>CM053566.1:23877617-23905855 GCA_028646485.1 Cryptoprocta ferox | reverse complement strand
CTGGCAGAAGCAAAGCTGAGGTCCCAGCTGCTCCTTATCAAGTGACAGAAGCACTTGGTGAAGCCACGGAAATTGGATTTGAGTGATTCCCATCCTCCTTTCTCCCCCCGCCCCCCGCCAACCAGAGCATTCTGATCATCCAGCGAGGTAAAGGGACAGCTCTGGTCGGGAGCAGTGCACAGAGAGGAGGAAACAAAGACCTGGGGAGAAATGGGTCACGGTCAAGGACACACGGTCGGTCGAGTGGTGGAGGGGCTGGAAGTGGACCCCATTCTTTTGGCTATTGCAGTCTTTCCACGAAAGAATTTTGTCTTGACCTTTTCCAGGGAAGTCGCTCTACTGCTGAGTCTACAGCTGACCCGTCCCCAAGGTGCTGGATGTTTAGTTCATTGTCCTAACGCCTGATCCAGCAGGTGATGGCATTGTCCTTCATGCAGATAAAACCAAGTTGACCAGAGTATTAAGAGCCATAACTTACCAGGCACTATGCTATTAATTTTCACTGAATTCATACAACCAGCCCACGAAGTAGTTCCCACTACAGTTTGCATATGGGAAAACTGAGGCTTAGAGAGGGAAAGTCACTTGCTCAAGGCCACCCAGCCAGCAGGTGCATGGTTGTATTTGGCCTGCACCCCAGGTGTCTGGTGTCAAAGCCAGAGCTCTTGACCACTGGGCTTTCCTGCCTTCCCAGAAGGGTAAATGGGCAGAACAGGGATTTGAATCCAGCACTCTTTTTTTTTAAACATTTATTCACCTTTGAGAGACAGAGAGAGACAGAGCACGAGCAGGGGAGGGGCAGAGAGAGAGGGAGACACAGAATCCGAAGCAGGCTCCAGGCTCTGAGCTGTCCGCACAGAGCCCGACGCGGGGCTTGAACCCACTGAATCCAGCGCTCTTGACTCATATAGCCCGTTACTCTTTTAACCAATGATGATAATATGATAATAGTAACTCTGTACTTATTATCTCACTTACCCTGCTCATCAGCCCCATGAACTGGTATCACAATCACACTCACCCAGGGTTGCCCTGCCAGTAAGGAGCAGAGCTTGGACTCCCAACCTGCCCCTCCCCCATTCCCAGCTTCCATAGTGCTGTTTCAAACTCCAACCTTGATTATGCCAGCCCCCTGCTCACAACCCTCCCACCCTTAAAACCAAACCCACACTCACCCTCGGGACTCACAGGACGTGCATGGTACAGCCCACTTGCATTACTGACAGCCTCCCTTCCCTCTCTGCTTGGGCCACACTGGCCTCCTTAGCAATCCTACAACAGGGCCTTTGCACATGCTACTCCCTCCTTCCTGAACGTCCTCTGCGCGTGCCCCTTCCTGCCTTTTGGCCTTGCCAACGTCTCTTCTGCAGATACCAGTTTAAATGTCACTTCCACAGAGAGTGCTCTCTTTCTTCCTCTGGGGTCACCATCCACTTGTTATCCCACGTGAATGATGTGACTACTTATATAATTAGTTATGTCCCCATGCCTCCAAGTCCTATCTGTGTGGCCAGCCTTCTTCCCAGTTTGGGCCTCACTCTCCTAAACTGTAAAATGGATGACGAGACTCTGAGGCTCATCCAAAACGGGCTCCTGGGGCCCGAAGTGGGGCTGGTAAATATAAAGCAGTCTTTGGGCTTCGGTGGGAATTCTCCTCCCTAAGGGATATGCACTTAGTCCTGCCATGGAAAAGCCTCTAAAATCCCCTGCCACCTTCTGTGATGGAAAGCAAGAGGTGAATCACATCTGAATTGGGAAGGCAAGTTCTAATGCCAATGCCTACAAGAAATGAATGCAGTCATTCACTCCTTCTACAGGCAGTTCCTGGAGACCATTCCCTGCGCAGCCAGTCTCCCGGGTGATATCCCCATTTCACAGACGCAACAGCTGAGGCTCGAGAGGTCACGTGTCCCCACGAAACGCGGTGGAGATTCTTTGCAAAGACCACCCCCTGGCCACGGCGGGCATTCTCGCGGGCTTTGAGGGCGGCGGCACGCCTTAATATTGGAAAGTCCCGAGTCGAGTCCTGGTCCTGGTACCAGTTCACACCTGACGTCTCTGGACCTCCATTCCCTGAGCTGGCAGAGTAGGGATGGCATCACCTCC
The DNA here is from genome assembly GCA_028646485.1 of Cryptoprocta ferox. Classification (NCBI taxonomy): domain Eukaryota; kingdom Metazoa; phylum Chordata; class Mammalia; order Carnivora; family Eupleridae; genus Cryptoprocta; species Cryptoprocta ferox. The sequence continues at coordinate 23,903,749 of CM053566.1, read as the reverse complement.
CTCACAGGGTGGTTTTGGCATTTAAGTGAAACAAATTGGGTGGATAGTCTCAGTTCCCTTCCGTAGAAGATGCAGGGAAAGAATGCACATATTCCTCACTCCTAGCCAACATCAGTAGGGAAGCAGGTGGAATGCAAATACGCCCACCACGGGAACATAAACAAGATCGATGGGGCCCTATGTGCCTTTTTGACAAAATCTGTTCTATATATGGACTGTTTGAAAGAATTAAGAAAATTAGAACTTGCCATTGAGCAAACAACTTGCTACTGTATTTTCCATATGGACTGTTGCCTCAGATGCAGAGAACCTTCCTTCTGTGAATCCATCGTCTGAGCCCGGGGAACGTATGTAAGCCGGTAAATTTGCTACTTTCTAAAGACATTTTTCTTAATCTCATGCCGTGAGGAACCCAATAAAAACAGCCAAGCAGAAACCCAAGGAGGACTCATTAAAGCTAGTGGCTAGGTGACTAGGGTAGACTTGGCCTCAGCAACAAAGAGGGACGTGCAGTACCCAGTGATAGCAATTATTAACAGTAAAGAGAACGGTGTGTGCCAATGGAGGCACCAGATACGTGATGAGGCAGCTGCAGGGGAGGGGTTGGTGATAACCAGTGAGCTTTGAGGGTGGAAGTAAGCCTCGCCGGAAGTGGAAATCTCATGGACGCTGGAGTCTGATAGCTCCAGTGAGAAACCCTGGGTGCACCCCCTTCGTGCTGTGTGGGACCACGGGCAAGCGGCTCCACCTTTCTGGGCCAGAGATCCCATATCTGCAAAATGGAAATTGTGATGCGTTTATTGTGAGTTACCGAGTCCCGGTCACAAGCACTGTTTCAGGCACTGGGGCCACGGCAGTGAATGAGACTGGTAAACTCTTGCCAATGGAGCTGAAATTTGCATAGAATAGTATGTGGAAAATAGTACTAATGATGAGTGCACCACTGACCCTATCTTCCCCAATCACCCCTACATCCCTTTGAAGCCGACAGAGGTGTTGTGTCCCCACTGTACAGATGAGGAAATGGAGCACAGTCAGCATCAGGTCATAGGCCTTCTGGCTCTTCCCACACTACTACCTGCCTTGGGTGAACCAGATCTTACTGCTAGGGGAGATCAAGGGACAGGTATGGCACAGGTTTCTTCCTCAGTCTGGAATTCATCCTTATGATGCCACCATTTGTGGTGTCTGTAGAAGTGCCATGGCAGTTGCCATGCAGACCCATAATCCTCTGCCTACCTCTCCCCAACTACGGTATGAGCTCTTCAAGGGCAATGGCCGTATATCCCCAGGACTTAGCATGGAGTCTAGCACCAGGTAAGTGCTCAGAGAATGCATGTTGAGTAAAGGAATGGATGAATGAGGAAGGAGGAAAGAGAGAGAGAGAAAGGAAAGAAGGAGGAGAAAAGAAGAAGAGGAGTGGGGAAAGAGAATGTTTGGCTTATACAATAGAAATAGGGTGGGTGGGTGGGTGGGTCGATGGATGAGTGGATAAATGGTAAATGAATGGATGAGTGAATGGATGGATAGATGGGTGGACGGATGGTAGATGGATGGACAGACAGGTGGGTGGATGGACAGACAGGTGGGTGGATGATGGATGATGGGTGGATAGATAAATGAATGGGTGAATGGATGGATGGATGGATGAATGGAGGATAGATGAATGGATGAGACAGTAGATGAGTGGAAAGATGGATGGGGAAATAGATGAGTAGATGAGTGAATGGGTGGGGGGTGGATGGCAGGATGAATGGTTGTGTGGGTGGGACACATGAATGGATGGATGAATGAATGGATAGGTGAGTGGATGGATGGACAAATGGTGAATGGATGAATAAGAAAGAGAAGAGAGAGGGGAAAATGAAAGGCACAGAATGGAGGGAGGAACAGGCAAACTTCCTTTGGAAGTGTTGGTCAATGTTGAACTAGTAAAATAAAGAATGAAATGCAACTTAAATCCCTTTTTCACTCCCACAGCTTACCCCTGCCCTCCCTTCCCCATCCGACCTTCCCCACAGCCTTCAAGGCCTGATTAAATCTTGCTTCTGCTGTCCGTTCCAACTCACAGGGACTGGTCTTTCTTTCTAACCTTGCAGTGTTCCCATTGTCTAATTGCCAATTGGCATCTTGGTTACAAACCCCCACTCTTCCTGATTGAAAATAACCATAGCACTCACTAGCATGGGGCAGTGTGGTCAGATCACAGCTCTGTGGGAAGGCTGGCTGCGGGAATTCTGGCTCTGCCACTTCCTAATAAAGCGCAATTCCTGGAGGCTCTGCTGCCCCATGTGTGAAATAGAGACACTTTCATTGCCTCATAGAGGTGTTATAGACTCCCGACGAGAAAGTGTGCAAGGACCTTCATGCGGAGACCCAGTGCATACCAAGCATTTGCACGGGATGGTGGCTACCATTACTATTGTCATAGTTTGATCTGCGAATGTCTGTTTCACCCAGCAGCATGCAGAGGCTGTAAGAGACAACCACCACACCTCTTCCCCAGAACACACCCATGCACACGCACGCACGCACGCACGCCTAACACCAACTAGGTATCCGGAATACTTCTTGGTTGGTGCCTGCTTGGACCCCAGTCCAGGGAGCCTCATGTCTAAACCTCTATGTTCAGTGAGATTTGATTTGCTGGCAACTTTACCCAGGCCAACTTTTCAGAAATATGTTTTCAGTTTCCAATTTTCAGTTTATTGTGGAAACCTGAAAAGAATGAAAGATCAGAAAGATCAGCCTCAGCTCCTCTTAGGCTATCAGTAGTGAGGACAGTGCTTCTCAGAGCGGGCACCCAGAAGCCCTTCCATGGAAATCATCTGGGGGTGGGATTGGGACCTGGTTAAAAATGAAGATCCCTACGATCCAGCCCAGACTTATTAAATCAGAAACTCTTAGGCTTAGGGCCTGGGAATCTGCATGTTAACGTTCCTTAGATGATTCTTTTTTTTTAAAAAATTTTAATGTTTATTTATTTTTGAGAAAGAAAAAGAGAAAGAGAGCACGAGCAGGGGAGGGGCAGAGAGAGAGGGAGACACAGAATCTGAAGCAGGCTCCAGGCTCTGAGCTGTCAGCACAGAGCCCGACGCGGGGCTTGAACTCACGAACTGTGAGATCATGGCCTGAGCCGAAGTCGGACGCTTAACTGACTGAGCCACCCAGGCGTCCCCCCTTAGATGATTCTAGTGCACGCTTAAGAAACGACTGCCATGTGCAGCCTTGTAAGAAACCTACAGTGCAGAGCTTGGGGGTCCTTGAGAGCTTCTAGCCCAACTTCCTCACTCACTCCTTCCTCTGGAAGGAGTGTTTGCTGGCTTTAAAAGGGTATGAAGCAAAGTAACATTTATGGAGTCCTTACTGTGTACCAGGCACTTCTCATAGGGCCTCTCAGCAATGCTAGGGGCTTAGCATGCCCATCATTCTAGTGAAAGAAGCTGAGAATTGGAGAGAGAAACCATATTTGCTGAGAATCAGAATCTGCTGTTGTATAAGACAAATCCCAATATTAGAGGGAAGATTCGGGGAAGCCCTTTCATCACACATGTGATGAAAATCATTTTAAAATGGCTTAGTATGAAAAGTATATCCTTTTCCATTCATGTAAACAGAATATACTATGCGCTAGAACCTAGTAGAAAGCCCTAACAACACTGGCCATGGCTTGTTGTTGCTGCTAGAATTCTATCCGGAGCAGTGATTCTCAACCGGGTGTGATTCTGACCCCCAGGTAGCATCTGGCAATGTCTGGAGACATTTGGGGTTGTCACACTGGGAGCTAGCACCGGTATCCAGTGGGTAGAGGCCAGGCCTGCTGCTAAACATCCTAAAATGCACCACAAAGAATTGCCGGTCACTCCATCTGTGAGAGGTGAAGCGCTGACTTTGGGGATGCCACCACTAGGAGGCAGCGTCAGTGCCGGTTCTGGCCGCTCGGCGCAGCCGTGACAGCCACATGACTCTCCCTTTGAATGTTCCGTCGCCCATCCGCAAAATGGGTACGTTGGGGTGGTGTGAAATGAGATGGGTGGGGAGAAAGAGAACAGGTTACAGGTGAATGACGTCTCCTGTCTGAGATCAAGTGACTGCTAAGACATTAGACTTCAACTTTAGCTTCCAAAGTTAATGGTATTTCAAGTGCTGTGTCTTGCCCTAGAGACGAAAGCCCCCCGAACCAAGATTTTGCACCATAAGCCATTCAGCTCCTTTGGCATCAAACACAATCTGTTTTTAATTCCACTGTAGGGCAAATGGGTTTCCTGGGTTTATTTTCGCGTATAACCCGTGATATAGAATATCTGCTCCTCCACCCCCTCTCCCTTCGGCGGGACAAAATAGTCACTTAGGGATTAAGAATGATGATTTTAGGGGCAGCCTGAGTGTGATTCATGCCCTGCTGGTTAGTAGCTGTGTGACCTTGGGGAAATGCCTTCTTTTCTCTGAGACTGTTTCCTCACCTGTAACATGGGGATAATAATAGATCCTACCTGAAAAGATTGACTCTTAATTCAAATCATGCAGGTAGAATGCTCAGTATACTGTCTGAATAAATGTTGACAGTAATAATTATTATTATTGTCATCATCGCCATCGTAATCAAGGCCCCACGATAGGGAGAGGATGGGAAATTGAGAGGCTGGGGAATACTCGGCATTTGTAAAGCAGAACTCATACAGTCCGGGTCTGATAATTAATAATTTACTAAATCTGACCTGTCATTTCTGCTTGTAATGAAAATATATTCAATATTGGAATTAATTACTATTAAAGTGGCCTTGTTATTAAGCATCGAGGGATCAGTGGTAGACCCAGTGGGTTATTAACATTGAATAAAATGTCTCAAGGAAAAAAAAAGTTGAATTAATGCACCATCCTGAATCCAATTGGAAAATCCCTAGTAACACTGGCTGTTGTTGACAATTAATCTAAGGAGGCTGTAAATCATGGGGGAGCTTTAGAGGCAGAAACTAAGGTGGGAATGGAAACAAGGAAGAATTCAACTTATCCTGGCTCTGTTGGGTGTTTATAAATCAGTGATTCTGTAACCAGGGAGGAGTCAGGGAGATTTGAGGATGCTCTATGAGCAGGAAAATTGGAATAAGAGTCAGGATGGCGAGTCCTGGCCCGGCATCTGTTCTCCACAACCAGATGTGGTGGCAGAAAGGGAGAGAAATAGGTGACATCAGAGAGACTGTTTGGGACAGATCATCTGGTGCCTTTAAAGCCATGACCAAGAGACTAGGTTATTTCTTAGTGAAATGAGAGGTCTCTGTTGAGTTTAGAGCGGGGAGGAATTTAATGTGATGGTTTAAGACTCACCCTGGCCACTGGCTAGAGAGTATAGCCTGAGGAAGTTACTACAGTCATCTGGTTAAGGTTTATAGAGGCTTCACATAGCAGTGTGATGGAGAGATCACATAGACACAAGGTATTTGGAAGGTCAAGTTGGCAAGAGGTGCCCATGGATTGGACATGGAGAGTAAAGAGGAAAGGAGACACCCAAGGAAGCCTTCCCTACATTAGAGCTTAAGTAAGCTAAATGGATGTCAATACCTGTATCAGTCAGTGCTTGCCGTGATAATGCTGCATAACAAATCACCCCCCAACTCAGGGAGTTAGAACTGCAAAGGCATGGGTCTGTAGTCATCTGCAAATCAGCTGGGCTCAAATTAAGAAATCTGTTTTATACCTGCCATTAGCTATTATTACAAAAGTTCTACAACTATTTACTATGGAATCTAAAAGTATTTTTTTTCAAAAAAATTAAGCTCCTCTGAGCAAATGGACAAATCAATGGTTTAAAGAATTTGTGATGGCATCATCCTAAAGCCTCTTGAAAAGATTTGTCCCAGCTATCCCACAACTCAGGGCATAGAGAGGGAGAGGAGTACGCTACAATTTATCCCGGGCTCAAGCAATTTTCGTTTTCTGATTAGCTTTGCGCAGCTAGCAGGAACTTTGTCAGGCAGATAGCTTGTCACACCAAACACAGGATGAGCCTGTCACTGGTCAGGAAGCTGACTCCGTCAGAGTGATTGGCTTGCCTCCCCCTAATCGATGCCATCCACATAACACTAAGAATCACAACCACTGCCAAGCCATCCCTGCGCCTCCATTACTGGTTTTGAGCAGCGGGATCACTCAGCCTGTCAGAAGCCATTAGACTCTGGGGCTGGCCGATTTTGAGAAGGAGGGTGGGGGGTCTTTTCAAGGACAAGATAAACATGTAGAAGGGAAAACAGACAGTCTCCCTGGCCCAGCATCCATGGCTGAGGTATTGGGTGGCTCCAAGATACAACAAGGCAGTGAGCGGTTTTAGCCATGTTGGGGCAATGTGTCGTGTCTTCTAGGGAAAAAGAGGGATTAGGGACGTGCTCGAAGGAAATTGTTGCCATCCCAAATGGCCATTTGCAACGTGGACAGGAAATAAGTAAATGGGACTCAAGCAGAAACCTGGAGCGGCTGCCTTTAGGAACAAACACAGCTATCTGAAGGTGAAAGACAGACTTTGCAAAGAAAGGACGCCTTCTGATCCCCCACACGGCAAACCCTCGTCTAGCTTGCACTCCTCACCTCCCGACTCCCACCCTGCCAAAGACCTGGTCCTCTGTCTCTGCCGTGTTTGCTGGCTTGGTGAACTGTGCTTCTATAAGCATGCTTGAACAAGACAAACACTTGGAAACCATCCATTCTTCCTTCCTCTCCCTCATTCCTTTTATCCAATTCTCTCCAGGCCCTGTTAATTTTGCCTCCTAAATATCCACGATCCCCTGTGTCATTAGCTTAGTCTCAGCCACCATCAGCGTTCACGTGGCCAACAGCAACAGCCTCCCCGCCCCGCCACCGGCCTCCTGGCTTCTAGCTCTTCCTCCCTCGGTCCATCTTTTCAACACATGCATCTGCCAATGCCACCTCCCCGTTTGAAGACCCTTCTGGTGGCTCCCCACTGCTTTCGGAAGAAAGACCAAAATGATGAGTATGATCCACTGTTCCCAGCATGGTTGGGTCCCTGCCCACCTCTCACCGCTGTACAAGCTGTCGATCGCCTGAAACATACTTCCCTCCAACTTCCACCAGGTTCCCCCAGTCGTTGTTCCAGCTCCAGCTCGAGCATCAGCTCCGCGAAGCAGCTGTCCTTCACCCACGGCCTCCACTGTGCCCGAGAGCAGAAACCTAAATATACCCAGAGAATGAAATTCCTTTTCTTCAGACACATCGTCCCAGCTAGTAACTGTGCCTTCAGCTTTCTGTGATGATGATTCGGTTAAAACCTGTCTCCCCGGGAGCCCTGTGGCTGAGCCGCGGGTGAGTTTCCTGGACAGCCAGCCCACTCCCCTCCTCCCTAGGCTTTCTCTCCTCGGGGAGAATTCCCAGCCTTCCTTGCAGCTAGGAATGGCCATGTGACACTGTCCAGCCAATGAGATGAAGGCAGAAGGTCCTGCCTGACACATGTGGGAAAGGGTCTCACAAGAGGGCGGATGTGACTTGGGTGCCCCTTGTTATTTTGTCTCCTCCCTTTGTTCCTCTCTGGAATACAAAGCCCACGAAGAATGGTGCGGTAGACCTCTCTCAAGGAGGGCAAGCCACACAGGGGTGGGGGAGCAGAAAGAGAAGGAGCTGACATCTTTGATGCCACCGTTGAGTGGCCGGCGCATCTGTGGTCCACTCACCACTGACATATGGCCGCCTGACTGGGGTTTCCTGCTCCTGGCGGCTGCCAAGTGAACTGACACACTTCCACCTGGGTCCTTAACTGTATCTTATTCCATGAGGTTCCAACTAGGCATGTTCCATAAGGACGTGAACCATGTTTATTTTTGCTCTACACACATCCCTAGCATGGTGCCTGGTGCAGTGTATGTATGTTCGGCGAAAACCCTTTGAAGGAAAGGATGGAGTGAGCACTGTCTTTGGAGCCCAACAGGCCTGGGCTCTGACCCCTGCTCTGTTGGTGAGGGCTGTGTGTCCACGTAACCTCTCTGAGCCCGGGTTTTCTCGAATGTAAAACCAGGCCAATAACATCAACAGCAGCAGGTTATCCTGAGAGTGTGATGAGGTGAGCTTTAGAAAGTGCCAGATCTTGTCTAGGAGCTTAATAAAGGAGAGCCAGCTATTGGTATGATGATTATGAGCGACTGGCCCTATCGCCTCCAGCCGCCGTTCTGAGTGCCCTGATAGGTTTTCAGGGGTGAAGGCCTGCCTCTGCCCTCTGGGATTTAGCAGCACAGTTGGTGACGAAACATTTGCACAAATGCGCAGATCCCAGGCTTAGCAGCAGCGGAGAGCAGGGAGCAGTCGTGCGCACTGATAAAGTCGTCCGCGGGAACAGCGCAGGGACCGAAAGCCTGTTTCTCCCCCATTTGCTGAGTTAACAAGCACTTATCAATGCCCTGCCACGGAGCCAAGTGCTAGGCTGAGGCAGGCACACCCTGGCAGAGGTGCCAAAAGGATTTTGCATGAAGACTACTGCCCGCCTGAACAATGGACCAAATGAGCAAGTGCGCGGGGAATTGAACTTCTGACGAGAAACGAATGAGCGAGAAAATAAATGTAGGTGTTCCCGAGGAAATAGCTGTGCTCGGATAAATGACAGTCTGGGAAGACAGAGGGCCGGGCTGCAGGCCTGTGGCCCCGGTGAGAGGCAGGAAATGTGGGGCGGGAAAGAAGATGAAGGAAGGTGGGGGCGGAGTCAGCGGGAGGGGGCAGAGAAAAGGTTCTGCAACACGCCACCCCCGGCCAAGGTCCCGTACGTGCTGGACGCTCTGCCGTTTGTCACTGCACCCATTCTTATCGAAAGCCGAGTACACGCCAGCATGGTGGGCACCCAAAGAACAAGAAGACACGACCCTCCACGTCCCCCCCACCACCCAAGCATCTCTCTCCTTCCCTGTCCGCCGCCTTCCCCAGGCCTCCCGTGAGGATGGTGGAGATGACGGCGGACTTCATATTAATGGTCATCGCCACTGATGGGGGGCCTCCTTTCAGCAAGGTGCTCTCCAAACGCCTTCTTCGACACTCAGTAACCTTTATGGGTTTGGGACCATCACGGGGAAGTAGTTGAGGCTCAGAGAGGTGACGCCACCGCCCTGGAGTCCCACAGCTAGCACAGAGAAGCACCAGAACAGGGGTCCAACCCTGCCTGAAGCCAAACACTGGCCTCTTAAATGCTGTGCTCCCCTGCTCCGGCTTTTATTGTAATCCAGTCAAGTTCAAGTTTAAGGTGTTCATGAGGAAGCTTTTGGGGGCGATGGATAGATCCACTGTCTTGACTCAGGTGATGGTCTCATTGGTGTACGTATGTCAAACATATCGAACTATACCCTCCAGGCGTGCAGGGTAGCGCACATCAGTTATACCTCAAGGAAGCTTTTTCATAAAGCGATCAAAATAATTATTGTGCAGAACAATCACCCAGGCTGTTCGTTAGAAGGTGGAGACTGTTGGACTCCCCCGCCCCGCCCTGCCCGCAGAGATTTCGACGAAGCCGGTCTGTGATTTACCAGAATGTTCCTGGTGATCCCGACACGGCTGCCCCCATTAAGGGGACCAGTGTCCCTTGACCACAGCGGTACCTCTCTGTAGCACTTGGGGAGCTTTCAGAAACAGCAAGACCTGGGTCTCACCCGTGATCAGTTGAGACAGAGTCTCTGGGCGTGGAGAATGGGAGGTCCCACACGGCGTGGAGAATGGGAGGTCCCACACGCGATTCAAATGTGCAGCCAGTGCTGGGAACCACTGAGCAAAGAAGCCCTTTCTTTTCATGGGCACCAGCCTGGGGCTGCACGAAGCTACAGATGCCAGGGAAGGCCAGTCAGGCCCTGCGGACGTTCCGGAAGACGACTGAGGCCCAAGCGCTCTGGCTAGATTAAGCCCTCTCTCTCCGCCCTGGAATTGTTCTTAATGCACACAGCATCGTTGGGCACAGTCCCTGACAAGCGGCTCACAAAACCCTCGACGGCTGTGAAGACCTCTGCTGTGTTAAGACGAGGCCGAGCCATGGCCTTGGCATTGACGCCCCTGGAGCATGCAGTCCTCTAGCTCCGGCTCACAGACTGCAGGCCACGGATGACTGAGACAAGAAGAACCTGCCATTTCATAGAATCCCGAGTGGGAGCTGGTGCGGCCATGAGAATAGTCTTGTCAACCCCCTGCTTACAGCTGGGGCGACTGAAGGAGGAGAAAGGTAGCCACTTGAGGATTATTCCTTGATCATAAAAGCAGAAGAATCAGAAATGGGTTTCTCCTCTACGCAGCCTGCCCTGATTGCACCATCTCCCATGTGCTCTAGGACCTTCGACAGGTCGTGCATTCATTCAACAAATGTTTTATTAGAATGTTTACTTATTTATTTTGAGAGAGAGTGCGCGAGCGGGGGAGGGGCAGAGACAGAAGGAGAGAGAGAATCCCAAGCAGGCTCCACCCTGTCAGTGTGCAGAGCCTGATGTGGGGCTCGAACTCACAAACTGTGAGGTCGTGATCTGAGCTGAAGTCAGATGCTTAACCGACTGAACCACCCAGGCGCCCCATTCAACAAACATTTAATGAGCATCAGCTCTGCACCAGGCACGGGGCTGAGTGCTGGGATCCCGTGGTGAACAAGACAGGTAAGATGGCTTTGCATCATACAAGGAACCCCGTCTATTCTAAGGGGATAAACCAGAGATTAAGTATGAAACAGCTAGAGAAACAGAAAATGCAGCAGGAACAAGGACTTGGAAGAAAGCCCTTCAGGGAACGGAAATGGAGACTGACCGCCGGTGACCAGTGTGACCCGAGTGGGCAGATGAGGCTTCAGAGAGCAGAGGCCTGAGTAAAGGGAGGGAGGGAGCCTGGGAAGAACTGGGGACAATGTTGCAGGGACGGGAGCCGGGGACGCAAAGGTCCTAGGGAGGGGAGCAGTTTGAGGTGTTCCAGGGAGCGAAGGAAGACCAGTGCAGGGAAGGCGAAGTGAGCGATGGAGAGCGCGGCTGTGGACAAGGCCAGCGACGTGACGCAGGGGCCCATGGCCCACCAGCCAGCCTGGGCGTTACTTTCCTCCTCAGCACCCTGGGAGGGCTGTACAGGGTTTCTGCCGCAAGGGACCGCTGTGTTTACCCAGCAGGCATTGCCCAGTGGGAGTCTGCACAAGAAAGGGCAGCTTCCTCTCCACTGAAGAATGGTCCTCCAAGTAAACGTGCTGCCCGGTTGGTTCTGTTCACCCCTCGGTGCTGCCTCGAAGCTGATGGCTCAGGGTCAAGGCTCAGGAGCCGGGTGCTGGCAACAGGGACCATTCTGTGCCCCGTCTCCCGGCCCCACGGTGCAGAAGCCCCCAGCCCCCTGTGGCTACGCAAGTGACCACAGGTCAAAATCCATTTCACCCCCAGCTTTGGGCCCTTGCCCCCACTTGAGCAGAGGCTGGGGAGATGGAAGACCCCGGTGAGCCAGTTTGATGTCCTGTGACATCGCTGGGGGGGCAGGGAACGCACGTATGTATAGAGGGGGGGATCCCCAACCAAAACTCCACGAGGCATTGGGAGAGACCTGGCTGTGAACACCCACTTGCTCCATTACCCTGAGCAGTGACCTAACCTCTCTGAGCCTCAGTTTCCTTAGCTATATAATGGCTCAAGGTGTCTTCCCCCTTGTGGGGTGGATGAGGAGACATATATGAAGGCTTAGCACTGTGCCCGGTACCTCATGGGTGCCCATTCGGTCAGAATTGCCGAAGTCCTCATAGTTTCAGTTGGGCAGGACCCCAGAAAATCCCTTCCCCCAGCAGCCTCAGTTTCCCCATCTATGAAAGGAAGTAGTCCTAGGAGCTGAGTTTTGAGGTCCCCCTTGCCCTAAAAGTCATTAAGACGCACTCACACGTGCGTGCATGCGCTCACATATGCCAAGAGCTCCGACTCTGGACACAGGGAGACATGAGTTCAAATCTCAGCCTTACCTTGCCTGGCTGTGTGTCTTGTACAAGCTACCTCTCCGAACCTCAGTCCCCTCCTCTGTAAAATGGAGAGGACCGTGTCCGAGAGTGGTCTGGGGCTCCGAGGGACCTGTGGGTTAGCCCTCAGCATGGGGGCTTTCGGAGCGCTGCGCAGACATCAGTTAGGAAACCCTCTCCCCCGCCCCCTGCCCGTACCCCTCCTGTCCTTGGCGGTGCCGTTCCACGGGTTCATCTGAGCTGGGAGCAGGAACACAAATTTTCCATTCAAACCCCACAGACCATTTTTGTTCGGTAATAGATTTAAAACAAGGTTTTCTCTCACAGCAATCTTCCCTAATCTCCAATTGTTCCCTTTTTAGAGATGCAGTGTCCTTTTGCATCGCTCGGAGAATACCAATTAGATATTGTCTGAAACCTCCCCTTGTCTCGGCAGGGAGGCCTCCGCGCTTTCTTGAGAGGCGGCTGCTTCTTGGAGCCGCCTCCTCCTGTCCTGTGGAGGCTGGTTTCTTCCCGACACATCCTTGCCCCTGGGAGGTGGGTGCGGGTCTGGGCTTGGGCCGTGGAGAAGGGCCCTGTAGCAGCTTCCCCAAGTTCAAGTGGAATCCTTCACAGTCAAGGAGGAAATAGTAACAGTAATAAAGAGGACTGTTACGTATTCCTGGCACTCCTAGCGCGGGGCCCCTTGCCTTCCAACACTACCTTGCGTAAGGGAAGTTTATTAGGCCCATTCTACAGATGGGGAGTCTGAGGCTCAGAGAAATTAAGCACTTGGCGCAGAGCACGAGGCTCTGATCTAAACACGGGGTACAGATGGCAGGTAAGCCCATAACTAAGCGAGGGGATTTCAGATTGTGTCCGCTGCTGGACAAGGAGCATAATTGTGAGTGTCGGGGCCGGGGATAAATGTGCTTCCTCACAAGGTGGCCAGAGGCCCCTCTTAGAAGGTGACGTTTGAGTCGAGAACTGGGCAGGGAGGAGGAGCCAGCTGCTCGGGGATGTGGGAAAAGAGGGTTTCAGGAAAGAGGACGAGGCTTGGGAATGCAGACGGGTGTGCGGGAGGCTGGTCTGGGCAGCCGGGAGGAGCCAGTCCACACGGGGCTCTGAGGCCAGTGTAGGAGTTTGCTCGGATTCTCAGCGCAATGAGAGGAGAATGTGAGTCCACTACCGGACACTTTAGGGCCCCCTCTGACCACTGTGGGGGCTGGAGTGTCGGGACCCAAAAGCAGGAGCAGGGAAGCCCTTCCGAAAGCATCAGGCTGCTTCACTTCTGCAGCTTGGGAGGAAAGATGGGTTGGTCATAGTGGGGTCTAGGGAGGGAGCTGGAGAGAGATGAGACAGGAGCAGAGGGAACAAGTCGCCCCAGTGAGGCACGGGATTCTTTTTTTTTTAATTTTTTTAATATTTATTTATTCTTGAGTGAGAGAGAGAGACAGAGAGAGAGTGGGGGAGGGGCAGAGAGAGAGGGAGACACAGAATCCGAAGCAGGCTCCAGGCTCTGAGCTGTTAGCACAGAGCCCGACACAGGGCTCGAACTCACGAACCGTGAGATCGTGACCTGAGCCAAAGTTGGAGGCTTAACCGACTGAGCCGCCCAGGCGCCCCGAGGCATGGGATTCTCAGTGCCATGGGAACCTTGAAGGGGTTGGCTTTGACACTGGAGAGCAGGGCCGGCGGTCACTGTGGCTGTGAGTTCGAGCCCCACGTTGGGTATGGAGATTACTTAATAAAATCCTCAGGGGCACCTGGGCGGCTGAGTCGGTTAGGTTTCCAACTTCAGTTCAGGTCATGATCTCGCAGTTCGTGAGTTCAAGCCCCACGTCAGGCTCTGTGCTGACAGCTCAGAGCCTGGAGCCTGCTTCTGATTCTGTGTCTCCCTCTCTCTCTGCCCCTCCTGGACTTGCGCGCATGCGCACGCATTCTCTCTCTCTCTCTCTCTCTCTATCTCTCTCTCTCTCTCTCTCTCAAAAATAAAATAAACATTAAAAAATTTTAAATAAGATCCTTAAAAAAAATCACCCCCTCCTCGATTTGAGTCCCAGATCCATCACTTATTAGCTGGGTGACTCTGTGCAAGTGACCTAACTTCTCTGAGCCTCAGTTTCTCCTTCTATAAAATAGCAGTAAAACAACAGTTATCTGTTTTCTCAGGTTTTACCATTAGGGGTTTCTTTTTTATCAGCTTCATTCAGTGTAATCGGCATTGAATAAACTGCACATGTTTAAGACGTACACTTTGAGAAATTTCCAGATGCCTGTGCACCCGTGAAACCCTCCCCACAATCACCCCCTAATGTGTTTTCATGCCCTGTGGCAAAAATCCCTTCCCCTCATCCCATCCCACTTCCCCCGCCTCCCCCAGGCTCCCACTGTCACAATACACTAGCTTGAATTTTCTAGAACTTTCTGTAATCATGTAGTACATACTCTCTAATGTTTTTTTTTTTAAATCTGGCTTTTTTCACTTGGTGGAATGTTCTTTGAGATTCGCCCATGTTGTTGTGGGTATCGGTGGCTCCTCCCTTCTCCTGGCTGAGAGGTTGGCACTCCAGCCCCTAGATGTACCACGATTTGTTCATCCGTGCACCTGTCGACGGGCTGTTTCTCGTTGGGGCGATACTGAATAGATCCACTTTGCATGGACGTATGTCTATATGGACATACATTCTTACTCTCAGGCAAACACCTAGGAGTGAAATGGCTAGATCGTATGGTAGTTGTAGGTTTAACTTTTTTATTATTATTATTGAGAGAGAGAGACAGATAATCACAAGCAGACTCCGCAGTCAGCATGGAGTTTGACCTGGGGCTCGATCCCACGACCCTGGAATCAGGACCTGAGCCGAAATCAAGAGTCGGACGCTCAACCAAGAGAGCCACGCAGACGCTGCCTGTCATTTTGCATGTGGCCATTCTAATGGGCATGTCAGGGAATCTTGCTGTGATGTCAGTTTGCATTTCCCTGACGACCGCTGTGCTGAGCATCATGTCCTGGGCTTGTTTGTCAGCCATAGACCTTTTGGGTCCCCCAGCGCCTCTTCAAACATGGTGCCCACTTTGGGGGTTTGCTTATTCTATTACTATAGAGTTTTGAGAATTATTTCTGTATTCTGGGTACGATTCTTTATCCGATAAGAGATTTACAAATAGTTTCTCCCCATCTGTGGCTTGTCTTTCTTTTCTTAACATTGTCTTTCAATGAGCAGACGTTCTTGGTTTTAATGAGGTTCGATTTAGCGAATTTTCCTTTTATGGGTATGTTTTTTTCTTTATAGGGTGTTGAGATACTTCAGTGCCTGGGACGTTACTAAGCACTTAATAAATGGCAGATGGCATTGTTACTACTATGCAGGAGGAAACGAAGCAGTGGGTGAGGTCTGGAGGCCCAGGGTCTCCACACCCCTCTCCGTGTGGCCGACTAAGCTGTCTTCTACTCTCTGGGCCTCAGTTTCTCTATATGTGCAATGGGAGACTTGCATGGCTAAGTGGTGTTTAGGGGTTCTTTATCTTGGATGGGTCAGAGCTGGGATTGGGAAGGCTCCTTTCCAAGGACCAGAAACCCTTCCATCCTTTAAAAAAAATGTTTATTTACTTTTGAGAGAGGGAGAGAGGAGGGGCAGAGAGAGAGAGGGAGACACAAAATCTGAAGCAGGCTCCAGGCTCTGAGCTGTCAGCACAGAGCCCGACGTGGAGCTCGAACCCACGAACCGTGAGATCACGACCTGAGCCAAAGTCGGACGCTTAACTGACTGAGCCACCCAGGCGCCCCGGCCCTGCCTTGCTATTGAACTAAGCATCCTTCAGGGGGTTCCAGTCCTGTGGGGGACACTGGAGAATCTCTCACCCCAAAGGCCTAGATGCTGCCCAGAATGCTCAGGGGCTGAGATTCTGCAGGTGAAGAAACCAGGGTTCAGAGAGAGACACAGTGAAGAAGGGGTTGAGCCAGAACGTGCACCCAGGTCTGTGTGACCCCAACGCCCAGGCTCCCTGGGCTCCAACCAGGCAGGGACCCCAGAGGAGCGAAATGACAGGGCAGGCAGAGAAAGGGGAGCTTAGCCAAAGAAATGTTCCATCTGAAAGGCACAGTGCATTCTCTCCCAAGCAGCTGTGAGCAGAAAATAGAGTGGGTTGGAATTAGCAGACCTTTTTTTTTTTTCTCCTCCCTTTTAATTTATAGCTTGTTTGATGACATGCTCATTGGGAGAACGTCTTGCTCTCTGGTTTGGCAAAGTCAGTGACAAAGTGCCGACAGCCCAGAACAGTCTTCTTCCTCTGGGTCAGCTCGTGACCAGATTTGGGAGCTCATCTGCCTCCCCAGGAATCTCAGCAATAGCGGCCCTTGCACAGACAGCCCCCCGGGTTCCAGAACGTGGGGAAACCCCACTGTTGGCTTGATGTCTGCGACAGTCCTGTTTCTGGTGTTCATTTCCCCAAACATTTAGTAAACCACTCGCTATTCTCCAAGCGCGGAGAAATAATGGCAACTAGGACACAGCTCTTGTCCTCAGGCTGGGGAGGCGACAGTCACATGCACAAATAATTATAGGACAGTGTTATGGGAACTGCGGCAGCAGCAGAGAGAAGGGCCAGACTGAGTCTGGGTTGGGGTGTCAGGGTAGGCTATGTGGAGGAAGTGATACTTAAATTGGGTTTTGAAGGATGAGTAGGAGTTCAACTGAGTAGAGATACTCCCAGTGTCTGATACTTGGGGATGTTCAATATATGTTCCTGATTTGCTGGGATTATACACTTACCAGGGACAGGGATTTATGTCTTTGCTTCTCTTCTGCTGCCTGTAGCAGTGGACACAGGACGTGACACACAGAGCAAACTCTCTCATCCTGTTGACATTTGGGGTTGAGTAATTCTCTGTTTGGGACAAGAGGGTGGGAGTGAGGGCAGTCCTGTGTACTGTAGGATATTCACCAGCAGCCCTGGCCCCTCTGCCACTCGATGCCAGGAGCACCTCTCCCCCTCCTCCCTACAAATCCTGACAAACAAAAAAGAAGTCTGCAGACATTGCCAGATGTCCCCTGGAGGCAAAATAACACTTGGTTGAGAACCACTATCATAGAATATCCTTGTCTTCATTCATTTATTCATTGAGCTTTTCATTCATGCATTCAGCAGACATTTACTGACTACTTACCGCCGGCCGGGCACTTTGGTCGGCATTAGGAACACAAGGACATGTGTAAGACACAGCCATGGCCACTGGCCTCAGGGAGTTCCAGGCCAGAGAGGAAAAGAGGCAAACCAATGAGCTAGGATGGGGGAGTCCAGAGGCTTGGGGAGCATGAGTGGGGGGCAGTGGATGGATTCCAGGAAGGCTTCCTGGAAGAAGTAACACCTATACCGAATATTACAGATAAATAGAAATTAAGCAGGTGAAAGCGGGGGAGGGCATTTTAAACCAACAAAATGGGTTGGGTGAAGTCCTCGAGGATGAGCAAACGCGGCCCTTTCGAGGGAGGATCACAGTTCTGCGTGCCTGGAGCACAGACCTCCAGGTGGCGTGGAACAGAAAGCCTGAGGGCCATGTGGGAGCCATTGGAAGAGTTGAAGCAGAAAAAGAAGGGACGTGATCACATGAAGCAAGAGGAAACCTCTCTGGCTACAAGGTAGCAGAGAGGCCCTGTAAAACGGCATGAGTTCTTGGCTCAGGCCACGTTCTCATAATTTCAGAGCTGCCTCTGGATCCTGGTCCCTCTCTGGTTTGCCCCCCACCACCGGTTCCCCTCGCAGAGGAGACACTGGATCTCACGCTACCCCCCACCCCTGCCACCTGGTCTTCATCTCATCCTGGACAGCCTCCACAAAGGCCTCCTTCCCATCCAGCAATGCCTCAGGTTGACGCATGGGAAAGCGTTTGATCAGCCCGTCACTGAGCCCCTGATTGGGGTTGGGGTTTGAAGATGATCAGGGGTGGGGGACGGCATACGGCTCATCTCCCCAGAGTTGCGACTGCCGATGCATTGGGTCTCCGGAGCCGAACGGAGAAGCTGAACCTGTCTAATTGCTTGAGAACTTTGGAGTTCCCGAAACTTCCTTGTGCCTAAATGATGTATGATCTTTCCAGTGCGGCTCAGGCGTGTCCCGCGGTTCTCGAAACACAGATGAGATTTTTTTTTTTTAGACCATTTATTTATGTATTTGGCTGATCTGCCTGGGGAAGGGAATTTGTTAAATATTGGGGACAGAAACGGGGTGGGAGGTGGTCACACCATTCGAGCCCATGGGCGTCATTAATTCCAGGGGCGACATTTATTTTGAAAGGGCCTTTCAAAAAGGTAGTTATAGGCTAAACCGCCCGTTCCCAGTCCGGGGTTCCCAGACCCTAATGGTCCTTGAAAATAGTGATCAGGGAGGGTCTGAGGGATAGAGGAAGGGTGTTGGAAACCCTGGTAGGAATTCTGTACTTAGCAAAACTGAGGCTGAATCTGCTAGTTAATAGGTCAGGTTTTTCCAGCTGAAAATTCATCAGTCCTGCCTGTAGGATGACATTCTAGCTTTTACCTCAGCTTGCCATGGCCACCAACAGCCTCCTCAGACCTCACTGTTGCCACTTCCCTTCCGATGCCCCCTTCCCTCCCCTCGGACCACGCAAAAGCCCATGCACACCAGTCCTCCATCACACCCGTCCCCATATACGCCAGCCTCTCTCACATCCAGGAGCCAGTGGGGCCTCATCTTCATACCTCACCTGATTCTCAGCTCACCAGCCCTCCTTCCAGAAGCTGCCATGGACAGTCCAGGCTACCCCGGCGCCCTCTAGGTAGTGGGATCTTGAGTTACCAGACCTGGGTTCAAATCTTGGCTCAGTCACTTAAGGTGTAACGTAAGGGAGTCACCTCCCTGAGCCTCAGTTTCCCCAAATGTCAAGCAAGGGTAAACCAAGTTCCTATCTCAAATACGGTGGCGAGGATCAGATGCAATCATCGTGAAGGCTCTCAGCTCTCAGGCACTGCTGAGATCCAGCAAGTAACGTTAGCTGTCACTGCATTTCCTCATCTATGTATCTGCTTCCCCGTGAGGAGGCAGGGACCGGGTCTTTCATCCCTTATTCTCAGATTCTGGTGGCGACACCTCACAGATAGGAGACTCCCAATAAACGTTTGCGTGAAGGAGTCCAAAGATGTCAGAGAGGGAGCCGGAGCCACTTGCCGGCTCGGTGAACCCAGGGAGGTCCATTCACTTCTCTCTGCCTCAGTGTCCTCATGGGTTTTTAATGCTTTTTTATTTTTGAGAAACAGAGAGAGACAGAGCACGAGTGGGGGAGAGGCAGAGAGAGGGAGACACAGAATCCGAAGTAGCATCCAGGCTCTGAGCTGTCAGCACCGAGCCTGATACGGGGCTGGAACTCCCGGATCGCGAGATCATGACCTGAGCCGAAGTTGGTCGCTCAACCGACTGAGCCACCCAGGCGCCCCTCAGTGTCATTTGTAAAAGGGGAATCATGATAGTACCCACCTTGTAGGCTAGTTAACAACAGCGAATAATAGTTCCCTGTGTTCGGCACGAAGCAAACACTACTTAAGTGTCCCTCTTACTATTTGATTAATAAAACCAGGGAACCAAATGATTTATTAATGCTCCAAAGCCGCCTGAAGACAAAACACAGTTCAGACTGTACGGTCGCGGGGGAGGGCTATTCATGATGAATCACTCAGGGCTACTAAAGCGGCTCCAGCTGCCCCCACCCCGCCCCACCTGCTCCCGGGGCTCTAAGCTGGTGGCTTGTGGGGAAATAACCATTCGGATGTGTTTTTTTTTTTAATCAGCAGAGTGCGGGTGAGATATTTCACACGCCGGCTGTTTAAATGTACACCTAGTTACAGCTGACTGCCTTGGATGATTGGTTGAGGGGGGCCGAGTTCCCGTTTGTCCCCAATCAATCTGGAAACTGAAAAGCGGCCAGAATATTCATTTTCCACCATCAGGCCTGCAGCCTGGGATTATTCTTCATGGAAGAGCTGCAGAGCCCAAGTGTTGGGAGGAGGCAGGAGAGATGGGTATCCCCGGAGTGGGGGTTGCACAGAGGAGGGGCGCTGGAGCAGATTCTATCCCCTTAATCAGCTGGGGGGGGGCGGGGAGGGCCCTGGTTAGAGAGGCAGGTGTGGCTCTGAGCCTCATGCTGTGGTTGTAAACATTGTATATCTTTGATGCAACGTAGCCCAAAGTGACAAAAAGGCACTATTTCTTAAGCATCTACTATGAGCTTCCGTTGGGCACGGCGCTCAAGGAGGAAACACAGAAGGGAGTGTAAGCGCCAAAAACACCAGTGCCATCTGGAAAGATCCAAAAGTCATGTTGGGGACCTGCATTTTGAAAGGTGGCCCCATGACGCAATGGCACTTTCGATGACTCCCGTGTGTACTCCGAACTGTGGGTTAGCACAGCCGCGGAACCAGGCACAATCCGGCTGCCTCGCAGATGCCGAGGAGGAGTAAAGCCCAGGCCCTGCTTCCCGATGCGGCAGCGTCTGAAACAATAACAGAAATAGTAATGTTGGCCGTTTATTGGGCGCAGACATTGAGCCAGGGCTTCACACAGATTGTCTCATGTAATTCTCACAGTGGCTCAATGAGACAGGGTCCTATTTTTATCCTCGGTTTGCAGATGGCGAGCCTGAAGCTCCAAGAGGGGTTAGCTGCTTGGCCGAGGCCAGGTTTAGGAAGGAATCAAAAATCAAGTCAGTTCCCCCTGACGCAGACCTCTGTTGCTAACCACTAGGATCCCCTGCCTCCCAAAATGACAGGACACAATGTTCCAACAGCCAGGTGGGAGCTACAGAAAGTCCAGCGGGGATTTCTCAAGCGGGAGTCCCCGCCCCCGCCCCCGCCCCATGCCCAGCACACATGAGCATTCGCACACAGTAGGTGGTCAACCACCACGGGCTGGGTGACTGACAGTTTGTTCGGGGGCTCTCTG
Organism: Cryptoprocta ferox; assembly: GCA_028646485.1. Classification (NCBI taxonomy): domain Eukaryota; kingdom Metazoa; phylum Chordata; class Mammalia; order Carnivora; family Eupleridae; genus Cryptoprocta; species Cryptoprocta ferox. Next base: position 23,882,892 of record CM053566.1, on the reverse strand, counting down.
CACCACCAGGCAGGCTTCTGCCCCTGTTTCTTCTGTGTTGTTCTCAGATCATCGATCGAGTTTATCCATCAAATCGGTGGAGGGGGATTGCAGTGATCCTCATTTTGTAGGCAAGGAACTGAGGCTTGTGAGAAGTGGGGTTCAGACTTGAACCCAAGCCCCCAAGACTCTGAAGCTCAAGTTCTGTTCCTGGGCCTTAAAGCCCCTCCACCCTCAGGGGCCCGATGCAACATGATATCTGGACCCCAGAGCCCAAATCCTTCCAGCCCCACGAGCTGCCTCTTCTTGAAATACCAAGGGCAGTTCTCCCACTCTGGTGCCTTATTCACATGGAACTGCTGAGATGTTCTGACTCTCTGAGTCCCTGGGCCCATAAAGCCTCTCTCTTGTCATTTTCCACTCTGGAAAAATGCATCCTCAAACTCCTGGTGCGACCTTGGGTTCTTACATGTGGATCCCAGCAAGAAGCCATTCATTTCAATGTCATTGTCTTCCTTCCCTAACCTTTGACAGCCCCAAGCTAGCCTCCTGGAGCTCCATCCAATGGACCTTGGATAGTACCAATGGATAGTACCTGCCTTACTTGGTTGTTGGGGAAAGTGAGAGGGTAATGCATTTAAAAGCATCTGGTCCTCTGCCTGGCAGATGGCCGATACTTTACTCAGTGTGAAAACACTTTACTTGGAGCAATTTCAATAATAATTTAGGGGCGCCTGCGTGGCTCAGCTTCTTGATTTCAGCTCCATCATGATCTCACGGGTTCATGAGTTCAAGCTCTGCATCGGGCTCTGTGCCGGCATTGCAGAGCCTGCTGGGAATTTCTCTCTCCTGCTCTCTGCCCCTCCCCCACTTGCTCGCACGCTCTCTCTCTCTCTCTCTCTCTCTCAAAATAAATAAACTTAAAAAATAATAATAATGTATATGCTGCCACTTTACTGAGCTACTGCCGTGTCATGGGCACTAGGTTAGGTATTCCATACACGTCATGCATTCTACATTAATTGAGTACTTACTATGTGCCAGGCCCTGTCCTAGGCACTTGGAATTCACCCATGAAAGAAAAACACAGGCCACAAATTCTCACCCTCACGGAAATTAGAGGTGGTCAAGGAAAGCCTTGTGGAGATGGTGATGTCTGACGTCCTTGTCACCAATTTCCTGGCACAAGTGGCCTTGCTAGATTCAGAGAGGGGAGGGAGACCTCTGGCAGGTGTCCACGCACCCCTATAAGGGAGCCAGCCATGTGATATGTGGGTATTACTGTCCCCATTTGAGAGATGATGAGGCTGACATTCAGAGAGGCTGGGGTCATATTGTGAGCATCACAGAGCCAGCAGGGGATATCTTATTGCAAGTCCAGGCAAAATATAAGACCTTGTTACGGAGAGATCGGTGCTTCATATGATAAAGAGAAGGGGACTCCCTGCCCTCCCATTGCTGCCCCAGCCAGTTTCCAAGCCCCCCCATCAGCTCTGCCTCTGGGAATCTAGCACAAACACAGGCACCTGGCTTTGCCTTATGCCCTCCATGGGGCCCTGTCCTGGACGGAGGACCAAGGAAAGGAAGCGTCACCTTGTTGTTCTGGGCTTGACTCCTCTGTCTTGGAAAGCGAGTCTCAGAACATCTGCTCCATTGAGCCCCGGCATATTAAACAGCCGCCGAAAATGTATTGTTGCCTCCTTCAATACATAGCAATTACACGGCGTGTTTTGCTCATTAGCAAGAAATTGACACAGAGGCAATCCTGCTTTTTAAATTACCACTAATCTCACTGCACCTGTTTGGAAAGAAGGCAGGAGGGAGGGGGGGAAAAGGTTGGTAATAACCATTTCATGATATTTTAAAAACAAACACTTCTAGAACTCCCTTAAAATAGCTTTTCGGGCTTTCAGGCTCCCATCTTATTTGAAGAGGAACCCCTCTGCCTCCCGCCACGGGCTGGCGTTCCTCTCTGTCGACGTCACAGGCTCAGATGCCACGTGCCTCGGCACAAGGGAGGCACGGGGGATAAGCCCAGCATCCTTGAGGTTATTAAAAATGAGATGCCATGATTAATCGTGTGGAAAGGGATTTGGTGCGCACAGACTACAACCATCACGCGTACCTAAAAGGCTCATGGAAAACCGACTTCTTTACGGGGTTGGGAGGGAAGAAGGGATGCAGGTGCCTTCACAGATGTCCCCAGGACTTGGAGGGGTGGGGGCCACTTGCCCAAATCAGCCACACAGGGCAGCCGATGTATCGTCTTAGATACCAAGGCGGGAACGCGAAGGAAGGCATTGGAGGCTTTCGCACAATGGCTTGACCTTGTTATGTTGGGTTTTATATGACTCGCTTGCTGATGCATGGAGAACAGAAGGGGGGGAGCACTGAAATTCATCAGAGGACTTGGTCCCTTCAACCCATTAACCTCCCCCCCCCCAGAAAAGAAAAGTCATCAGAGTGGCCCATCACCCAAGTGCATGAACGTTGAAGCTATGAACCCGAATCACAGGCGCCTTTGTTGCAAATGAACTTGACTTCTGAGCACTTTGTGGTGTTACGTTCTGGCCACAGGGGTGCCACGGGTGAAGAAAGCAGGCTCCCAAAACTCAAAGCACTTAAACAAAGAAGAGGGAGATTTGTTCTGGGCACACACACCTTGCCACAGTGAGCTCTAGAACAGAGAAGCGTTCCTTCTAAATGGGGCATCTGGGAAGTCTTACTGGAGGAGGTGGTGGATGAGCTGAGCCTTCCCAGGACACATGGGATTTTGGCAGAAAGAGTTGCAGGGTGGACCTGCCTGGTTTTGGAGGAGGAGCCTTGAGGAAGGATGTTGAACTTCAGTCTGCCTCATGGGCAGCGGAAGCGGAGGGTCCGCTGAGTGTGGAAGCTGGCGCTTTCCATTCTTCCCCTTCTGTAGTTTTCCTTCCTGAGTGTCTGCTGAGAGCCAGGAGCTGTACCAGGCACCAGAGGAGCGATGACAAACCCAGCGGTCCTGGCCCCTCTTGGAGCCCACGGACCGGGGGATTTTAATGCTCATATGCAGCTATATTATGGAGAAGAGAAAACTCTTTTATACCACGATAGTTTGTGCGTGCTCTTTCCAGCACTGGGGAGCCATGGCGAGTTCTAAGCCGTGGAATAACATGTTGAACCAGACAAGGGATGATCATTTGAGCAGCATGTATAGGATGGATTTGAGGAGGCAGGTTTGCATCCACAGGAAGACGTGCAGTTGCACCCTGCCTGGTCAGCCCAGCCCCAGCGTGGCGGGAGACGGGGGAGATAGAGCGCCAGGGGAGAACAGGCTGCAGGTCTGGGAAGGGATGAAGGGTTTCCATGGCAACCTTTGCTTGTCCGTAGACAAGGTAGCTCTGCAAAGTCCCCAGGCACCATTCCCACGGACCTTGAAGCCGACATCCCTGGCAGCTGAGAACCTGACGTTAGAAAAGCTGAGATGCAGCAGGATTGGAAGGGCAGAGAGAGAACGAGAGAGAGAGAGAGAGAGAGAGAGAGAGAGAGAGAGTGTAGAGGCAGACCTGTTTTGCTGGAACTGGGCTGCAGGCTGCCAGGCAGCCCTTGAAAAGCCCTGGTCCCTGCTTCCTGCAGGATAACTCCTGCCTCCTCCAGGAGGAGATTCACCCCAGCCCAGCCTTCCCCTCTGGGTTACATCCTCTCCCACGGGGGCTGAGGGCACCTGGAGAATGGGCTGCCGGTGCCCGCCTTCAGGGATCTTGCTGGGACTCGCAGTAATGTTGGCTGAGCTCCCTACCCCGTGGCCAGCCCGGGGGAGGCAGGTAAATGCCAGCGGTTGGCTGCTTTTCTTTGGCATCATTAAAGATGCTGGCCTGGTTGCCAGGACACCGGGTCCTCGCCACTGACTGCCATGTGACCTTGAGAGAGTCACTTCCCTTCTCAGGCTCCCTGTAGTTACGTGCCACACAGGCATGCCGGCTCCTTCCCCGTGCATGCCTCGCACTTCACCCTGATTATTGTTGCTCTGCTGCTGCTGTTATTATTGCAAATACTGCTGTTATTAGTACTCTTACTGTAACCCCTATTCGAGTGCTCCCTGCTGCAAAGGGCAAAGATTAGGAGTCTGGCACATACTCCGCTTAGCTGAGAACGCGAAACCCTTTTACCGAAGCAGACACACGCCACCCTTTTATCTTCCCTGCTCCAGACACAGTTAGATGAAGACTGTTAATGGAAATCACATACTGTATTACACAGAGATCAAAACGAGATTGCTAGAGGGCGTCGAGACTTCTTAGGGCAAGGTAATCCCTTAAGTGTTCATTTCGCTTCGTCCTAACCATTGACCCCAACGTCTCCTGTCTCTGTTCCCACAGCAGGTCTGGGCTCCGCGCCCGTTTCTGCCCATAGGACCCTAAAATTCTGGTGCGAATCAGACCCTTGTAAGATACGTGCCCTCCTTCTGTTGAAAAGCGCACTCACCGGGGCCAGATTGGGCTCGCGCCTGTAGTCTGAACCCTAACTGGACAACTCAACCTGGGTATTTGGCACATGGCAAACACTCCCATTTGTGGGAAGGAAGAAGGAGGGAGGGGAGAGGGTTCCATTGCCTTCTGAGCCCACCCCTCCCCAGCAATAAATCTGGAGAAGTACCAGGAAGAAGCAGACCCTCTTTCATCTCTCTAGCGGAAAGGCCAAAGTTTCCCCCTCAGGCTCCAGTCTTTCTCTCCCTCTTACTCACCAAAGGGAGACAAGAACATTTCTAGGACACACAAAGTTTCAAGCCTGCTAGCGCTCCTCCTCACAACAGCCGATTAATCCCACAACATTTCTCCTGGGCTGTTGCCGCTAATTGAATTAAATGAGATAATATTTGTTGAGTACTTAGCGCCCCGCCTGGAAATGGTGATTGCACAGGATTGAATCTGTAGTGGGTAGCACCTCTTCGCGTTATTTTTGTACTCTTAATTAGGATTATTAATAACCCCTTCGTTAGCACAGCACTTTGGAACTTCCAACCCATTTTCCCGTGCGTTTCCTCGTGATGCCATCTGGGTCTCAGTTTCCCCGTCAGAGAAATGGGGGTGGTAATGGAAACCACGTGTAATTGTCGGAAGACCATTCACATGGTGCCGTGCGCGCGAACGTGCTTTCTAGACTCCGGAACCTCGAGAATGTGCTGGGCTATGCTGTCAGAGTGGAGTGGTGGGGATTGCGCTGTCATATCGACTGCCTGGCTGTGTGCTTCTTGCCTAGACCCAAGTATACAAAAGGCATTTGCAGATGAGCGTGGAGAGGTCCCGACTCCATTATTAGT
>CM053566.1:23813225-23877117 GCA_028646485.1 Cryptoprocta ferox | reverse complement strand
TGCAGCCTCTTGTGCCCCCGGTGGCAATGCAGGATCTGCTGTCCACCTCCCTGTTCCTCTCCCTGGATGCCTTTAGCATCCTGAGATGGCCCAGCCCCATTAAAACCCCCAGGAGCAGCGTCGCCGGAGGGATGGTCTGCAGGCCAGCCACGGCAGCCCTTGGGAACTAGTTAGAAATGCAGAATCTTGGAGCCCATCCCAGACCTACTGATTCAGAATCAGCATTTTAGCAAAATCCTCGGGTGACTCATGTGCACGCTGAAGTTTAAGAAGCACGGGGTAGAGGGGTGCCTGGGCGGCTCAGTTGGCTAAGCGTCTGCCTTCGGCTCAGGTCATGATCTCACGGTTCGTGGGTTTGAGTCCCGCTTCGGGCTCTGTGCTGACAGCTTGGAGCCTGGAGCTGCTTCAGATTCTGGTCTCCTTCTCTGTCCCTCCCCCATTCATACTCTCTCTCTCCCTCTCCCTCTCTCTCAAAAATAAATGAATAAAGAAATTTAAAAAAAAGAAACACAGGGTAGAGAAAAAAAAATAAGAAAAAGACTAGAGATAAAGGACCCTGGAAAGGGGGGTAAATGAATGTTCTAGTGAAGTGTGTACTTATTTTTGGTTTCTCATCGGAAGGTCACACTCTCCCTTAGACCCTTGAAAAAGTTTGTGGCAGGACCAGTGTTCACCCCAAATATCTGATGGCCTGCCGACAACGTTCTCGAAATTAAGAAAGAGTGATATTGGTAATGTTAGCAAATGATCTTTGAGCCCTGACTCTGGATCTGAGGCCGTGCTAAAAGTTTAGGGAGCACTCTCTCATCCACTCCTCATACGTGCCCGGAGAGGTGGGTCGTCTTATCTGCCCCTGTTTTCCAGATAGGGAATCTTAAGTTCCCGTGGCTAGCCCGGATCACGTGGCTGGCCCGGATCACGTGGCTGGCTGTCATTTGTGGCAAGTAAACCACGGGCCGGGGTTTAAAGCAGGTCTTTCTGCAGCTCAGCCCCTCCTTGACCACCAGGCTACCCAGCCCTCCGTACTAGGAGGATACCTCCCGTGTGACGCTTGGTCCAGAGTCTGCTCCTGGGTGAAACACATCTGCCCACAGACCTCGCATCTGCTTTGCTGTCGTGGCTGATGCTATTGATGTTGTCGGTTTGGTTTTTTGTTTGTTTGCTTTTGCTGTCCCTAGACCTTTCTGGTCTGTCCCTACCACCTCTCACTTGCAGGGCCCTCTCTCAACCGTCCTCATCGATTTGCACTAAAAATGGTAGTAGAGGGCGTCTGGGTGGCTCAAGTCGGTTTAGCGTTCGACTCTGGATTTCTGCTCCGGTCATGACCTCGCGGCCGTGGGATTGAGCCCCACATCAGGCTCCATGCTGAGCGTGGAGCCTGCTTGGGATCCTGTCTCTCTCCCTCTCTCTCTCTGCCCCTCTCCTCTCTCTCTCAAAATAAATAAGTAAACTTTTTTTAAAGGCAGTAGAGCCCTTGGTTTCTCCGTTTCTGAGTCCACAGTGACTCCCTCATTGCTTATACACAGTAGGTGCCTAGAAAATAGTTGTTGAATTTCCTTTATTTATGGAGTTGGATTGCCGTTCAGTTCGTGATCATTAGTTCATGATGACTTAGTGGACCACATAGTTGCATTTAGCTTATTGTATGCATTCTCAGTGGGGGCCACAGTGTTCCCCAAGGGGACAAAAATGGTCTCTTGGACTCCTGTGTATGCGTAAAGCACACACCTACATACAGTATGTAAAGAGATATATATATATCATCTCTGCAAGGATTAAATTTTCATAGAAAAACTGGACTAAAAGGCTGGGAGGGTAAGTACTAATGAAAACTGTAAAACGCGATAAACAGGTTCATTGTGGAATGCAAAGTTGTAACTTTAAAGATCAGGACCACAAAATACAAATGGACAGAGGGCGTAATGAAAAAATCCAACAATGGGGACCACTGGGCAGAAAGTTTATGGGCAATGTTCATCCTTCACAGAGGTTGAGTAAAACGCACCTGAAAGTATCCTGGGGGGAACCACATTACCCTGATTCAATTAGCTTAAAACACTTAAACCAAGAACCCTGGATGCTGGCACTGGAGACTGTAACAGTGGTAAACTCAGATGTTTCGTGACTGGAAAGAGCCCTTGGGCAAGCAGGATGGCGGTTCTGTTCAGCAAGAGCTAAAAAACCTTCATGCCCTTTGACCAGAGAATTTCATTCCCGGGAATTTGTGCTTAGGAATGGATTCGATCACAGCCGAAGTTGTATTCATAAGGATGCTCCTTGATTACAGCTAGGGAACGAAAGGAAGGGGAGAAGGAAGGAGGGAGGGAGATACGTCCAATAAAACCAACACATGTGACGAAGCCCCTAACAGTGCTGAGCACGCGGTAACATTCCAAAGACGGTGACCTCTCCGTTAATTTCCCCTCCCAGATGGCGGCAGGTAGGAAGAATTGAGCGTCTGTCCCGTCTCGGGGGCAGGGGTCCTACTGTGGCAAGTCTGGAATGCTGGTAAAGGAGCCCAGCAAGCTAAGCTGGTGGACAGCCAGCAGGTCAAGGGGACGTCCTCCAAGGCTCTTTGTCACTGGCTGCGTGTCTCCAGACCTGCATCTGTGGGCTGTTTCCTGTCCTCAGAATTCTATTACCTGGGCCTCCCAGCTCACTGGCGGTGAGAAAGCGAAGGCTCTGCTTCCCACAGTTAACTTGCAGGCTGGTTGAGAGGCCTCCTACGGAGCCGGTCTGGGGTGCGCTGTGTAGACAGTTTTAAAAAACGCTTTAGATTAAGGGGACTGGGGAGCCAGCTTTTCCCTGGTGTGGAGGTTCCTCAAAAAACTGTCAATAGAACTCTCGTATGACCCAGCAATAGCACTGCTGGGGATTTACCCAAGGGATACAGAAGTGCTGATGCATAGGGGCACATGGACCCCAATGTTCGTAGCGGCATTTTCAACAGTAGCCAAATCATGGAAAGAGCCTAAATGTCCATCAACTGTTGAATGGATCAAGAAGATGTGGTTTATATATACAATGGAATACTACATGGCAATGGAAAGAATGAAATCTGGCCATTCGTAGCAACGTGGATGGAACTCGAGGGTGTCCTGCTAAGTGAAATAAGTCAGGCAGAGAAGGACAGATACCATATGTTTTCACTTATAGGTCTAACAGGAGAAACCTAACAGGGGACCATGGGAAGGGGAAGGGGGGGAAAGAGGGAGAGGGAGGGAGACAAATCATGAGAGACTCTTGAATACTGAAAACAAACTGAGGGCTGAAGGAGGAGGGGGAAAAGGGAAGGGGAGTGATGGTCATGGAGGAGGGCACTTGTGGGGAAGAGCACTGGGTGTTATATGGAAACCAACTTGGCAATAAACTATTTAAAAAAAACACTTTAGAATTCTCTCTCACTGCCTGCCCCCCACCCCCAGCCTAGGGATGTGAAAGCATGTAAGGCATTATTCCCCTAAGGCTTGAGCATCTGCAGTTACACACTTGCCCTTTGCTCCCCCCTGAGGCTCATTAATGCTTCGGGAAGTCTGTGTCCTTCCCTGGGAGCTGTCTCCCATGCAGGGGCCTCATCCGGGAGAGAGGCAAGAATCCCCTTTGATGTGTAAATGTCAGACAGCTCGGGATCTCAAAGTCCAAGTGGTGTCCCAGATGAAGAAAATGGCCAACATGAACCCCTTTGTCCCCCAGTACAAGAAAGGGAAGGACTTTCCTTGGGTTTTGTAAGCCTGGGTCGAGATGCACATTTGAGGCCAGCCTGAGAACTCCCTGTTGGCAATTGAGAGTAATTTCTGCCAAGATAGCGAGGATTAGGGCTGTTTCCATCATTTCTACATAAACAGGGCCCACCTTGGCCCACAGTTGCTGAGAAGAGAGTCCTGGGTGGTGTTACTTTCATGTCCACCAGTCACCAGCACAAAGGACCTTGCCAGAGGCAGAGAGGGGAAGGTGACCTGTGGCAGGTGCTGCAGGGTCAGGACCGTGCTGGACGCTGGGATCCAACGACAGCAAGATAGACAGGGTCTCTGCCTTCACGAAGCACACAGTCCAGCAGACAAATGGTAACTGTGTCATTTAAAAATCATTGTGAAATTACATCCGTGAGCTCCGTAGTGTTGTGAGAGCGCATGAGGGGATTTTGAGCCCCTTGGGAGATCCAGGAAGTGATCCAGGGACAGCTGAGGTCTCAGGAAGGATCAGGGTGGGATGGGAGGGAGCAGAGGAATCGGGAAGAGAGAGGACTCCGTGGGCAAACACCTGTTGCCTTAGTCAGCCTTCCCCGGCCTTCCCTGCTCCCAAAGCAAGACAGGAAGACAACTGAGCAAAGATGAAAATGGCGAGGAGAACGACCAAATAGGTGGAGAGGAAGGGAGCCATCTGAGACAGTAGGGGAAGAATGGGAAACAGATAAGCAGGTGGTTTCGAGGGGAAGAAGGGAGGTGCGCATGAAGGAATAAACCAACAGACGTTTATGGGGACAAAGACATAAGGCGGATGAGAGGCCAGCTGAGGGAGCCAACGCGTGAACGAAAAGGCGGCTTCCTCCATTCCAGCATTTCCCCGTGGCCATAATGGTCGAAGGACTCATTGTGAATGAACAGAATGCAGAAAATGTGGGAGAAGGGCTCGGGCTTGTCTGCGCAGTGAAATCCCCGGGGGACTTGAGAAACACAAATACTCAGCCCCACCCCAAAGGTGAGGAGGTGGCAGGGTGTGGCCTGGGCCCAGGGGCTCTCAGGCTCTGCTAGGACTGGGAACCGCAGTCCCAGGACACCGGTTCTCAGCGTCTGGTCCCTGCACCAGCACCATCGGCATCACCCGGGACCTCGTTTAGAAATGCAGAATCTTGGGGCGCCTGGGTGGCTCAGTCGGCTGAGCGTCCGGCTTCGGCTCAGGTCATGATCTCACGGTTCCTGAGTTCGAGCCCTGAATTGGGCTCTGTGCTGACAGCTCGGAGCCTGGAGCCTGCTTCAGATTCTGTGTCTCCCTCTCTCTCCGCCCCTCCCCCACTCATGCTCTGACTCTCTCAAAAATAAACATTAAAAAAAAAGAAAGAAAAAGAAAAATGCAGAATCTCGGCTCCTCAGACGGCTGACTCAGAAACTCCGGGGTGGGGCCCCACCGGCTGCGCCTTAAGAAATCCTCCCAGGCGATTCTGACATGGGATCGGTCTGAGACTCACAGCAGCTTACAGTCCAAGGGGCACTGCGCCCCTGTGCAGCAGAGAAGGTTCTGGTTGATGCAAAGAAGGGCAAAGTCCAGACTCCTTAGCATGATGATCAAGGACTCCTCGATCCAGGCCAGGGGTTCCCCATGAGGGTGGGGATCTGCTCCCCAAGCACATGCTCAAGGTCCAGAGACATTTTTGGTTGTCCCAGCCTGGGCTAGGGCTGCTGCCGGAGTCTAGTGGAGAGAGAGGCCTGGGAGCCTGCTCAGCGTCCTGCAACGGACTGGACCGCATCTACCAGGGAGACTTATCCAGCCCAGATGTCGACAGTGCCCAGGTCGAGAAACCCCGACCTGGGTGGGTGCACCTAGCAGGGCTCAGGCGAGCCGCACCCAATATGAAATGCCTTCTCCCCAGTCTCATTCCTATAAATTCATAGACCGTTTGACCCAGAAGGATCCCTCCAAAATCCCATTAGATTCTCTCACCTTCTAGGAGAGGAAGCAAGCCAGAAAACAGAAATGATTTCCCAGGCTCCCACGCCACTCCTACTTTTTTATTTATTTTTTTTAATGTTTACTTATTTTTGACAGACAGAGACAGAGCATGAGCAGGGGAGGGGCAGAGAGAGAAGGAGACACAGAATCGGAAGCAGGCTCCAGGCTCTGGGCTGTCTGCACAGAGCCTGATGCGGGGGTTCAAGCTCACGAACTGTGAGATCATGACCTGGGCCAAAGTTGGACGCTCAACCGAGAGAACCACCCAGGTGCCCCAGCACTCCTACTTTTTATCCAGTAATTTGTCCCATAAATACTCACTGAGGATTTCTTGTGTGCAAACTAGGATGTTGACAACAAAAGGTATAAAGGTGGACGGGACGCAGATGGTTGGCGCCCGCATGGAGCTCACCGTGAACAAGGATGTCGGGACAAGGAAAAAGACTCTCTTAACTGAAGGTGGCTCCTGAAAGGAGGAGGCAGTGTTGTGCTCCATCCGGGGCCTGCGGAGGGGCCGGCCGTGCAGAAGGTTCCCCGGGCTTGCTGACTTGGGTATGCAGGGCGGGCGGCTTTTTCCTGCAGTCCAGAGTCTGCAGCTCACGCAGTTGGAGGGAACCTGGAAGAGAAGAGGCATTTAACTCCAGACCACGTGCAGAGTCTTCTAGAAACCCCGGGGACTTTATCACATCTAAGACCCTGATAGCATCTGTATTAGAAACGGGAATCCGACCAGACTGCTCGTGAAAGATTAGCTTCAGTTCTTTCAGGAGAATAAACGGCTTGTACCAACTCTGGCTGCCTTTATCAGTGTGCTCCTGCCAGCCAGCCGCCCTCTCCCCCCATCAAGATGGCCACGCGACGCCTTCCGGAATGAGTCTGTCATTTCCAATTCAGTCGAGCTACAAAGTCTTTTGTAAGCATCCACTCTGCCCAGGTTTGGGTGAAGAGCTGTGGGGGGGGGGGGTCGGGAAAGAAGGCATCACCATTACCTTGAAATACACACAGGCTCATAGGAGAGAAGATGCTTATATATCCATTCATATCCATATCCATTCATATACCTGAGTGCGTCCCCCTATGCCAGGCACCGCACCAGGTGCTGAGGATGGAGGCAGGGAAGACGCATCCCCTACTTCGCATGGCGTGTGTCAAGATGCACAGATGTTTATAGGACAGTGTGAAAAGGGAGCAGGGAGTCATTAACCCAGCCCAAGAATCCAAGAAGCCTTCCTGGAAGAGGTGCCACCCAAACTAGCGGCTGAAGAGGAGTTCTCAATTAACCAGGTGAAGAAGTGGGCAAGGCACCTGTGTGAACCAAAGCAGACAGTGCAGCACATTTAATGGTAATACAGGAGGCTCCGTGTTAAGACCTTTGTGCGAATCATCTTGTTTACACTACAACAGTAGACACTAGTACGCATTTTTGTTATTCTGTTTTTTAATGTTTTATTTATTTTTGAAAGAGAGACAGAGTGTGAGTGGGGGAGGGGCAGAGAGAGAGGGAGACACAGAATCTGAGGCAGGCCCCAGGCTCTGAGCTGTCAGCACTAGAGCCCGACGCAGGGCTCGAACCCACGAATAGTGAGATCACAACCTGAGCCGAAGTCAAACGCGCAACCAACTGAGCCACCCAGACTCCCCTGTTTTTCTATTTTTAAAGGAAGAACTCAGGCATAATAAGGACCTTACGGACAGCTAGCAAACTGCAAAACCGGATCCAAACCCAGGCGGTCTGACCGTTGGCCCTGTATCTCTAACCGCTAGGCCTATACTCCACCTAGCTGGAAAATCAGATGGGATTCTGTATAATTGGATGATTTCATTATAAAGGTTCTGGCGGGGAGGGAGGGGGGGTCAAGGCCACACTGGACTAAACTGAAAAGCCTCATCCACAATGTTTGAAGGAGTCAAACCAGACTCCAAGGGTAAGGGATGAAGGATTTGAAGCAGAGGAATAAATGGTTATCTTCGAATCGTAGAAGGGCTGCCATGGAAGGAGGATCTTTCGTGAGGAAGAGACTGGAAGGCAAACAGCCAGGCAAGAGATGCGGGCGGCCTGGGCCAGGGGGCATGAGCCGGCGGGGGGATGGAGGAAGCGGTAGAGTCAAGGAAATGACCTTGTGGTTGACTGCATATGGAGGGAGCAGAAACGGAAGACTTCCGGATTTCTGACCTGAGATAGAGCCACAATGGCTGAAGTGAGAAGAAAATTATATTTTTGTCCCAAATGCGAGGGAAAAGAGCTTTGGGTTAAGGTTAGGTGAAGACTGTGAGGATGAAATGGGATGGGACCAAGGGAGGGGATGGGTAGTGATTATTGGTGTCTCCCTCCGGCCTTGACAATCTTGGATGGAATTGGGGGTAGATATCCTATTCTACTGTAATGATCTTCAACATAGAGTTTTGCCTTGGAAGGCAACCTCAGGAACAGGGAAAGGTGAGGCACCCACGGGGTCACAGCTGCAAGGTGACCCTGCTGTAACTAGCCTTCCTTCCTGGCTGGCAAAGCAGGGGATGGGGACGCAGGGGGTCTCAAGATGAATCAGGCCCCTGCCCTCACGAAATGCACAATCGAATGCAGAAGACAGACATTGATCAAGTAGTGAGAGACGATACACTTTGGAGGCAAGCAGCGTGTACCTACTAGGCACAGGGCACTAGATGCTACAGGAATACAGTTGGCCGAAATGAGACCTCTCCTTTCAAAGCATGATAGCAGGGGTGGTAGGGTCCACACAGAAGAACAGGTTCAGACAAAAATGGGACCAGGTGATCCAGAGACGTCAGCTTGGACTGGGGTGATTGGGGCTGGCTTTGAGGAGGAGCTGGGATTGATCAAGGAGGACACAACAGAGGACTTCAATCATGCGAGCATTCCGGGGTGGGCAAGGGCAAACCTGAATGATCTGGGGTCCCCAAAGGAGGTAAGCTTGGGGAACCTCATTTGGTCCAGCCCTGGAGGGTCTTGGAAACCTCCTGGAGCCCTTAGGATTTTCTCTTATCTCCAGGGGGAGGGAGCTGGGTTGAAGGAGCTAGGAGGGAAGCAGAAGTCCAGGGATAGTAATCTGGTGGTGCAGGGTAGAATGGGGGACTTTCAAACTTTTTTTAGAAAGGGGGGCACCTGGATGGCTCAGTTGGTTAAGCGTCCAGCTCTTGACTTCGGCTCTGGTCATGATACCAGGGTCGGTGAGTTTGAGTCCCACGTCAGGCTCACTGCTGTCAGCGCGGAGCTCACTTCGGACCCTCTGTCCCCGTATCTCTCTGCCCCCCCCCACTTGCACTCTCTCTCTCTCTCAAAAATAAATCAACATTAATTTTTTAAACGGATCCATAAACCTGGGGGAGAGGAGGAACATGTGTGGGAGATATGACACTCAGCTCATGGCCAGCTGTAACGGGGTACGGAAGGAGGAGATTTTAACCCAGATGAGGCAAAGGAGCGGGCATGCAGTATACAAATTCATTCATTCATTCATTCATTCATTCAAGTATTTATTTAGCCTTTAGGAGGGACCCGTCTCAGAGCTGCTGGTACTAGATTTGTAAAACCAGATATTGTTTCCACTCTCGGGCGTCTTTCCTAAGGGAAAGGACAGATGTTGAGCTAGTAATTGGAGCATGAGGAGCTTGGGGAGCATGGAATGGGGACTGACCTAGTCCAGAATGCTACGGAGGTGATGTTTAAGCAAAGAGACCGAAATCTGAGTGAGAAAGGGTTAGCCAGTGGAGACAAGGAAGACCACCATGTGCACAGTTTGATGGGCGGGAGGGGGAGCTGCTGAAAACCCAAGATGTGGAGCCCAAATTATTTATCTTGAGAAAGCTCAGTCCCTAAAGACAGACTGGTAGGAGGTCACTAGAACCCCAAAGCAGTCAAAAGGAAGAGGGAACGGTTTAAACACAAGACGGAGAACTTTGGTTCCTTTTCAATCCACAAAGTGACGTATTTTATATTTCAGAACCTCGACGCCCATCTACCCTTCTTCCCATAGTCTTCCCCTGCTTGAATGACTACCTTTCAGTTTCAGATCAAATGCCACCTCTTCCAGCAAGCTTCCCAGAGTGCCCAGCCCTGGTTCCCTTTAAACCCTAATGGGGAGGAAACTTGATAGCACTCAGTACTTCTGTGCTGCCCATGGTCTGCTGAGTGCCAGATGCCACATTAGCCCTTCTCCTGGTCTCATTCTCTCAGCCACCCAGGAAACTTGTCATTACCAGGACACCACAATCGCCGCAGAGCTTACAAATTTGGATTCCAAGTCCAGCTCCATCCGCTTACTCTGTAACCAGGGCAGGTGCATTCTCCTCTTTGCCCCACTGTCCTCATCTGTAACACAAGGCTGATAGTAGGAGCCTCTGCCCGCCAAGGCATGTATGAGGGTTAATGGGGGCGGGCCATCCATGTCTCCAAGGTCATCAGATGGGGACCCAGGACTCAGGTATCCAAAGTCAGGTGGTGACTAAGTGGCAGACTCTCGATTTGAGCCCAGGTCTCTCTGACTCCAGAAGCCACGTCCTCCCCATCCGGCCACGTGCCTTTGTTGATGTCCTTTTGCCTCCTGTAACCACACATTTTAGGAACATAGATATATGCTCAGCTCCAAACAAATGGTATTTCACTTATTCTTCCCAACAACCAACTGAGATAAACGGTTTCCCCTTTCTGCACTGACCCGGGTGATAAATCTGAGCTTTCCCCCAAAACTAGTCCTTGCTCAGTATTTCCCTTCTCAGGAAAACCCCTGTTCTCCACGCAGTTGCTCAGGCAGATACCTGGGCATCATTCTTATACCTTCCTCTCTTTTAACCTCTCCCCTCTCCATATCCAATCCAGTCCCAAGACCCATGGACTCTAAGAAGATCTATGCAACATCCTACTCACTTTTCAGTCTCGGCTGCTAGCCATGCCTCCCTCACCATTTCTTGCCTGGATTAGTCGTGGTGCTTTCACCCCCAGCCCCTCGATAAGCTCCAGCCACAAAGGAGAGTGATCTTGGCAAATCTACTTGAGCCATCTCCGCCCTGTGTTTACAACCCCCCACTGCTCTTGAGAGAACTCTAACCCCTTCAACAAGGTCAGCTCTGACGACCTTTGGCCATTTCCCAAATCAAGGATTCCCATCACAAAATGTATTGTTAACAACATTCCAATTCTGGTCATTCCAATTCTGGATTCTTGGCAGCCTCTGAGGATGCATTTGCTAAGGGGAGCCCCGAAGGGGAGGTGTGACTATTTGGTGACTTTGAGGGCACAGAGGTGGACAACAGGGGGCAGGCATTGTCAGGAAGAGCCCCAGGGAGCAGGAAGAGCAAATATCTTGGAGTTGGTGTCCTGATCTTGTCCCTTTCCAGCTGGGTGACCGTGGGCAAGTCACTTAGCCTCTCTGAGCTTTAGGTCCATATACTCGATGAATACAAATGAAGAAGATGAGTGAGATGAGCCTCTGGGGGTTAAACCAAAGTGGAGCATTAGATCAAACCATGTGAAATTGCCAATGTTTTAGCATTTTTTTCTTTTCACTACTAAAACAATAATTTCATATATTCGTACTTGAAACCAGAGGTTGGCAAACTTTTTCTGTAAAAGGCCAGATGGTAAATTAGGCTTTGCTGGCCATCCGTCTCTGAGACAAGTATTTAACTGTGCCATTGTAGCGTGAAAGCAGCCATAGACTACACGTAAAAGAGAAAATATGGCTGTGTTTCAATAAAACTTTATTTACAATAACAGGTGGAGGGCCAGACTTGGCTCACGGGCTGTAGTTTGCCAACCTTTGCTTTCAGCCCATGGATTTTCCTTTGTCAGGGGATTTTGATGTAGGATGTTTATGGAATAGCTTAGCAGAGGGTCAAGTGAGCAGCAAATGCAGGCTTATTTCTTTCCTCGTGTACTCT
The DNA here is from genome assembly GCA_028646485.1 of Cryptoprocta ferox. Lineage (NCBI taxonomy): Eukaryota > Metazoa > Chordata > Mammalia > Carnivora > Eupleridae > Cryptoprocta > Cryptoprocta ferox. The sequence continues at coordinate 23,865,555 of CM053566.1, read as the reverse complement.
CCTAGGAAAGGCAATTTAGAGAGGACCAACATGTGCGTTTCCTACAAGGTGTGGAACATTCATATTGCACGAATGTGTTTTAGAGATGGAGGAATCCTACAGGGCCACACATCACTGAGCCCTCCTCCACTCAGCCCCCACTCTTGCTGACATCATGGACAGCACTGCAGGGCCACGAGTCCCCTGCTGTGGAAACACTCGGGGAGGAGCTGAGGATGGGGTCCCTGGGGCAAGTTTTAAACCTGCACATTGTACACCTCTCTATCAACCTGCGTGGCTTTGGCGTAGGCTCCTTCCCCTTCCAGTAGCCTGGAAAAGTCCTCTGAGCCTGACACAAATTCAGATCTGCTTTGTGTGAACAGAACCTCATGCACACAAGTTCTGAGCTGGGAAGGAAATGAATGTTTCCATGAAAATTAGGCCAAGTAATACCCGTTTTCTCCAGGGGGGAATTATTTAAATAGCATCAAAATCAATTTCCATGCCATTAAATATTCTGGTCTGTGTTTTAATTGAGACGATTACATATTCCCCAAAAAGAGAAGAGCTATTTGAAGCTATCGGGCCTTTTCTCTCTCCCTCTCACTGGAACTGATGAGGAAAGCACCTGAGAGAGCTGCACACCGCCCATTAGCCTGCCTCAGTTCTTATTCATCTTCTTTAGCACTAACCTGGTTTCGTATTTTCCTTTAAGAAATAAAAATGGAGCTCTGAGAGGCACCCAGGGCGCTGGGAACTCTGAGTTCTTCAAATAGAATAAACCAGGTCATTCTCTCTTCCCTTCCTTAAGGGATTTGGTTTATGGTTCGTTCCAAGTGGTAGACGTCGCAGTAGTTGGCAGGTGTGTTTGGTCAAGGGGGACAGAGGGGTGAGGGTCTTTCCCAGCCTTTGCCTCTCCCCACACCCTCCCTTCGTTCCATAAACATTTCAGACGCATCTTCTGTGCTCCAGGCACTCGCCCGGGGTCCCCGAAGGAGCTCCCTCTCCAGTGGGAGAGCTGTGATTAAAAACAAGTCACTACAATGCCGGGACGCCTGGGTGACTCGGTCGGTTAAGCGTTCGACTTGGGCTCAGGTCATGATCTCAGGTTCGTGAGTTCAAGCCCTGCATTGGACTCTGTGCTGACAGCTGGGAGCCTGGAGCCTGCTTCGGATTCTGTGTCTCCCTCTCTCTGTGCCCCTCCCCTGTCTCTCTCTCTCAAAAATAAATACACGTTTAAAGAAAAAAAAAAAACCCGGTTACTACAATGCGGTATCCTAAGAGCAAGAAACCAGGGCCCCGGTAAGTGCTCCCGTAACTCTCCCCCTAGTTGCAGGCATCTAGTTTTCTGTCTCATTCTTCAGTTCACATCTCTCTTTCTTTCTCGACTTTCAGCTCCAAGAGGTCAGAGACCAAGGCAGCCCTGTTTCCACTGTGTCTCAATGTGGCAGGCACAGAGTAGGGGCTCAATTAAATGGAATGAATAAAGGAAGGAAGGCAAGGTATTGCAGGAGAACAGAGAAAGGAGTGTCTTTCTCTGCCGAAGGGTTGTGTAGAAAGCTCTACAGAGGACCAATGTCAGGTAAGACATTTGGGATGATGAGAGGTTGACCAGATGGCCAAGAACAGAGCAGGTGTTTCAAACAAAGGGAATCGAGAGCTGACATGTATTGAATATCAACTGTGTTCTAGGCTCTTTACATACGTGTGCTCATTGAATTCTTACAGCTACCCTGTGAGGTGGTGCTCTTATACCCATATCACAGGTAAAGAGACTGAGGTCATGATGGTTAACTCTTGAAGCTCACACTCCCATCCAATGGTACAAATCTGATTCAGTGATTCTAGGCTTTGTTGTAACTACTGTGGTTTGCTAGTTGCCCTTCCAAAACATGGGATTTGGAAAATGCCAGGGAGTTTGAAATGCTGGAAGCTAGAACATGAAGCTGGCCAGGGAGTCCAGAACCTTTCTATGGAGAGCCTTGAATGCCAGCCCAAAGACTTTGTACTTCCATGTACAGCTCACTGTTTCCCAGACTGGAGCTCTGGGGAAGCCTATTTTACAAGACATAAATAAGTGAGATGTGCGTGAACAGGATAGTGAGAGGGGAATTCACGTGCAGTGATTTGGGGAAATATGGTTTCAACCTAGCTGGACACAGTTTCTTTTTTCTGTAGGACGTATCAGAGCCTTTACCATGACGGTGGGCATTGTAATGGTCCAAGAGGAGGAAGTATCTCTGAACTTCTTTTTTGTAGCGTATTTCTCAGTAGCCTCCAAAGTAGTGAATTTGGGGATTGCCAGCATAGATGATAGAGATCCAGGGAGAGGTTTTAAGGCAGGGGATGCTATGATCAAATTAAAGGAAGCATCACTAGGACTGCAAGGAGGAGGGCCAGAAGGAATAAGAGGTGCAGTTAGATTTGGAGGCTCTGGTGAATTTGAGACCCTTCCAGCCGGGATGTGCGTGAAGGCCATCATGGGGGTCGGCGTGCATCTGGCCCACTGGTATCAAAGAGATGCGTCTACTCATGGTGGGTCCAGTGGGGAAGAAACTGAATTCGCACACATGGCATTATCCAAACAAAGCCATGTTGCTTCTGTATAGAACGATGGGTTGGCTTTTCAGGGTAATTTAATAGCTGTGGCATATCGCCCGGGCCATCAATTAAATTCCAATCCAATTTCCTTCCAAAGCATTCTCTGCCTTGGGAGCTCCTTTTTAACGTGGAGCAAATCTGGCTGATGAGGCGGGAAGATGGATCGGCCAAAACGCACAATGACTTTCAGAGGGCCAGCCTCTCAGATCTTGTCTCGCCTTCCAAAGGAGGTCACCCAACATTAACAGAAGATTAGACAGAATTAGATCATAGAACAGTTTTAAAGCGATAGGAGGAATCCCGTTTAGTGGGAATTTCTCCAACCCTGCCCCACCTAAGGGGAAACTGAGGCTCAGCGGGGGTGGGGGACAGCCGGCCAAGGTCATGCCATGACTCAGTTAGCTTCCTAAATGGGTCTCCCAGCATTTATTTTGTCTTCTTACCAGAGTCTTAATCTGATCATATAACTCCTTGGGCTAAGATGTCCTCAGAAACACCACCGTGGGCGTAGAATAAAATCTGGGTGGGATGGAGTCTGACATTTAGGCTGGATGGGTGTCTGTGGTCGGGGCTGTCCTGCGCATTTTGGGTGCTAACCAGCACCTGCTCGATGCCAGTAGCACCTCCTCCACAGCCCAGTCATGACAGCCAAAACATCTCCGGACATAGCTAAACGTCCCCTGGTGGGGCAAAATCACCCCCAGTTGAGAACCCCTAGGCAACGGAGAATCTGAGAGCCCAGGATGTGTTTAAGGAGGGCTTGAGAATCGGTGTTGGCTGCTGTGCTTGCTCCGTGTGAGGTCTCCGGCATGATCCTTTACCACCCGCGCCCAGCCTCAGTTTTCTCATCTATAAAATGGGAAGGGTAATTTTTCCTTCTCCTCCACAAGTTTGTTTGTTTGATCTACGATGAAATGGGGCACTAGAATTGACTGCTCAGGGTACATGATAAAATGCTATAAAAATAGCCCATGAATAATTATAATGCAGCTCAGTGCAGCTTTATGAGTGTAATGACCCGGTGTCGGGGACTTTATGCGATGTTTTTCTCCGAGCTCAGAGCTCCCGAACGCAATGGTTCTCCAACATCACTGGGCACGTGACTCATCTGGGGTACTTGGTACAAGTGTGGACTCCTTGGTCCCACCTCCTCAAATTCTAATTGACTGGGTCCAGGATGAAGCCCAGAAATTCATTTAAAAAGTCAGTCTGGAAGATCCTGCTGTAAGTGGGCTTTCGAGAAACCCTGGTCTTGGGGAGGGGGGAGGCAGTGCCCAAGGCCTTCTGGGAGAGGATCAGGAATTTAAATGCGTGCTTAAACCTGGGGGCGTGGGAAGTGTTGCCGACGTTGTCCCAAGGTCAGCACTGGAATTCTGTCCTCGTAGCTTGGAGGTCTGAGTGTTCCTGGAATTTTCTCTGTCCGCTTGGAAAGCTGAGGTTGACCCCAACCTCTGATCTGCCAGCCCCCAGCATTGACTGTGTTTTTCATCTCCTAGTTACACGGTGTGACTGCTTCCCAAATGTATTTTGATGCTAACATCGCCCAGTCTCTGATCAAAAATTATGGTAAAACATTGTCTTGTCATAAGGCTAATAAAGCCTGTTATCCTGCCTGTCACAGAAGCTGCCTTACAGATGTTTGCTCTCCGCCACGGTCGTGCATTCATCTCCCTTCCACTCACTCCAAGGAATAGGGTCTACCGTGGGACGATCGATATTGTATTATCTCGCCCACCAGTGTCGTTCCAGCAGTGGCCAATGCATTGTCATTCCTGTGTCAGAAGCCTAGTCCATGCAGGGGGAGGCCCAGGAAAAGAGGGAAGACAAGCCATCTGAGAAGGAAAAGAATGTTCTCAGGAAGAGCAGCGGGGAAGGTGTCAGAGGACCAAGCACACAAGAAGGGGTTAGAGACGTTTGCCCTGGAGTCCCACATACCTGGCCATATGCCAGACCTGCTTTCAGAAGCTCTGGGATAATAATTTCATGTTTCTGAACCTCAGTTTCCCTATCCGTCAAATTGACACAAACACGGGACTTGACGCGGAGGGAAGAAATCAGATGATGCGCAGTGCAGCGCGGATGGCGGTTCCTGGCGTGACGTGTGTGCGTCCGCACGGCAGGGAGCGGAGTGCTGGTGGAAAACGCGGGCCCAGCAAAGACACAGTGGCAAAAAAAGAGGGCATGTTTGCAGGACAGAAGCTGTGGATCTGTCTCCGGTGGCCCGCAGCGCAAAGGTGCAGAGTGAGACCTCTTGGAGACTTAAATTCTGGACCATGGCAGAATTGCCCAGTTTCACCTTCGAATTGCTCCTCCAGCTCGTCTTCACCCAAGAGAGGGTCGAGAGGGGGCATGCATGGCCTCCAGCTGCAAGCCTCTTTGGCCGAGGCTGGCTCTCATGGCAAAAGCCCTCGTCGGGGTCTCCTGGATGCCTGCAGCCCCCTCCGTGTCTGGAGCTCCGTGGCCCCCTCCCTCCTTCCTGCCCTCTCTCTGGAGACAGACCACCTTGAAACCTCACTATGGGCCAGCCCAGCCCCCTGGATTCATTTCATGCTTAGTTTAAGAGGGAGCTGCAAGAAGCAATCCCCATTCAAGGATGCAATGAGGTGTCCCCTAATGCTCCAGATGCTGATATGAGGCTGAAATGCGCTGGCCGACCCTTGGAAGAATGGAAACTGGTATTGGAATAACATCTGATTGGCCTCTTTGGGTGTTCCCTTCATTCATATTCTTTGTGTTTTTGTTTCTGTTTTGTTTTGAGAGAGAAAGTGGGGTGGAAGGGCACAGAGAGAGGGACACAGAAGATCTGAAGCAGGCTCTGTCCTGAGCCCGACACGGGGCCCAAACTCACGAGCTATTGAGATCATGACATGAGCCAAAGTTGAATGCCCAACCGACTGAGCCACCCGGGCACCCCACCCCCACCCCCTTGGTTCAGGTTTTTATCTAAACCATTCGTTTGCTGCTTAACACATGCCTTCGTTCCCAAATCCTTGCAGACTAGGAACAACAGAACAGCGGTAAAAATAGTAATTATTACTAGTATTTATATAAACAGCATTAGGTTTCTGTCAGTCTGCTAGTTACTGCATTGTCGGAAAGCAGCTGGATAGATTTATCATCCGAATTGGAAGATCTGTACGAAATCTCTGGCAGTGCCTACTAAAGACCATGCCATGCTGTGCGGCCAACACTCTGTTGAGAATATACTCAACAGAAGTAGGTATATGTGTGCACCAAAAACAAAACAAAACAAAACAAACATGTAATACAATGTAATACATGTTCACAGTTGTCCTATTCATAATAGCCCCAAACCGGAAGTAAGTCAAATGCCCATAAGCAATAGCATGGGTAACTTGTGGAAGAGTCATAGCACGGAGTACCTTGTAGCAATAAAAAGGGGGACGAACAAGCGTACGTGGGACAGCACAGATAAATGTCACAAAGAGATTGAGTGAAAGAAGCCGGATACAAAAGAGGGCATGCTGCGTAATTACCCAAAGAATTCATAAACAGCCCAAACGAATCTTCGAACGATGATAGAAGGCAAAATAAAGATCTCCTTGAGGAGCGTGTGGCCAGAAGACAGAACACGCAGTGTTTTGCTAAGTGATCTGGATGGTTATTATACAGTTGCGTCCAGTCTGAGAACGTTTGTCAAGCTGTGCACTGAACAATTGGGTGAACTTTCTATCCACATATGATACTTTAGTAAAAGCTTCTGAGGCATTAAAAGGTATGTTTGGGACCAAGAGACTCTAGTTAGCGTCCATGTGGCATTCCTTACTTTGGGGATTGCACGCAGAGACCTGAGTTCTTATCCAAGGGTCTCATCACTTGGCCAGACTGCATCTGGTTGTCTTAATGCCAAGTAGAAAACTCAAGACTCTCCAGGCAGGGGTAAAGGACAAACCTTAGGGCACCCCCTTGCTCCTGGTCCCACAGCGTCAGACAAAGTGTGGGTGCCTTGGAGGTAAATGGGGGAGGGGGGCTCTAGATCTCACTCTCCTCCCTCTCATTTCCACCCCCTCTGAGAACAGAGACTGTTTATATCTCGTTCCGTGTTGCTTAGCACAGTGCCTGGCCCCAGGGGGTTCTCACTGAGTGTTCATTGAGTGACTGTAGGAGGGCATGGATGAATGAATGAGTTGCTATTGTAAAAATTAAATAAAATCATATATTTAGAATGTGTTGAACAGAGACACCTGGGCAGCTCAGTAGGTTGAGTGTCTGACTCCGGTTCAAGTCCTGATCTCGCCATTCGTGACTTTGAGCCCCATGTTGGGCTCTCCACTGTCAGCACAGAGCCCACTTCGGATCCTCTGTCCCCCCTCCCTGCCTCTCTCCCACTTGCTCTCTCTCTCTCTCTCTATCTCTATCTCAAAAATAAACATTAAGAAAAAGAATGAAAAAGAGGTTGAACAACACCTGAAATGCAGTGCAGTGAGACATTAAGGGGCTCATATGTCAGACAGACCGGGATTTGAATCCCAGCTCTACCACCCTCTCCCGATACGTTCTTGGGCGAGTGAATATCCCTCTCTAGAGCCTCAGTTTTCCCATCCGTGAAATGGGGAGACGAACCGTCCCTGTATCACAGGGTATTTCCGGGGAAATGAGACGGCACGGGTAAAGAACTTAGCACATTATCCGTTCAGAGTGGCCACGGTGTTGTCATTATCTAAAAATTACCTGTAGTATCGTGAGCAAAGCTGAGGCTGTGGCTCGTAAGGGAGATTACTGTCCTTCCTGCTTCATCTCTCTGCGTCTGTCTCTTTCTCTGTGTCTCAAGCCCCACATGTGCTGAGCCAACCTCGGCAGAGCTGGCTGCTGCGTGTATAAAAAGACATCATCCCCACCCCCCACCCCGGGGAGACGGCCCGGTGCCAGTGCGTGTGGGCACAGTGCCCGTGAAGGGGGCCAGATGGGCCCCAGGACACTGAGGCGCTCTGTGTCGTCTCTGCCGGGCTGGGGGGGCCGACAATGGCCACTCTGAGGCCTGTCAAATCCGCCCCCTCCAGCGCTTTCCCCACACCCCACACCCACCATCTGCCCACCGGGCAGGCCTGGGAGTGAAGGGATGCTCTGTGCACCGCCTCAGCCTCAGCCCCACACACACCCGACGCATTGTTCTTGTTGGCGACGAGAGCTCATTAGGCTCTGGGCAGAGACTGGCCAGGCTCCAAGAGGCAAGCATCAAGGACCAGGAGTTAAAGAAGGGAGGAGCCCTGAGGCTTGGCGTTCCGTGGTGTCAGCCTGTCCCCAGGATGCACTGCTGGTGGAGAACCTTGACCTGGGGAGGCAGAGGGTACAGATGATGTGCTGTACGTCCCTGTGTCTTCCCAGTGTGGCACCAGTGATACATGATATGATGCAATGGGCTAGGATGGAATGAGATGCAGTGGGCGGGGTGGGATGAAGTAGAATGGGATGGTTTCTCCTATTTGGTGCCAAGTCCCCCCTGAAGCTGGCCTGGAAGGTGGTCGGTACGGACCTGGCGTGGACAAGATCACCCGAGAAAGCAGAGGAGGAGTGAGGGTAAGCAGAAACCATTTCTATCCCTGAGCCCCAGAATTCTCAGCCACGGCCCCCGAAGATAAATCATCCCATAGAAGCGCGTAGCCATTAGACCTCAGGTCTGGAAGGGACGTGAGAGACCATCTTGCCTGGTGCTTTACAAACTATGTTCCATGGCCAGCCCCACCAGCGACTAATTGTGTTGCTTTGGACAGATGACCGAAGTTCCTTGAGCCTGAGAGTTCACATCTGTAAAATGGGGGTAATGATATTCCCCACCTCCCAGGGTTGAGATGAGTAAATGAAACAACCCATGTGAAAGCCGGCATGTGGGAAACACTTGTCACCATTAGCCCTGAGCACCGCCATCCTCATCCAAGGTGATTCAGGGAAGGGACAGCCTCAGAGGGCGGCTCTCAGACCCCTGTCCCCAGTCCTCATTCAAACCATATGGTCCCATTTGGGACTGATTATGGGCATTCAGTGCACCAGCACGTTGAATAATTTGCTTGAGGGACTCACGGAACTCAGAAAAGCTGTCACACCCAGGGCTCTGGTCCCGGACTAAAATCCGCAAAGGGAAGAAGCTCTATGATTAGAGCAGAGTCTGAGAGAGGCCAGGTACAAATGCCCCGTTGTCCTCCCCTGGTGGACTCAGGTGGACAGCGCCCACTTCCGGCGTGAGGGGCTGTGTGAGGCCCACAGAGTATGGACGCCCAGGAAAGCTCACCTGAGATTCGGGGTCAGGGTCTTCACTGGGAGTTGATCACACAGGCACAACCGAACATCCATGTGGCTGACGTTAGTCTCCAGTTCCCCTAGAGGCCAAACTGATGCCAAGTCCAAGGTCCCCACCCATAAATCACGCTTAGTGTAGAGTGCCAACGGGGCCCAAGGCCTCCGTAGATAAATACCCTCCTATCAGGCGGATCATTCCAAGGGTTTTGAAGTTCCCTCCCAGGAGCAGGGACAAGGGCCACACTTCCTTTCAAGTGTGCAGTGTGTGGACACTCCAGACCTGCTGAGCTGATCCTTTTACTGCACAATTATAGATTGTCATTCCACTTGTAGTTTTATTTGAAGAAATTATTCTGTTATACAGAGGATAAAACTAAGGCCCAGAATGAGAGCACGCTTTGAACCAAAGGGCATAGAGTGAGTCAGTGAGGAATCCTAACCTTCCTAATCCAAAGCTTTGCCCCGTTTGCACCTCCCGCCTCGGTTTGCCCATCACTAAAATGGGTATGCTAAGCCAGCTCCCTTACCTTTGGGGTCTGCCTTTGAATAAGTTTTTCTCCCACTGTTCCCTACTGTCCAGTCCTCAGGAGGAGCACCTGGCTCTCTGCTACCCGTGGGACAGGGTTCGTGTCCTCCTCTGTCCCTGGGGACCTCATAGCTGGAGCAGATACTGTGCTAGTTGGTTAGGTAGCATTTGACACTCACTCTGGAAGCAGCCAGGCCAGGATTCGGGGGCCAGCTGGAATAAACATATAGCCACTTCTCTGCTTCACTGGGGTGTGGGTTTGGGGGTCAGACAGCCCTGGTTCAAATCCCAGCTTGGCCACTTACCAGCAAAACATTAAATCATTAAAAAAAAAAAAAAATAGAGGGGCGCCTGGGTGGCTCAGTCGGTTAAGCATCTGACTTCGGCTCAGGTCATGATTTCAGGGTCTGTGAGTTCGAGACCTGCGTCGGGCTCTGTGCTGACACCTCAGAGCCTGGAGCCTGATTCAGATTCTGTCGTCTCCCTCTCTCTGTGCCCCTCCCCCACTCGCACTCTGTCTCTCCCTCTCAAAAACAAAGTAATAATAAAAAAGAAAATAAAAATAGACACTTCTCAGGGAAAGAAAACTTTCAATGATGCAGGTGAAGCCATGAGCATGTTTTATTTGTCCCCAGCAAATAAAACCACTGTTGTCAGGTGCTGTCTGAAGAGAGGACCGCTCTCATCTCGTAAAAGAAACAAAATAATCCTCAAAGTTGTAAAACTGCTTTAAGCATCTTACAACTCAGTCCCACACACAACTGCCCCCCCAGTCTCCCCAACTTTTATCTCTTTAAGGTGGACCAGGCAAAGGTCACTGCCCTCATTTCACGAAGCCAGAAACCGAGGCTCTGAGAGAAGGAATTTGCTCAAGGCCACGTAGCAATTTGGTGGCAACACCAGGGCCCGAGCTTAGGTGTGCCGGTTTTCCCATCTTCTCCGCCTCTGCTGCACATCCGGATAAGCGTCCTGGGGTGCCGATCTGGTCTCTCTTCTTGTCTGTGATTCTGAGCAAACAGGTGAAGACACATTGCAGACTTACTCATGATGTCTTTTAAACTCACTTATGGACCATCTGGATTCATTCCCAAGTATTATACGTGTCTGTGCGGCTATATAGGTAATTGACTCTACATAGATTTCCTACCGTGGGGTTCCTCCCCAAGCTGTCTCGTGCCTCTGTCTCCCAGCCCTCCTTCAGGGACTCACGGATTTTCCTGCAGGCAAATAACTCGCACCATAGTATTTCTCTCCCACTCTGGGCTACACTACCACCAGCAAGAAATCACATGAATGGAGTTTGGGGGGCGGGGTTTGGAGGTAGGAAGGGAAAGAAGTGTTTAAATCCTTCACAGTTAATCAGATTGTTAAAGATACAAAGGCAGGATGGCGTCCCTCTGCCCACCGCTATCCGGGCTCATTCATTCACAGGGCAAATGCATGCATCGCCCCACCACGGGCTTTGATGAGAGGTAACTGGACATAAAAGACTTTTCAAGGCTTTCTGAACCCAACACGCATTGCAAAGGAGGCCCCTTCATGGGGGAGAAACCAGCTCGAGGGGCACAATTATTGGATAATGACTCTAGGAGTCGAGACACTTCTTGGCTGCACGAGCTCGCCCCTTTAACATCCGCTGCAAGTCCTCTGCGGGGCCCCTGGAGTTCTGCAGCAAACTCAGGGTGTCAGCACTATATGCAGTTCGGTGTGCTCTCCGGGGTGATGCGTACGTTGCATCAAAATCCCCTCCATCCACACGACCGTGGCAAGGTAGGCAGCACCAGAACAATAAAGACTGCAACAAGCAAACTCGCCAACTGGGCTTCTGCTTGCCCTCCCATTGCTGGAGCAGATCATGCAGGGGGGTTAGGGGGATGGGCTGCCCTCACGCTCTCTGCACCACGATGGGGTCGTGTTTTGTAATTAGAGCAGCGAGGTGTGTGTGTTCGCCTAGAGGCTTCGCTCCTGACACGATGTTGTAAACCAAACCACGTTTATCTAGGATTAAACGTACCATGCATTCGCTTTTATGATAGCCAGTAATGTAGTCTACTAGTCTATAGTCTCTCTTTTTTTTAATTTTTTTAATTTTTTTTTTTTTTTTTTGAGAGAGAGAGAGACACAGAGTGTAAGCAGGGGAGGGCCAGAGAGAGAGGGAGACAGAATCCAAAGCAGGCTCCAGGCTCTGAGCTGTCAGCACAGAGCCCAGCAAGGGGCTCGAACTCATGAACCTCGAGATCATGACCTGAGCCAAAGTTGGACGCTTAACCGACTGAGCCACTGGGGAGCCCCGACAGCCCCTCTTAAGGGGACTTCTCTGACACGCCGAGTCTGTTCTCACCCAGTCCTGCAGGCGTATTCGTGGTTGATGAGATAGATATTCGTGAGGGGCCTACTGTGCGTCAGGTCCATGACCACGGGCTAGGTCCTAGGAAGGCAGTGATGAATAAGGCAGACGGGGTCGCTCTCCTCGGGAAGCTTACTTCCGGTTCCAGCGGGGAAGACAAGAAACCAGACGAGTATGACAGTGTGGTTAACGCTGTAACTTATCTCTTCGGTGGTGTTACGAGTCAAGGGACAAGAACAAATGCGGGGGAGGACCACTGGGAGGGCGTGGTTTGGAACGATCCCTGTGGGCGGGGCGGATGGAATGGGCTGCCGTTATGAAGCAAAGTCCGAAGAGAAGCAGGTGTTCATAATAACGGCTTTGGGAATAAAAGGATGTCTAAAAATGTCTTTTTAAGATACAACTTGCCGTCTTTACTTCTCTCATGGTGGGACTGGGGTTCTTTGGTGCCTCGTAAAAATGAAAAACTGAGCTCATCCAACTCCCCATTCAACCCTGGTGCCTCCGTTGCCTGTGGCGTCTGGCCGGCCTTGGACGTTTCCCGAGCTCTGTCTGCGAGGACGCGACACCCTCGTATATAATCACCTTTGATGATTTGTTCTCAGAGTGATGGGTGTCTGAGCCTCGTGGAGACGTCCCTAAATGGTCTCCTGGCTTTGGCTGATCTCATATTGAGGGGACTCTCCCACCTCCCTTCCCATGGAGTGTGAACCTCCAGCGGGAGAATGTAGTAGGGCTTCGCTTGGGGGCCTCAATTTCCTTTCCTGCCACGGTCTTCTGGGCGTCTTGGGCTTTTCCTGTGCCCTTGTAATGGAACAGGGGGTCCATGGAAAAGGGTTGAATCACAGATAGTCAGTCAGTGACCCCACCCTCCTCCCTCTTTCTTGCCACCCATTTCACTGCCTGTTAACTCACGTGCAGGGGAAAGGACAGGAATAGAAAACTGTCCATATTTCTCCCGAGGAGGAAATTGCATGGACAAGGAGGAAGTTAAGACAACGGATCCATAAGGAGACTGAGGACCGGACCATAGTCACCTTCACTAAGATAAAGCCTGGACACTTGATCTTCTGTTAATAATGTCTGTGCCCTGCTCCCGACCACCCATGCACAGAATTCTAGAATTCTAGAATGTATGGATTTGAAGGAAACTTCATCAGCTCCTAAGTTCTTGCTAAATGCCCCCAAGGCATCTTTTCTCCTTGTCCCCCGGCCCCCCAATAGTCACTGCCTGCCTTGTGAGCACTGCAGGAATCCAAAAATGAAGGATGCACAGTCTGTCCTGCTGCCTGGATGTGGACCGTCTTGTAGAGACAATGAGCAAGGAAACATCATCAGGAGTAGTTCACTTTGCAGTGAGCACTCTGGAGGGAATGAGATAGAAAGTGATAAGGCAGCAGTGGGGGCAGGTCTTGGAGAAGATGAGCTGAGACCTGAATGACCAGAGGGGGCCAGCTAAGTAAAGACATCACACAAGAGAATTTAAAGGACAGGGAATAGCATTTGCAAAGGCCCTGAGACACAGAATGAGTTTGGGAGGTTTAAGGAACAGAAAGAAAAAAGTGGTGTGCAGTCACACTGTCCTTTGTGGGAGTGGGGTGTGGGGAATGGTAAAGGGTGGTGTTGAAGGAGGAGGTCCAAGGCCAGAATCCAGAAGGCTTTGTAGCTCATTAAAAGGGGTTTTGATATTCTCAGCGCGCTGGGAAGCTATTGGTAAGTTTTAGGCACAGATTTTATGATCTGATTTCTACGTCTTAAAAGTAGAAGGGGCGCCTGGGTGGCTCAGTCGGTTGAGCGTCCTACTTTGGCTCAGGTCATGATCTTGTGGTCCGTGGGTTTGAGCCCGGTGTCGGGCTCTGTGCTGACAGCTCAGAGCCTGGAACCTGCTTCAGATTCTGTGTCTCCCTCTCTCTCTGCCCCTCCCCTGCTTACGCTCTGTCTCTCTCTCAAAAATAAATAAACATAAAATTTTTTTTAAAAAGTACTACCCATCCACCCCAAATGCTCTTCTACCAACTTAAAACACAAATTCTGATTGGGGCGCCTGGGTGGCTCAGTCAGTTACGCGTCCGACTTCGGCTCAGGTCATAATCTCACGGTTTGTGAGTTCGAGCCCTGCATTGGGCTCTGTGCTAACAGCGTGGAGCCTGGCTGCTTCGGATTCTGTATCTCCCTCTCTCTCTGACCCTCCCCTACTCGTGCGCTCTCTCTCTCTCTCTCTCTCTCTCTCTCTCTCAATAAATAAATAAATAAACAAACAAAAAAACATTAATTTTAAAACACACACACAAAATCTGATCATTTTAGCATTGCCAAGGCCCCATGTGGTACAAATCCTGATTGGGGAATGAGTTTTTGGAGATGCGGTGGGACAGCTGCTGCGGCTGATGACCAGCCCATATAGGAAGGCTCTGATCTGTTGTGCTGAAGGTGGAGGACCACCAGGGACCACCAGGATGATGTAACCACAAAGGCGCTACTCCCTAGAGACGCATGATGTGCTAGATGACATCCGGGTTACCTGTGCTTAACCTGAGTGAAATAAACAAGTGAAGTCCATTAGAAGGTTCTCCTGAGACTCTGAACTCTAATTAGTCAGCAGGAAGTAGAGATGGGACAGGGCGGGGATCATCACCACTCACCTCCTCAATTGTCACCTCCAATTTTAGCCAACTGGCAAATAGATGCCAGGAGCCAGGTGGGACCAGCTTTATTACTGCTGAAGCTGGGTTGCAGACCACAGTTGGACGCCTGCACTATGTCCTCCCCCAAGTGACTTTGCCTGGAGGTTCCCAGGCACAAGTTAGACAAGTAGAGAAGTCTGTAGAGTTAGGGAGGGGACCCCGCCTCCAGCTTTTCAGTCCAGTGGGTCCACCCTGGAAATAGGACGCAGTGGGTATCAGAATAATCCCTAATACCTCAGATCAGATGGCCCCTCATTTCCCTGAGATGCACGGGAGGGATGGAGAAGTGGGGCTTACGTTCCTCGGGGACACCCCCGCTCCAGGGAAGCCGGTGTCCCCGCCCCTGTGGAGGTTCGAGAGCAGTTAGAAGCACTGAGAATGGCTGGGGCTCGTTCTCTGAGTCTGGGGTGACAGACCTCAGGTAGCTCATTTTATTATGAACTATTTTTTCAAAGATTTTTTAAATGTTTTTTTATTTATTTTGAGAGAGAGAGAGCATGAATGGGGAAGGAGCAGAGAGAGGGAGAGAGAGAATCCCAAGTGGGCTCTGTGCTGACAGCGCAGAGCCCCACACGGGGCTCAATCTCACGAACCATGAGATCATGATCTGAGCCAAAATCAAGAGTCAGACACTCAACCGACTGAGCCACACAGGCGCCCCTACCATGAACAATTTAATTGTTATTGCTATAACAATAGCATGCACTTTGCAAATTAATCAAACTGTATAAAATGATGCACAATAAAAAGTGATCCCCTCCGGCACCCCTACACCCGCATACCTACACATGCATATACATATATTATGCATCTGTGGAAACGTGTATAGTGAAAATTCTCCTTCCCACCCTCACGCCCCATCCTATTTCCAATGCCCCAACTCCCCTATCAGCAGCAGAGCGTTTCTTGGGCCTCTCTAAGTTCCTTTATGCACACGTTAGCAAAGGCCTTCTTTTCTCTCCCCATTTTTACACAAAAGGCGCCAAACTCTGCACACGTTGCTCTTTATTATAACAGAAACTGGCTCCCTCTCCTCTTCAAGCCACAGAGAGCTTCCCCATCCGCTTCCCGCTGCTGCACGGCACTCCGTCTGCATGTTCCATAGCTGATTTCACCTTCCTGATGGACACTTGATTTGTCTTCAAGTCTTTTGTGACTACACACAGCCTTGCATCGTGTCACCTTGCGCGGACGTCATTTCGCATGTGGGCAAACCCGCCCCGAAGTGGGCTTGTTGACTCCAGGGAGGGCATACTTGTCATGTTGAACGCTCTTGCCAGGTTATTCTCCATGTTAGTCGCCAGTGATTTCATCTTAGTCCCTTGAAGCCTGCGTGTATTCCCTTGTGGGCTTCTGCGATCATGTCACCTGCCGCCCGTGGATGGACAGGTAAATCATCTGCAGACTTTTGCCCCCTCCAACAGTACTTTCTATTGTGAATGCTTTGTACTATCTCTGCGGGTCATGACCATCGGTACCCCTCTGCTTTGGGACAAGACCATGCAGTTCAGCCCTCATTGGCCACCGATCACTGGCCTGATCTGTTACCTAAACTCCGGCCATTGTGAGGTAGACCAGCAAGCCGCCCTACAGTGGGCTTCCTGGATGCTCTTCAGTAGAGGTGCGGTGAGGCAGGGGAAAGAAAGTGTGGGTCAGACCTTGGGTGCGGCTTCAGTAGCAACTAGGGAAAGCCAGAGAGCATCTTGCACCACCTGGGGGCGGTTTAGCACCGCACGGTGCCAGGGCCCAGCTGCCCCACATTCGAACTTGGAAGGTCCCGTTCAAAGTCACTGAAAGTGAAATCGTGGCAAAGCTAGTGAGCCCAGCACTCTCAGGTAGAGTTAGCAGCAGGATAAGAGGTTCATGCTATTCTGGAAGGTACTTTCTCAGTATCAATCAAAATTTTAAATACGTCCGTCTTTCGATTGATCATTGCAACTTCTAGGACACTCTCCTGAAGAATTAGCTGAACATGTTCACCAGAGATATGTATTTATTGCAGTGTTATTTGGGAGGAGGGGGCAGAGAATGGCAACAACCTAAATATTAATTGGTAAGAGCCTTGTTCAATAACATGCATGTTTAGGGGCGCCCAGCTGGCTCAGTCAGTGGAGTATGCAACTCTTGATCTCAGCGTTGTGAGTTTAAGCCCCATGTTGGGCATAGAGATGACTTAAAAAAAACAAATAAATGTCTTAATGTCGCCACAAAAAGTATGAAGTGATCACATAGGTGCTGACATGAAAAATGACCGTGATGGATGGTAAGTGAGAGACTGGAATACTAGTGTGATGGAATACTATACAGCAGTGAAAATGAATCCGTCAAAACTACACGTATCCACATGGATGACCCTCAAAAGGCATCAAGCAAGAAATAAAAGGGGAATAAATAGCAAGTTGTTGAAGAATTCATGCATTTATATAGTTTTCAAACATACCACATACTTACTGGTCAGAGAAACTGATGTGTAATAAATATTTCCACAAAATAAATAACGGCAACATAATAATTCTGCACATGATAAATGGTAATTCTGGGGGCACTTGGGAGGCTCTGTCGTTTGAGCGTCTGACTTTGGCTCAGGTCATGATCTCCCGGTTCATGGGTTCGAGCCCTGTATCGGGCTCTGTGCTGACAGCTCAGAGCCTGGAGCCTGCTTCAGATTCTGTGTCTCCTCCCTCCCTGCCCCTCCCTGCTTGTGCTCTCTCTCTCTCTCTCGCTCTCTCTCTCTCTCTCTCAAAAATAAATGTTAAAATTTTTTTTAACAAGGAAATTCTGAAGGCCAAGTTCACGACCGTAGTTACTCCCAGGCGGTGGAGAAGGAGAATGTGGTAGGAGGGCAGACAGGGGCTTTGACACACTGGTTGAATTCTGTTTCTTCAGCTAAAGGTGTATCTACATGGGTATTTGTTGCCTTAGTCTTTCACTCTTTTTGCGTGACTGGAATATTTCAAAATGCATTTCTTAGCAAGTGACAGAGCAATATATACAATGTAATAACTCTGAGGATGTTCAGATAGAAAGTGACAGCAGCACTCAAGGGGCCTGTCAGGCTGCTCTGTGAGCACTGGGCTTTACACCCATGATTTCATCTTGCTGTGTCTAATCTAACACCACGAAGAGAGAAGACTAGTATAACCCCACTTTACAGCCAAGAACAGTGAGGGCCAGAGAAGGGGAAGGGAGTGTCCAGGGTCTCGTGGACAGTGAGCATTGGGCTGAACCTGGCAATTCTGACTTCAGCCCCACACCCCCTATGTGCTAATGCAGCTTTTCTTTCTTTTTTTTTTTAATTTTTTTAACATTTATTTATTGTTGAGAGACAGAGACAGAGTGCGAGCAGGGGAGGGGCAGAGAGAGAGGGAGACAGAATCCGAAGCAGGCTCCAGGCTCCGAGCTGTCAGCACAGAGCCCGACGCGGGGCTCGAACCCACGAACTGTGAGATCATGACCTGAGCCGAAGTCGGACGCTTAACCGACTGAGCCACTCAGGCGTCCCTGTGCTAATGCAGCTTTTAAGGGGAAAAAAACTTTATTATTTTTACATCAGTACATTTTATTGAAAGATTAAACAAAATCCTACTCACACTGATTCTCCTTAGAAGGCTGACTTGGTGGACATGGTAGGGGAAGCACACTTTTTATTTCATACCTTTCGGGTGTCTTGCGTTTTTAAAAATTATTTTATAGGGAAAAACTATGTGAGGGTGTGGGGAAAAGGACGAAGCACAAGAAACTGTGTCAGAATGTAGCTAACTTTACCCCAGTTTGCTCCATGATATTAGACAAGTCACTTCCTCTCTCTGAGCCTTGATTTTAAACAAAAATTTTTTAACATTTATTCATTTTTGAGAGACAGAGAGACAGAGCATGAGCAGGGGAGGGGCAGAGAGAGAGGGAGACACAGAATCGGAAGCAGGCTCCAAGCTCCGAGCTGTCAGCACAGAGCCCAATGCGGGGCTCCAACCCACAAACTGTGAGATCATGACCTGAGCCGAAGTTGGACGCTTAACCGACTGAGCTGACAGAACTGTTTACAGGGATGAGATTACAGCCGGGACCCCGCTCTGTGGTGTGTAAATCACTGCTCCAATACCAGTACTGTCACGTGGGCACGCAGTTACAGGGCTGCTGTTGAGGTCATAAATGGACCCCAGTGCCCGCAAGCCCACCTCTGCCCTTTCTGTCCCAGGAAGTCTGCTCAAGCCAGGCGGGATGGGCGCCCCGAATCTAGCTGAGGGTCCTTGTTCCCGTGGGACTGAGTGAGCCAGGTGGGCTGGGTCCTCCCTGGCCGTAAGCAGTCGGGTGCGTCCAGCAGCTCCTGCTATTTGCTCTTCAAGGTGACCTCCGGCCCAGGGCTGGCACGTACTCGGTGCCCGCTGAATGGATCAACGTATGAATGAATGAATGAATGAATGAGTGGGCGAGCAGATGTGAGTAGGAGAAGGAAACTCAGCCCTCACTCAATTCAGTTTCTTCATCTATAAAACGGGGATTAGGCTAAGACCTTCTCTACCCTAAAAGTCAATGATAGACATACAAAAAGGCTGACCACCCCCAGGAACAGGAGGGAAGATCTTCTCAGCGTGAGGCCAGTGTCAGTGCTCATGACCCAGAGGCGAATTTGCCCCCACTTGTGGGACATTTGGCAATGTCTGAAACCATTTTTTATTATTAATTTATTTTACTTTCCTTTTAGAGAGAGAATGGGGGAGAGGAGCAGAGGGAGAGAGAAAGAGAGAATCTCAAGCAGTCTCCACGCTCAGCGCAGAGCCCAGCTCAGGGCTCAATCCCACGACCCTGGGATCATGACCTGATCCGAAACCAAGAGTCGGATGCACAACCGATGAGGCCACCCAGGGGCCCCTAGAGTCATTTTTGACTCTGTCACAACCAGGGGGGCCACCAGTATATTGAGTGGTGACCAGCATTCTTCAGGGAGGTCCAGATGCTCCAGATGTTCTGGCCTTGTTTTCTCTTTTGATGTGTTTTGGTGTGGATTTTCAAGCCTCATGTAGCCTTTTCTTACTGCTGCTAACATGCTGTGTGATCCTGGGCGGTCCCTTTCTCCTCTCTGGACTTCAAGTCCCTTCTCTGGGCAGTTTGTAATCATGAATTCTAGGAGCCTTTGGGTGTTTAAGATGTGATAGTTAGATATTTAATTTTTTTATTTTGTCCCTTTGGGGCAATTTCTTTCTTTCTTTCTTTCTTTTTCTTTCTTTCTTCCTTTCTTTCTTTCCAGAGAGAGAGAAGGAAACTGGGAGAGGCAGAAGGAGAGGGAGAGAGAGAATCCCAGGCAGGCTCCCAGCACAGAGCCTGATACAGGGCTTGAACTCACAAACCATGAGGTCATGATCTGAGCCAAAATTAAGAGTCAGACGCTTAACCGACTGAGCCACCCAGGTGCCCCTGCTAGGCAATTTCTTACTGAGGAATGTGAAGGTCCCAGAAACCACCACTGAATGCGTAGAATAGTGACCCACGTGTCTGTAGTACACTTTACCAGAAATATATCAACCAATGCACCGGCCACTGCTGCCTCCTGAAAGTCCTCGCCGCGGACCGTCCAGTGAGGGAAGAATTATTGTCCCCCTACCGGGAGGCCCCGCAGGCTTTGATGACTCAGGGAATGAGGCGCGTCTGTGGTTAACAGATGCGCATCTGCTTTCCCTCGGCCCCCCCACCACGAGGTGCTAAAGGCAGCAGTTCAACCCAGCTCTTCCCGTAAATATTTTTTTTTCACTTAAGATAGTATTAAATACTTATTATACACATTTTGGAAAATGCCAAGAAAGGGAAGGAAGAAAACCCGAACCACCCACAGGCAGCCAGGGCGCCTGCGTTGTGCTGTTCCTACAATAACATTGTAACAACGTCAGACACGTGACTACATTTATTGCGCTGAGCGCAGAGGAAGGCGATTGTTGAATCAACATGTTGTCCACCTGAGACTAATAGAACTGTGCGTGTTATTTACACTTCATTTTTTTAAGTTTGAATTTCCCTTTTTTAAGTATTTTTTTTGAGAGAAACAGAGAGCGAGCGGGGGAGGGGCAGAGAGAGAGGTGGAGAGAGAGAATCCCAAGCAGGCTCTGCACTGTCAGCACAGAGCCTGATGTGGGGCTGGAACCCACAAAGCCGTGAGATCATGACCTGAGCCGAAACCAAGAGTCGGAAGCTTAACCAACTGAGCCACTCAGACGCCCCTAGTGTTTTAATTTATTTCTGAGAGAGAAAGAAAGAGAAAGAGAGAGAGAGAGAGAGAGAGAGAGAGACCCAAGCAGGCTCCACGTTGCCAGCGCAGAGCCCGACGCGCCAGCTCGAACTCTCGAAACTATGAGATCGTGATCTGAGCCGAAACCAAGAGTCAGACGCTTAATCAACAGAGCCGCCCAGGTGCCCCAAATTTTAAATTTAACTTAAAACTTAAAAACGATGAAGTCTGGTATGGTTTAAAGTAAAACAAAACAAAGCAAAAAAATAAATAAATAAAAAACACCCAGCTCTGTTGCAGTTTGTTGGTGGCGGTCGTTCCGGGTGTTTTCACGCGCACCGCAGAATTTCATGTCTTGCCCTTTGCCCTGCACATTAGAGCACCCGCGCTCCCCAGCTGTGGTTTCCGGTACTTCCCGCTCCGTCCCTTGGTGCCCGCACGGCGACAGGCTGTCGCTAGTCATTCCCGGGCGGCTCCCATACAACTCAGAGCGCGTTGTGAGTTTTCAGCTTTCATGGGACGCTTCGTAGTCTAATCTTCTCGTCTCTGCCATCAAGGCTGGAGAGAGAGGGAGGGGCGCTCTCTCCCCATCGTCGATGGCGGACAAATGCTTCCTCGTCTTCAATGTGCTTCGCTCCGTCTGGAGACAGGAGAGCGGCAGCAGTATGTATTTAATTAAAGCTCTGTCTCTTCTGTCGGACATCCATACTGGGCTATCCGTGTGTGTCTGTCTTCCTTGGGGGCAGGGACCAAACCCTTGAGCGCCAACTCTCCATCCTGAGTATCTACCAGCAGAGAAGGTTGGCACCCAGCGCTGTCGCTCATTAATCGACGGGCAGCGTTGCAGTGGGGCACTGAATGTGCACGATAAAGTGAGAATCAGCCAGATGTGACTAGGATGTTTAAAGATTTTAAGTGCTCACAGAAAGGAGTTGGTTTAATCCGGGGGTCATGGGGGGCCCCGGGAAAGCCCGGCCTAATGGAGCAAGTGATTAAGGCTCTGGATCTCGAAGGCCCTGGAATTCGATTTTGACTCCTTCCCGGTGGGACCCGGTTTTGTGTGTAACTCACCTGGCCAGCATCTCGGCTGAGAACGAGGTCTTCAAGCTGCATACGTTGCAGACCACGGATGCACACTCATCACTCTTGAGCATGGCCTTGAGTTTAGAGCCAGCCAGCAAGATCCCACCGTGTGAACTCTGAGGAGGAGGCAACAGTGGGGCAGGGAGGTAAATTTACCTGCTGGATACGCAGCTCCCCTTGGCAGTGAGATTTTCAGTGGGAAAGAGCTGACTCAGCCCATTTTTACTTCCTAAAATGCCTAATTATTGCCATGGTTAGCTCTAATTTCACGGCGGGGACTCCCAAGCTGGCTGCAGGGGCTGTGGGGAGGAAGCTGATTATGGACTCCTTTCTCTTGGCTGCGTTGGATCTAGACGGGCTGGGGTGGCCAGGAGAGGGCACAGCCTCGGAGAGAGTCTCCACCTGCGGCCCAAACCCACATCCCGGGTTCCTGACACCTGAAAATTCCAGCAGCTCAAAGGCAGAACTGACAAGGAAGGTGTAGAAAGTCAGGCGAGGTCACAGGTTCCAGAAGGAGCTTCTCTGATAACTCTGCTGAGAGCCATCAGAGGGGCTTTTCTGTCTCTCCTTTCAAGCCCCGCCCCTGGAGATTCAGATGTCCCGGGTCTGGCAAGGGAGACTAACAAATGCATATATATATTTTTTAATGTTTATTTTTGAGAGAGAGAGAGACAGAGAGAGACAGAGTGCAAGCAGAGGAGGGGCAGAGAGAGAGAGAGAGGGAGACACAGAATCCAAAGCAGGCTCCAGGCTCTGAGCTGTCAGCACAGAGCCTGATGGGGGGGCTCAAACTCACGAACTGTGAGATCATGATCTGAGCTGAAGTTGGACACTCAACCAACTGAGCCATCCAGGCTCCCCAACTTAAGCTTTTAAGTGTATTTTCTGTTTTCTTTTTTTAAGTTTATTTATTTATTTTTAGAGAGAGAGTGCAAGCAGGGGAGAGGGCAGAGACAGAGAGGGAGACACAGAATCCAAAGCAGGCTCCAGGCTCTGAGCTGTCAGCACAGAGCCCGATGCGGGGCTTCAACTCACAAATCGTGAGATCATGACCTGAGCGAAGTCGGACGCTTAACCGACTGAGCCACTCAGGCACTCCAACAAATGCATATTTTAACAAGGAACACATTGAGCGGTGAAGGACATCATTTGGGAGATTTGAAAAACACTATTGCCCACCCAGCAGGGAAGCAAAAAAAATTGAGAGTTGGGGGGTGGTCTTGGAGGGGGAGACCACTTCAAGCTGAGGAGGAGAGAAAGCCAGCAGTAACAATACCCCATAATTCTGTTTTTAATTTTTTTAAGTTTATTTACTTATTTTGAGAGAGGGAGAGAGAGAGAGAGAGAGAGAGAATCCCAAGCAGGCTCTGTGCTGTCAGCGCAGAGCCCGATGCAGGGCTTGAACTCACAAACCGTGGGATCATGACCTGAGCCGAGATTAAGAATCGGACGCTTAACCGACTGGGCCACCCAGGCGCCCCATCCTACCCCATAATTCCTAAGAGAGCTGCTAGCACAGTCTTTGGCCTCAGGAAAACCGAGGTTTGAAACCCACCATTGCCATACGACCTTACAAAGTTCACTTAGTATCCCACAGCCTCACTTTGTTCATCCGTAAAAAAGGAATAATTTGTCCCTAATAACATGGAGAAAGAATAAAATGAGGCAATGGGTAAAAAAGCATTTAGCACATGCCTGGAACACATTCAAAACTCAACAAAGCAATCAAAAATAAAATGTTAGTGAGGCCTGGGTGGCTCAGTCAGATAAGAGACCAAGACTTCAGTCTCAAAGAGACTTTGGCTCAGGTCATGATCTCATGGTTCATGAGTTTGAGCCCCACATGGGGCTCGCTGCTGTCAGGACAGAGCCTGCTTCGGATCCTCTGTCTCCCTCTCTTTCCGTCCCTCCCCCATTCCCCCCCTCGAAAGTAAATACATATTTCAAAAATAATAAATAATAAAATGTTATAAAAGTCGCTATTATTGTGGCCAGGGCACACCGATGTGCTTTTGCCACCTCTCCCTCTCCTCCCTCACTTATGATCAAGGGGACATTTTTTGTGGCAGGACCGGCAGAAACGAATGTAGCCACAGGACCCGAGAAAACTCACAAGCCAGTGTCAGGATCCAAGCCCCCATTCTGCCCTTTCTGGAAAGATTAACAAAAGTTCTAGGAATAATTACCAATTACCTGATCAACAGAGTCAGGGCTGGAAGACCTGCTAGTCTGACCTGGCCTGGCTGCCCATTGGACACGAACGGAGAAGACAGAAGAGACAGCGAAGGCCACACGATTACTCTGGGGAGTAGCGGCCAGGAGAGCGGCACCCTCTGGACCCCCCAACCTTGGGCTGCAGCCGAGCTCTGCTCGTGAAACCGCAGCCGGCGCCCAGGAGCCAGGCGTCCTGACCCCCACCCCCGCCACACCCCTCTCTCTCTGCCCCTTCCCTTTTTCCTCATTGCACGGTCTGCAGAGATGGTCAGCATCAATCACGTAACAAAGCGACAGTGAGCGTGAAAAGCGCAGCTCTCAAGCCGACCCCCGTCCGATCTAATCCTCCGAGGTAGACAGGCTGGCTCTATTACACAAAAGAGGCTTAATTGGATTTGTCCAGGCTCGTGTAGCTAGGGACCATTGAAGGCAGGATTCGAATCCAGGTCCCAACTCTGAAGCCTCGACGCTTCTTCCCACCTTGGACCAGGAAACCCCCTTGGCCCCTGAATGACCTTGATTTGTCCTCAGGTCACCCGCATAGGCCAGTTCCTGCCCCAGCGCAACTGCAAGCCCCGAATGCACGCCGGCTGGTAATCGATGTTACACAACCGAACATTTGTTGATGCCAGTTGCAAACTGTTGCCGTCGATATAGATTAAGCCGCCGCCGCTGACTCCATGAAAGTAAATGAGCCTTTCCAAAGGCTGTGCGGAAATAAATTTAAATGACAACGCTTAAGGGCCCAGAGACTGTGGCTGAGTGAGTGTCTGTCTGCAGAAAATCGACAAGGACAGCTGTCAGTCCCGGGGCTTCTATCCCAGGGTGCGACTGCTCTCTATCTGGAGATCACCGTCACCAGGGATATTCTGACAGCTCCCGTTTCCTACTGAAGGGCGCGTCATGATGACAATAGTACCGACAGGGGCAGCGGCTGGCACGTGCTGGGAACTCAAAAAAAAAAGTGTCCCCCCCAATCCCAGTGCAATATAGCCTTGAGCCAGGGCACACAGCTTGAAGAAAAGAGCGTGGGCTTGTTACAACCCCCACTTGTTACAACCCTTCGTGGCATGTCCTTGTGCAGTGAGCAACCTGCCCAAATATGTCTGGTGGTCCTGCCCCATGGACTGAGTTAGAGGCCTGTTCTCCCTGCCCTATTAACATGCAAAGCTTTCATCTTTCTAAGCATCTATCACACCAAATGTGATCATTGCTCCTTCCTGTGACCCCTCCCAGTACGCACAACTAGTGCGAGAGACTCTTGGTCCCTTGGTTTGCGTAACCCTAATGCTTAGCTCAGGCCTGGCAGGATCAACTCTAAGCCTCCAGAGTCAGCAAAAGGAAGGAAAAAAGGGAGCAGGAAAAAGAGGAGAGGAGAGGAAGGGAGGGTCTGGGAGAGGGAAGAAGGCAGCCCCCATCTGTAGGGGGACTTGGCAAGCTTTGGGCTCCACCTAAGGCCCCCAGCTCCGGAGGTGGAGGACCTAACCCCCATCCCCGGCCGAAGCTAACAGGTGTCTTTTCTCCTGTTCCCCAGATGTGCCCCAGGAAGGAGACGCTGGCCCTTCAGGTGCCTCCCTGCTGCCCTCAGGGGCACTAGGGAGCAGCAGCCTGAGCAGAGAGAGCCGAGAAGAGAGAGTGACGCCCGCCCTTCCGAATCCAGCGCAGTCAGGGGAAGATCTTAGCGAGCCGGGGCTGGACGGGATGGCCCCCTCCACCGCTCTGTCCACCGTGCTGCCCGAGGAGGCTGCCACCAAGCGCGCCCTCGCCTCCGGGAAGAGGCTGCCTTCTCTCAAGCAGGTGAACTCGGCCAGGAAACAGCTGCGGCCCAAGGCCACGTCCGCGGCAGCCGTCCAGAGGGCTCTGTCCCAGCCGGCACCCTCCGGCCCGGGGCTCGTCTCCTCCGCCACCGAGAAGCCCCGCCCACCGGGGGACCCCAAGCCTGCAGCCTCCGAGCCACTGTGGCTGGACCGGAAGGCGGGTGCGGCCCCCACGGCGCCCGCCCCCCTGCAGATCTCCCCCTTCACCTCGCAGCCCTATGTGGCTCACACGCTCCCCCAGAAGCCAGACCCTGGGGAGCCCTCCGTGCCTGATGACCCCCACGAGGCGCCCCCTGAGGACGCTAGTCCCATGACCTTGACGGACAAAGGCGAGAACGAGCTGACCGGCTCAGCCTCCGAAGAGAGCCAGGAGACCACGACGTCCACTATCATCACCACCACGGTCATCACGACTGAGCAGGCTCCGGGTAGGCACCCCCAGACCCTCCAGGCCTCCTGTGGCAGCCAGAGGCACTTACTATGTGCAGAGGGGGACAGGGGAGGGGGACAGGGGAAGGGAGGGGGGGTCCAGGCCCCAACATCAGTTGCCACCTACTGAGTGGCTTGACCCCGTGGCCCAGAATTAATAGCCCCATTTTAAAGGTGAGACAGCTGAGACTCAGAGACATCAAACAACTTGCCCGAGGCCACACAGCGGAAGAGCAGGATTCACCCTCTTTTCAGCTTGGAACAGACCCTTTTAGCCTGCCCAGAAAGCCCTCGCCTTTTCAAAGTGCTTCCCCTTCGACCATTCCATGAATTTCTCCAGACTTGACGAGATGCATTTCCATGTTCCAGTCCTACTCGTGTCCTCTTTTCTGTCTGCAAACAGGGAAGACAGACGCCAACTGTCAATCACACGGGGGTTTTGGACAAATGCACTGTGGCCTCTCTTTAAAAACGTGTGAGCTCTGGGTTTGAATCCTGCTTCCTGTGTGAGCTTGGCCCAGACACTGCCCCCCTCTGAGCTTTGGGGTGTGCATCTGAAAAACGGGGGCGAAGGGAGCCTCGGGGGCTCAGCCAGCTGCGCGGCCGACTCGATCTCATGGTTCCTGGGATCGAGCCCCGCATCAGGCTCTGCGCTGAGAGCACAGAGCCTGCTCGGGATTCTCTCGCTTCCTCTCTCTCTGCCCCTCCCCTGCTCGCGCACGCGCATACATGCACGCACATGCGCGCGCTCTCCCTCTCTCTCAAAAATAAACAAACATTTAAAATACAGATAAATAGGGGCGCCTGGGTGGCTCAGTCGGTTGAGCGTCCGACTTGGGCTCAGGTCATGATATCATGGTTCGTGGGTTCAAGCCCCGCGTCGGGCTCTGTGCTGACAGCTCAGAGCCTGGAGCTGCTTCAGATTCTGTGTCTCCCTCTCTCTCTGACCCTCCCCTGCTCAGGCTGTCTCTCTCTCTCTCTCTCTCTCAAAAATAAATAAAACATTTAAAAAACTTTTAATACAGATAAATAAAACGGGGATGAACTATCTGGCTCTGCAAGGATGAATGGGGTCGGCCCTGTACTGGTTACAACGGTGCCCGGGTGGGGGGGGGAGTAATCATTCTGTGTCAACCATCGCTATTGTTTTTATCATGTTGATGCTGGGACTGAAGGCGAATTACCAGCAGTGGGAGGAGTGGGGACAGAAGAAGGCGGGTGTCCCAGGGGCCGGTGTCACCCCACGGCCGTCCTCTGTGTCCTAATTAAAGTCCTTCCTCCAGCGCCCTGCAGCGTGAGCTTCTCCAATCCTGAAGGGTACATCGACTCCAGTGACTACCCACCACTGCCCCTCAACAGCTTCCTGGAGTGTACATACAACGTGACAGTCTACACCGGCTACGGCGTGGAGCTCCAGGTAACCGCAGTGCTTGCCTTTTCCAGCAGGGAGTCTCTGGAGGGTGGTCTGGCTCGGGCTCGCTGTTATCCTCACAACCAGTTTGGTTCCCTCTTTGCCCTCGCCAGGGCAAATGGAGCTGGGTTTTGTTGAATGAATAGGAGTTTCCCAGCTCGGTGCTCAGCTGAAATAGTTTGGCATACATGGAGGGGGGCATGTGGATTAATTGTGAGGCATGATACTCCCGAACACACGCACGCACGCACTCACAAACACAGAAGCCCCACCTGGTTCCTTTGATTAGTCAACGTTTGCCTATAAACTAAAAATAGAAAAGCAAAGTGGCATAGTGCTCAAACATCCGGAGTTAAGTCCCAGCTCGACCAGTGAAAGCTGTGTGACTTTGGCAAGGGGCTTTACCTCTCTGAGCCTCGGTCTCCCCATCAGTCAACTAGAGATGATAATGCTACTATTGTACAGATTTTCAGGGCGATAGAACTATGATAGGGCACAGTCAGCCAGAGCCTAGCTCAGTGCACGCTGCCAGTTACCCTCACCCTAGTTCCCAGCCTTCCCCAAATGACGCCCGCCCCCCATCTTTAGAAGTCCCTTTTAAAACATGGAGCAAGGAGGGGTGCCTAGGTGCGGGGAGCTGTCCACAGGAAAGGAGGGGGGGACTCGTTGGAAAAGAAAGCTGGTCCCACGTGGTGGCAAACCCATCCAGGCCAGAGAGGTCCCCATATGTACCTTCTTCGAATGGACAATAAGGAGCCATCGAAAGTCCTAGAGCTCGTTTGCAGTTTGGGTTGGTTGTGACCTGACCAGAACTTTACTTTAGGGAGGGTTTTCTGACTTGCACGGGAAGGACAGAAAGTAAGCCCCTCAGCAGCAGGGGACCCCTGTGGTCTTGGCCCCCAGAGCTTAGCACAGCGTGAGGCACATAGTAGGTACTTAATAAATGCTCACGGAATTAAAATAAACCGGAGGAAAGTTGCCGTCCATCTGCATCTGGTTCTCAGTGGACCCTCTGCTTCCATTCTGTGTCTAAGGCTGGATGGAGCTCTTTACCAGGCACAGAATGCCTTTGCTGAGCACCTACTGTGTACCCGTCACAGCTTCTTACCCTGAGAGATACAGGGGTATGCAAACTGATGCAGTACCTGCCCTAAGGAGTACCTTTTATGCTGAGACAGACGCACTTGGAAGACATTAGGTTGCCATTTGAAAAGGTCTCCAGTGGGTGTTTATCGGGGGTGTTGTAGAATCACAGTAGAGGGATGGGCAAGGCTCCTTGGCAGTCACGGAAGGTCTCACAGAGAAGGGCAATTTTAGTGGGGCTTTGGCGAACGAGTAGGAGTTCATCAAAGAGGAAAAAAGAATAAGGTGTGTGATCTGAAAGAGACAGGGCTTGTGAGTGAGGCCTGCCCTGCTTAGATGAGGGGCAGAGGGGCTGGTATCCCAGCATAAAGGAGAACCCTAAAAATCCAAAGTGGGCACTGGGAGCTGACTAGAGAGTCCACCTACCCCTACTCCCCTTTGTACAATGTCTTTGTGCACAATTAAATTATCCCCCTTCTTTCTCCTCCAAGCCTGGAAAGCAGTTCCTTGTGGAAGTTCTGGGCTTAGAGCCATCATCTTATAGCAGAAGAGAGTGGCCCTGAGAATGCCCTGGAAACGAGCCCCTCACTCCCTCACTTACCGGTTCATGCAGAAAGGGGAAGAATGAATTTGATCTACCTAAATATTTATCACGCACCTGCTACGTGCCAAGCACTATTCCAGGCCCTGGGGACACCGAGCAAATGGGGGAAAACGCCTGCCCTTGTGGGGAGCTTACATTCTGGTGGAATGCCTTATTCTGTCTCCCTGGAGATTGGGCTTCAGGCACAAGCCGATCAAGCCCTTGCCCTCCGTCCCCCACCCCCGCACCATCTCCAGGAGAACTTGCTGCAGCTGCCGGCCTGCAGGAGACTTCCAGATCTCTGCAGTGCCTCGTTCCTGCAGCTTGGGTTTACTCCGGCCCCTCAGCCCTCGGGGAGATGCGGGGAGCCTAGATGTTTCCAGGGCTGGGGCTTGGGGCCTCCCTTGACCAAGGCCTGGCTGGGGGCTGTAGTGTTGGCATCGGCTGGGGTCTGTTGGGAGTGCAGCATTGGTAGTGAGTATCTCTCTGCCCCTGCCTGTGCCCAGGTGAAGAGTGTGAACCTGTCTGACGGGGAGCTGCTCTCTATCCGCGGGGTGGACGGCCCCACCCTGACTGTCCTAGCCAACCAGACTCTCCTGGTGGAGGGACAGGTCATCCGAAGCCCCACCAACACCATCTCTGTCTACTTCCGGACCTTCCAGGACGACGTTCTCGGGACCTTTCAACTGCACTACCAGGGTAAGCTCACAGCAAGGCTGACGCGGTGTAGCTGTTTGCCTCAGTTTCCCTCTGGGGCCAAGAATTCCCAAACTTTTTGTGCCCGGGGTCCCTTTGGCAGTTCGGTAAAACCTCTGGACCCCCTCTCAGAATAATGTTTTGAAAGGCACAAAATAAACACAAACAAAATAAAGAAAAACAAAGACAAGCACAAAATAAAAGCTACACGATTAACAAAAGGAAACCAGTCATCCTGAATTACAGTTGTCAAAATACTGTTTTAATCTGTGATCTCATAATCTGTGTGCTTCTTTATTCCCACATTAAATAATAATCTCCCTTGGCAGTCGTGATGATTACTGTAATTTCAAAGCACTGAGGAACATAAGAGATATGTCAAGATATCTATTATGATATGAAAATATCTACGATTTCTCTTGGTGACAAAGTCACAAGTTCTACAAATATGTCAGTTTGTCGCCTACATTCGCGATTGAAGGAAACGCCACGGTTCAGTTAAAGGTGAATGGAAACAAGGAAGCCACTTGTTTCCCATTCAGGTTCATGGCTCCTGAATTCATCTGATAAATGAATCCCATAGAAGTCCATGGGCTTCTGGTAAAGAGCCTCAATTCCCGGCGGGGGGGGGGGGGTCCTGCTCTCTCTTTTCTGTGACAATGTTGCTTTCTTCTCTTTTAGCCTGTTTCTGAGACTCCTCTCTTGCTTTCTGTTCATCCTGCTCTTTTCTCCCCCTTCCTTCCTCCTTCCTTCTCTTTCCCTCCCTCTTTTTTGCCTCTTTCATTTCTTCCTTTCCTTCTCCCCCTCCATTCTCCCTTCCTTCTGGCTCGCTCTCTCCCTCCCGTCCCATTCCTCCACCTCCTGAGCCCTGCCCATGACCTCAGATTACTTCCCTTAGCCAGAAGCTCCGACTGTGTGCTTCCCAGATACCTGCTCGGAAAGTAGAGTCCCCGCTCACACATCTGGATGTCGGGCACTATCCACGGTGACGTCAAATTGACCAAACACCTGGAAAAACAGTTCACTTTGAACTTTTCCCTTGAATGTTTCTGAAACAGGGGGATGAGTGTACATGAGAGACTCTATTTCATCGCCACTTTCCAGCATGGCGGCTACCCGCTGTTGTCTTTGTTCATTACGGGATGGGGAAAAAAATAGCTCGGGGGGCCCTCGAGTTGGGTGGAATCTTCCCAAAGAAGTTTTGGGACTACTGATAGCTTATGCAGCAGAGGTGCTCAGACCACGGTCTGGGGAGGAGCCAGGATGGGTTCACATCCTCTTAGGAAACTCGACGAGCTCAGCATGGCCACATAGACCCTTCTGCCGCTCCCAGCTAGACATTGGGTCAAGGAAGCTTTTCCTCTGCGTTTCCTGTTTAACCCTAATGACCACCAGTGAGGTAGGGACCATTGTCAACTCCACTAGAAAGCTGAGGAGAGCCAAGTTCAGGTCACTGTGTCCCTTTCTCCAAGTCACATCATTCCTAAGTGATGGAGGAAGAACTTAGACTCACACTGGTCTCCGAAGCCCGACCCTGAACACACAAGGTCAGCTTTTTCCAAGCTGTCATATCCTTTGGCGGTTCCTGAAGGGCTGCTCATTCTAGATCGGGGCCGGGACCCTGCGTGTTTCACAAACACCGAAGATGTTCGTGCTGGTAGGACTACCCTACCTGGGTCATATTGCCCGTCCTCTGCCCGAGCAGGTGGCCATTCTGTGTCCATGTGGAGAGGGGCTCAGATGACGTGTGGAAACTCATTTTTCACCCAAACCTGTGCTCTCTGGGGTGGGGGGGAGGTGCAGGGTGGGGACCTCGGAGCCTAGAAAAAGTGTCAATCTGGCGGTCTCAGCATCCACGGGAGTCACAAAAATACCCCCTCTGGCTTTCCGGAGTCCCCCAGGGGCCTCCTCGCTTCTCCTCGGCACAAACGAGCTCTGGGATGTGGGTCACATTCTTCATCTCCTCCCCCTCTGAGAGCTGACTGTCTGCCTTCGCGTGTCTTCCAGCCTTCATGCTGAGCTGCAGTTTCCCTCGCCGGCCCGACTATGGGGATGTCACAGTGATGGACCTGCACTCGGGCGGGGTGGCCCACTTCTACTGCCACCTGGGTTATGAGCTCCAGGGGGCCAGGACGCTGACTTGCATCAACGCCTCCAAGCCCCACTGGAGCAGCCAGGAGCCCATCTGTTCAGGTACGTGCTAGCCTCAGCGGCCCAGACACCAATAGCCCACTCAGAGGAGAGACCAGCCCCAGTGCATTAGACCGACCTTAGGGGTAGGCGCTCAGCCCTGGGGAAAGAGGCTGCTCCCAAGACCAAGACCGCTGCCATTTAAACCTGTAGCTTGTGGGGGAGAAAATACACATAACCTAAAATGTACCTTTGTCATGCAACCGTTACCACTGTGTAGTTTCGGATGGCCTTCGTCACCCCCAAAAGGAAACCTTGTACCCATCTGGACTCACTCTCCATTTCCCCCTCCCCCTCCCACCCTTGGCAGCCACCAACATGCTTTCTTTTTTTTTTTTTTATTATAGTTTATTGTCAAGTACCAACATGCTTTCTGTGTCTCCCTACGGATTTGCCTGTTCTGGACATTTCTTATAAAGGGGATCATGCAATACATGTGGTCTTTTGCAACAGGCTTCTTTCACTCAGGATCATGTTTTCAAGGTTCACCCATGTCATAGCATGGTTAGCAATTGATTCTTTTCTATGGGGCTGTGTAATATGCCATTTTGCAGCTGTGCCCCATTTCATGTGTTTATTGACTGGCGGACATGTGAGTCTTTCCCACTTTTTGGCAATCACGAATAATCCCGCTGCGAACATCTGTGTACAAGTTTTTATGTACACGTTTTTGTACAAGCATATTTTCTTTTCCTACTTTAAAATGTTTATTTATTTTTGAAAGAGAGTGGGGGGAGAGGCAGGGAGAGAGGCAGAGAGAGAATCCCAAGCAGGCTCAGTGCTGTCAGCGCAGAGCCCAACACAAGGCTTGAACTCATGAACCGTGAGATCATGACCCAAATCAGACGGTAACCGACTGAGCCACCCAGGTGCCCCGGAGGACGAATGTTTTCATTTCTCTTGGGTCGATACCCAGGAGTGGCATCGCTGGATCATATGGGAATTCTGCGATTAACTCTTTAAGGAGTTGTCAAACTATGTTCCACAGAGTCCGCACCGTTTGGCTTTCCCACCAGCCATGTGGGAAAGTACCAATCTCTCCACATCTTCACCAGCACTTATTATTTTACACATTTTCTTTTTATGCTTCTAGCCATCCTGGTCAAGCTATCTCATTGTGGTTTCGATGTGCATTTCCCCGATGGGTAATGATACCAAGCAGCTTTCCAATGTGCTTCTTCGCCATTTGTAGATCTTCTCTTTTTTAAATGTTTATTTATTTATTTTGAATGAGAGAGAGAGAATGAGCAGGGCCCCATCCCACCACTCTGGGATCATGACCTGAGCCAAAATCAAGAGTCAGAGCTCAAACGACTGAGCCCTCCAGGCGCCCCCATTTGTAGATCTTCTAAGCAAAGTATCTATTCAGGTCCTTTGCCCGTTGTTGTTGTTGTTTTTAATTTTGTTACTTGTCTTTTTATTGTTGAGTTGTAACAGTACTTTGTATATTCTGGATGTCAGATCCTTATCAGGTATGATTTGCAAATACCTTCTCCCAGTCCATGTGTTGTTTTCACTTCTTGATAGTGTCCTTTGATGCAGAAAACCTTTTCATCTTGACAGAGTGTAATTTATCTATTTTTTTCTATTGTCGCTGTGCTTTTGGTGTGCCTGCAGCCACCTTTTGAACCCAGTGCATAGCTACTGAGAAACTGCCAGGGATGCTATACATGTTCACAGCAATCCTACGTGTTGAGAACCATTACCTCCATTCTACAGACGAGGAAACAGAGGCTCATGGAGATGAAATCACTCGCCCAAAGTCACCAGACAGAAACTGAAATTAGTCCAGACCCTTTCTCTTCTGAGCTGTGTTTCTCAAAATGTGGTCTACAGACCAGCAAGCTTATTACAGATGCTTAATCTTGGGCCCCCCATAGCACTGCCCGGATCCAAATCTACATTGTAACATGCCCTTGTGTGATTCATGTGCACATGACAGATGGAAACGCCTTGGGTTGTGCCACACTGTCCCTGCACCCGTAGTCATGGGCTTGACCATCCTCAGCTCTCAAGAGAGCGAAACCCTGTAGAGTCTTAAAAGTTCTGACGGTGGTCAGGACAGCGGAGGTAGCCTGTGATAACTGAGCGCCTACCTACTATGTGCCAGGGCACGAGCCATGGACAAAGAGAATCCTGGGAGTAATAATAAATTATTCCCTCTCTCCAGGCATTCAGAGTCAGTGGAATCCAAAAAGCAAGTGAGACCTGATGACAAATTCTGAGCTTTGATTGCTGCAATATTGTTCCCCCAAGGCCCTTCGGAATTTTTCTTCTTCTTCTTTTTAATGGAAGGAAAAAATCCAAACCATAGGGCAGTTGGTCTCAGGGCCTCTCTCGCGTTAATTTTTATCTATGTGTGAAATCAGAGAGGAATTAAGCCTCATTTTGTGCTAAGAAAGATGGATGGGGAGCCACGGCTGGTAAATTGAAGCCAAACAGAGCCATCAGTTGGCTTAATAAGGCAAGGAACGGGAGCAGAGAGGCAGCAGATGAGCGGCAGCTTGGGGAGGACAGATGGCTGGTGCCCCCGACCGGGGACAGTGTCCTCCATCTCCTCAGCCCCTGAGCCATAGGACAGTAATGCTGGCTATGTTTTAAGTACCTACTGTGTACCAGGCATGGCGCCAAGCCCCTTATTATGTGTCGTTTCACTGATTTCTCACCCCAGTCCTATAAGCGGGCTGGAATTCTTATCACCATTTTATAGTGAACTCGAGGTTCAGAACTCTCTAGATCCACAGCAGTTAAGTGGCACAGGCGTGTTTAAACCTCCGCTTTAGGACAGAAGGACGGTTAGGAGAAACACACACACACACACACACACACACACACCCAGGCGCGCCTCTGTCCGTGGTGCTGAAAGAAGGAGGGGCTTCGCTGTATACTAGAAGAATTCAGAGCAGAGCAGAAAGCGATCTACCTTTTTCTCCTGCTCCAAGTCCTTATTAGTCATGCAGTCACTCAACAAACACTTAATGAGACCCAAGTATCTCCTAAAAATCAGAATCTGACTATTTCCTCGCATTTGGGCATCTCCCTCTGGTGTACAAATCACTTTTTAAATATTTCTTTATTAGATTTTTACGATAAAAGTAATATATGTTGTGGCAAAAAAAAAAAAGTCAAGAAACTCAAAAGTGTCAAGATAGAAGCAAATCACTTTTATATTTATGGTCTCAATAGATTTTTGCAAATAGCTTATTGAAATAGGTATGGCAGACCATTTTGTAACTTGTTTTCCCCCACTTAAAATTTAGAGAGCATTTTTCTATACTCTCAAGCATTCTTTAAGAATATGATTTTTAATAACATGTGAATGGGACGCATTTATTTTCCCAAACGGCTGTGAGTGGGCACGCATGTTGTTTTTCCTTCCTCGCTCTTGGAAACACCTCAGCAGTGAACACCCTCATTCGTAAATCTTGGGGAAAATCTCTCAATCTCCTTTTTAGCATAAACTCTCAGAACTTTAATGAGTCGGTCAGTTTGGGAACATACTTTCTGGGTTTTTCTCCAAATTGCTCTCCTGAAAGGTCAGAGCCATTTGCATCCCAACCAGTGACGAGTGAGAGGCCCCATTTCCCACCAGCCAGTGAGGACCACTTTGTATCTTGACCAATCAGGCAGATGAAAACAATACAATCTAGACTTGCCTTTCTTTTATTATGGGTGAAGCTGCATATATAGTGCCCACTAAATACTAAATGTATATTCCTTCTTCTGTGAACTGCCTGTTTGTGTCCTTGGTTATCATCTTATCAGGAAGAATCAGGACACAGCCAGCACCGTGGAGGAACCCTTAAATCACAGTTGGTCCCTGCCATCTGACGCCAAGGGGGTGGAATGAGGTCCCCTATCAAACTGGATGAACCTCATCCAAGGGGAGAGGACTTTGACAGTGTGTCCCTCTTCCCATCCTGTTTCCTCCCGCTAAGGGCGAGGGTGGGGATCTCGCTCTCTCTGTGCTCTGCTCTCATGACCACCCACCCCCATTTTCTGTCCCCAGCCCCTTGCGGAGGGGCCGTGCACAACGCCACCATCGGCCGCGTCCTCTCCCCAAGTTACCCTGGAAACGCCAACGGGAGCCAGTTCTGCGTGTGGACGATCGAAGCTCCAGAGGGCCAGAAGCTGCATCTGCATTTTGAGAGACTGTCATTGCATGAGAAGGACAGGTAAGGCTCTGAGGGACCCTAGCAGCCTCATTCCTTCCCCAAGTGTCAGAGTGTGACTAGCAATCTGGAGTCTTGAAATGGCTCGCAGAGGTTGAGAGAGGAAAGGCTGGGGAGACTGGCAAGGATGTTAGACACCATCAGCTTCGATCTCCTTTCCCAGGTCGGGAAGCTCGGCATGGAGAGGGAAAGGGACTCACCCCAGGTCACACAGCAGGGAAGGGGAAGAGGCAGGAATGGAATCCAGATCCCCAGTGCTGCACTGACCCAGTCCTTCTCCTGCATGTCCCTTTTTGCAGTTAACAGGGAGGGAGTATTCATTGAGCACCTGCTCTGCCCGGTCACATACTAGGCTCTATGGAGAACAGGAGAGAAGTAGCAAAACTTGGCTTCCAGTCGGATAGGAAATTGATGTGGAAAAACCATGCTTGTACACGTGAAGGAACTCAGGAGAAGTTACAGGGCAATATCTACGCGAGAGCACATCTGTAGACTCTAAGTGATAGGCATGGAATCCAGAATCTTAGAACTTTAATATTCTATGATTTTATGCTAGAATATTCTTGAATGTTCCAGAAAACAAGGACCTGAGCTGCTTAGACTTGCTTAGGTCGTGTTCCCTTGGAACAGACATGGGGACAAGGATGTGAGGGAAAGTCGCTCATTTGGGAGCGAATCCTGGAAAGCACCGGCAGAGGCATAAAACAGCGAGAAGGACAGGAAAGGAGTCAACACAGTGCGTGTTAATGAGCAGGTGTCTGCAGGGGCCACAGGGGCTCTATCTGCTGGCGGCCTCTGCAGAACCGTACGGAGCATGCCTCAGCGTGGTCCTTTTGGGAAGGCGAGGGAGCTGAGGTATTTATCCACCACCACCCCCATCCATCATTGCATGAGGGATGGTCCTGGACACCCTAACTCCCAGCATTGCCGCCCTTTGAGCTGGTTGAGCCGACTGATTCTCAGAGATTTGGGGCAGGAAGTCCTCCTCCCAGCCACTGTGGACACGTGGCAAAATGAGCAAACGGTGGCTTCAACATTCATGCATTTTGGTAACATTAGAAATTCATAGGGGTGACATAAAATAAACCCTTTGTATGAGTCACAGTAAAAAAAAAAATCTCAAAGGATTTTAAATGCCTCTTTAGGACTCCATAAAAGAAATTTATCTAATTTGTATACTATTTCCTTCCTTATTTTTGCGTAATTTCTTTAAAAATACCAGGACTAGCAAGGAGCCAGGTATCAAATAGTTTTAATAACAGTAAAAACGAATGCCAACATTTTGTCTGATACATTTTATTTTTCAGGGCACTTGATCCTGTCAGATTCTCAGTGCCCACCTGCAAGATAGGTGGAAAAGACATACAGGAGGTACAATCCCTCCTTTGCCAACTGTGGAAACTGAGGCCCAAGATGTGCTGAGAATTATGTCACCCCAATTGGTGGGGAATTGGCATGTGAGAATCAGGACTCCTGGCTCTTAGGAGATCAGAATGAAAGACAGAACCTGTTACCGGTCAAATGCTTAATAAATTTGACTGATGTACCTACTCTGTCCTGGGCACGTTACACACATGGCCTCTGATCTCCACGCTCTGAAGTAGGCAGGTGTGATTGCATCCATTTTACAGATGACTGAACAGAGGTTCGGAGCTGTGAAGTGTCCCTGTCCAAAGTCACACAGCTCAGAAGTTAGAGTTGGGACTCTGGTTGTCTGACTACTGCTCTTTCAGCACATTAGTCTCTGCTTCTTAACTGGTAATAATAATTAGTATCCGTTAATTCGTCTGGTTCGTTACACCACACACATCACTGCTCCTATAACGTCAGAATCCATCCGTGAGTCTAGAACAAGCATCCTACAGGAAAGGAAACGGGTTCCCTAAGGCAGAGCCGCTCGTCCGGGTGAGTCAGGGCCGAAGTCGGGATCTGGGTCTGGGAATGGGGCTCCAGAAACAGTGCTCACGGCACCTCCCGCAGCTGCTGTCAGTGACCTTCTTCCCGTCCTTCCCCTGCTGTCAGGATGAGGGTTTACAGCGGCCTGATCAACAAGTCATCTCTTCTCTATGACTCCCTCCAAACCGAGAGCGTCCCCTTTGAGGGGCTGCTGAGTGAGGGGCACAGCATCCGCATCGAGTTCACGTCCGACCAGGCGCGGGCAGCCTCCGCCTTCAACATCCGGTTCGAGGGTGAGCGTCCCCGGGGGCCCCCCATCCCGGTGATGGTGTGCGAGCAGGGGAGGGGGGAGCGTGGCAGAGCTGGGCTGGGCCCTGGGAGCTAGAAATCTGACCTGCCAAGGGTGAGGAAGACGCAGCAGCCAGACTGAGCTTTTGACTTTCAAAGGCAGAGTCCACAGGGTCGAGAGGGCAGAGGTTTGCATTCCCATGTTAGAGATGAAAATAATGAGGTCCCCAAAAGAGAAGCGAATGGTCCAAGGCAGGTCAGCAGGTCGGCTGGAATTGGAAGGTGGGGTCCGGTGCCCGTTTTGCCTTGGAGCTTGTCTAAACAGCAGGAGGGGATCCATCTTCGGAGATCCAGCAGTCTGAGGCGCCTCTGCCTCATCTGAGCTGCTGGCCCCCTTTTGTGTCCCCACCCTAGCCTTTGAGAAAGGCCACTGTTATGAGCCCTACATTCAGAACGGGAACTTTACCACATCCGACCCGACCTATAACATCGGAACCACCGTGGAGTTCACCTGTGATCCCGGCCACTCTCTGGAGCAAGGTCCGGCCGTTATCGAGTGCATCAATGTGCGGGACCCGTACTGGAATGACACAGAGCCCCTGTGCAGAGGTGAGCGGCCCCACTGTCCTCCTCCTTGGGTGTCTCAGGAACCTGCGCCCCCTAAGATGAAAAGGTCAAGGCCCCGGTTTAGAAGGATGTCACCCATTTACATGCCAATTTTAGCCTTTGAACCCTTTCCCGGGGCCCACCATCCTTTGGGTCAGATTTGCTGCTTGTCCCTGAGAAAATTCCAAAATTGATACCTTTTTGAAGGTGCCTCTTCCTCCAAGCACAGACCCCATAGTGCGTAGCTTAGGGAAAAGGTCCCTGCATGGAGTTCAGCCCCTCTGTACCCCCTTGCTGCGTACTTTTGTGCAGTCCACAACACAC
This sequence comes from Cryptoprocta ferox, assembly GCA_028646485.1. Lineage (NCBI taxonomy): Eukaryota > Metazoa > Chordata > Mammalia > Carnivora > Eupleridae > Cryptoprocta > Cryptoprocta ferox. The sequence continues at coordinate 23,826,154 of CM053566.1, read as the reverse complement.
CCAACCACACATGGCAGCCATGAGTTCAATTAATAATAGTGATGCTACTGATAATCGTTGCCAAGGGTTGCATTTTCTCATTTAATCCTCACCATAGTCCTGTGAGGCACATAGTGTTATTGACCCCATTTACAGATGAGGAACCCAAAGCCATGAAGAACAGAGGGTAACTGGTAGAGGTAGAAATGGAACTTGGGTCTCTTTGTTCTCAGAGACCTGTGCTCTGGCCCCCTCTGGACAGTGTTGGCTGGGTCGAACCCTCATCTCCATGAGCTCCCGGCGCTCTGCCCTGCCTCTTTCCCCACATGCAAGGCCACGGAGCCACCTCAAGCCTGGATATATGTGGAGCATGTGGTGTACGGGAGAAAGGGAGAGAGCCCTTGCTCCTGGCAGTCGCCGCCTGGATGGTGGTTGGCGTGAAATCACAGCTCCGTTGTGGTGAGGGATTGATCCCTGTATTAGATGTGCTGGTTTAACAGAGCGGAATTTATTGGTGCTCTGGCCTCTGCCACACTGAGAACTTTCCAAAGCGGTAAACAGAGTGGAATTTAAAGAGCCAGGCGCCAGGCACGGCCACGTCTCTGCCTCCAGCTCAGAGCCGGGCTCTTCGGCAGTAACACTGGCTAAGAATTATTGAGCGCCCACCTTGTGCCGGGTGCCGTGCGGCACTGGACACCCAGGAGCTCGACTGAGCTTCGGGAAAACCCGCTGGGGTCAGCACTGGTGTTTCGGCAGCTGTATGGAGGAAGGGGTGGGGACTCCAGAACGGCGCGTGCCTGGTCACGGAGCCTGTGGGTGGCAGAGGCAAGATTCGAACCCAGGTCGGCCCGGATGGAAGGAAGCATGCGTCAGCCGCTACTCACCCTGCACAGGGATGGGGCTGTAGGGAGTCTTCTGGAATGTGGAGCTCTGTCCTTGGTGCTGAAAGAGCTATCCCGCCCTTAGCCCCTACCTCCACGCACCCTGAGCGGCAGGAGGAGCTCTGTCCTTGGTCCTGAAAGAGGTATCAAGCCCTTAACTCCTACCTCCACCCACCCTGAGCGGCAGGGGGCGCTCTGTCCTTGGTCCTGAAAGAGGTATCACGCCCTTAGCCCCTACCTCCACCCACCCTGAGCGGCGGGAGGCAGGCAGCCAGTCCACACTTAATCATCCCGCACACGCACAGACTGCCTGAGGCTCACGCACCTGTTCACGGTGCACAGCGAGCCGTGACCGTCTGACTCGATCGCCCACATGCTTAACCGCCACGATCCTGGCTTCCTTACGAAACAAGCGTGTGTGTCTCTGTCCGTCCGTCTCTGTCTCCTGCAGCTGTGTGTGGCGGGGAGCTCTCTGCCGTGGCCGGGGTGGTGCTGTCCCCGAACTGGCCAGAGCCATACGTGGAAGGGGAAGATTGTATCTGGAAGATTCACGTCGGGGAAGAGAAACGGATCTTCTTAGATATCCAGTTGTGAGTGTTTATGATGGGTGGACCTCCAGTCCAGCCAGATTGGGGGAGAAGGTGCCCCTGCTTTGTTCTTTGGGCCATGACTAATGAAGCATCTACTGTGTGTCAGGGGCTGTGCAAAGAACTGGGGTCCCAGTGGTAGGAGAGACGACATCATAAACACACAGAGTCCCTAGCCTCCAGACACTCAGTCTACTAAGGAAGCAGGCATGAAATGAGGAAATGCACCAATAATCGCATATCGTAACTTTGGTGAGCGATGTAAGAATAAATGAAAGGTGCTGTGAGATTGTATGTGGGGATTTGGTATAAAGGGGAAGGTCAGAAAAGCCATTCCTTAGGATCTGATCTGATACTAAAGCTCAGAAGTAACGGATGAGTTGGAATATTGTATCTGAAAAAAAAAAACAGAATATGCAAAGGCCCTGTGGCAAAAAAAAAAAAAAGCCTGTGAACAGCCTGTCTAGTCAAGAGGAAGGGGGAGGTATAACAGGTACTGTGCATATTACAGCAGTTCATTTTCTTATCTGTCTCTCTCACCTAGAACGGGAGGTCCTTGTGGTGAGGGCTTTGCGCTGATTTACCTCTGCTTTGGGGTCTAGCACTGAGCCTGACACACAATAGGCGCTCAGGAGATCACTGCTGAATGAAGAAACACTGTAATGAATGGAGAGTCACCTGGCTGTGTGGCTGTTTGCTGTACTCCGTGGGGGTGCCTGTTAGAGGCTCCATCCAGAACTTTCCCCCTCCCGAACTCCCCAGGGGTGGGGAGAAGCAGACAGAGACAGATGGAGGTGTCTGGAGAAGCAGAAGAAAGGGCTTCCCGGCAGGCCCGGATACCGTGGCTCGGACAGTGGAGAGCGGGGGAGGCAGGGAATGCCAGGTTCTGCAGAGCCTTTCCGGAGGCAGCCTGGGCCTCAGGGGGTCAGTGCTCCCCTCAAGCCTGAAGTCAGAACCCAGGCGGCTGGGAAGCATGACTCAGGGGCTGTCGTGCTGTGCAGAGGAGCCTGGCAAAGGGGAAGTCGCTTGCAAACTTCTGAGTGGCCGTCTTTTGAAACCGTCCCCCCGAGGCTGCCCCAGGACCTTCTATTCCCGTTGAATCAAAGATGCACAGACCTCGCACGGTTAACCCCTTGTGGACTTCGGGCCAGGCCACCCAGGGTCGGAATCCCAGCCCCTTGTCTTGCCAGCGGTTTGGCTTTGGGCTTCTCCCTGGCTTTGGCTTCTCTCATCGGTTACGAGGCCTTGGCACATCAGTGTTCCGTGCCCGCTGGAGGCAGCGCTCGTGAGCGCCCCTCGCCCATCCCTGCCGTCTCTCACTCCCATCCCCACCCCTCTGACTTCCAGAGTCCGGTACAAAGTGCTCATTCACTCAAGACATCGTTCTTTAGTGTCTGCTACGAGCCAGGCCCGGTTGTAGGCTCTGGAAAGGTTCTGACAGTTGCCCCTTGGGCACTAAAGTTTACACTGGAGGAGAGCAGGTTGGATGTTTTCTATTAACTCTGGGCGGGGGGTTGGGGGGACAAACGCATGTGCCTACTGTGTGCAAGCAGTAAGCTGGGGGCTGGAGGCACAGTTGAGAAAACAGAACAGTCTCTGCTATTGGGTGAGGCAGACGCAAAACCATATGTGGTGTGGTGTGAGCGATGATAGGGAGGACAGGCCGCTGAGGAGGCCTGAGTGAAATCAAGGAGGACTTCGAGGAGGAAGTGACTGCTGAGCTGGGATGAAAAAGAAGGTCGATGATGAGGGGAAAGGAAGAGTGTCCCAGACAGTGAGAATAGTACATCCAAAGCCTGAAGATGAGGAAGAAGGTGGCCCAACTTGGTGACTTGAAAGAAGTTTAATGTGTCTAGAGTGTAGATATTGGGTAGGGGTGGGTTATGGAGGGGCGCCTCCGGAGGTGGCTCAGTTGGTTAAGCGTCTGACTCTTGATTTTGGCTCAGGTCGTGATCTTAGGGTTTGTGAGTTCGAGCCCCACATCGGGCTCTGTGCTGGGAGCCTGCTTGGGATTCTCTCTCTCTCTCTCTCTCTCTCTCTCTCTCTCTCTCTCTCTCTCTCCCCCCCCTCCCCTGTTTGTGCTCTCTGTCTCTCAAAATTAAAAAAAAAACACTAAAATAATATAAAATAAAATAGGTAGGGCTTATGGAAAGAAAGCGTCCAAGGCAGGCCTGGGGTCTTCGTAGCTGAAGTTTCAAATAGAAAACGCCATTCCAAAGCTGTTTCCTCTGGGAAGCCTTCTGTGGCTCCCTACTGCCCTCGTGATAAATAGGAAGATGCGGTCCTGGTTTGCGGGCGCCCCACTGCCAGAAGTTACTAGCAAACCACCCCAATCTTCAGCCAGGAGAAGGAGAATCCAACTCCCGGGATCTTGGCTTCTCTTGCTGAAGGTCCTCTCAGTCCCGTACCCCCAGACACCGTCTGTGCCCCCCCTTCTGCTGGGCTCAGTGGGCCTCTCCTCACAGTGCGCCCCCGAGATGGGCAGTTTTGCTTCGCCAAGAGTGGCCCACATCTCCCCTCGGTGTCATAGGCCTGAATGAGGAAACAGGAAAACGGGAGCCCTTGCTTTCCCTCCCTCCAGGCATCAAATATTCAATTAACCTTCAGCTTGACACCTAATGGAGTTTTATTTCCACTGCAAAGTGCACAGCAGAGCAGTCGATCCAGGGACCCGTGCAGTTAAAGCAGAAATGGCTCCTCAAAGCCAGGCCACCTCCAGCATTAGCATCAGGAAGGGACCCCTTGCAGGGGGCAGACTTTCTCTCTTCTGATCAGCCTGGCGGCCCCAGATATCCCTGTCAGCTGGGACAGAGGAGCCCTGTTTTCCCCCTCCGTGCCCTGGCAGGGTTTCCTGGGCAACTCTGGACCCGTCACCAACCCTCTCTGGGCCTCACATTCCTTCTCTGCAAACCAATGGGCTGCCTTGAGCCGAGAGAATACAGACTCAAATTCCTGCAGGGCCAGGCGAGTAATTTCTGTTCCTGGGACGTGGGGTCAGTGTGGGATGATAGGGAGGGGAAGGGTCTGTGAGGGATGGGAGTGTACGTCCCCACCTAAAACCATTTAAATTCTATTTTTTAGAATAATGGCCCTCCCCATGCAAAAAAAAAAAAAAAAGTTATCTGCCGGCTAGATCCAGATTTGAGGGGCCTACCAGTTTGTAAGCCTTGGTCTAGATAGTTCTTCCTCGTTGCAGTAATGAAGACAGTGATTTCCATCCCCAAGCACTTCCTAGTTGTGAATTTTTCCACAGACATAAATTTGCATCCTCCCCAGAACACTCCCATCGGGGCACTACAACTATTCTAGTTAATTCCTATTCCCCACTTTCTGACCTCTTCTGTTGGGTGTCTAAAAGGCCTCCTGAATGAAGCGTAGCCCGAAGTTAAACTCCTGATTCCCCTTCCCCAAACCTGTTTCACCCCATCTTCGATCTCGGTGAGGAATCATCCATTCTCCCATGAGCTGCTAAGGCCGAAAGGACTTGGAATTTTTCTAGAGCAGTGGAATGGGTGCGAGTCCAACAACTGGCCATCTCGGCAGTGGGGGTGGGGGGAGAAACACCCTGATGTGTGACGTCTGCCAAGTTCCTCGGGGCAAACATTCCCCCCATGGCCTGTTTCTGCTACTAACACAATGCCAGCGGGCTCTCCAGAGGTTAGCAGCTGACTCACTTGGGCAGTACGAGCCACCGCTCCCCCACGCTCACTGTGACTTGGATTCTTCTCTCTCTCTCTCACCCCGTGCCTGAGTCCTCAGTACGTCCCGTTGGTTCTACTCGAGAATCGGAATGTGCCCAGAGCTCAAGCACCTGGGACACACCCCCACCCCCACCACCGTGGTCCGTGTTCTCATGCCCAGATTCTCCCAGAGACATCCTCGCTGGTGTCCCTGCTCCGGTCGATCCAGGGACCCGTGCAGTTAAAGCAGAAATGGCTCCTCAAAGCCAGGCCACCTCCAGCATTAGCATCAGGAAGGGACCCCTTGCAGGGGGCAGACTTTCTCTCTTCTGATCAAACAGCCCCTTTGGGGCTGTTTGTAACCCACTACCTTGAGCCACCCTGTTAAAACCTAAGGCATGTCACATCGTGCTCTACTCCGAAGTCGACAGTAGCTCTACATTTTATCTAGAATAAAAGCCAAAGTTCTTACACAAAGGCCCCATGTGATCTAGCCCTGGCCACGTCTCCTGCTTCATTTCTTTCCACTCCTTGTTGTCTCCATTTGGCCACACTGGCTTCCTTGTTGTTCTGCAAACAGACCCCGGGCCTTTGCAGTGACTGTCTCTTCTCCCCCATACCCACCCCGGGATGCTCTGCCCTGAATATCCTGCAGAGCCTACTCCCTAGCTTCTTGTAGGCCTCTGCTCACAAATCACACCCTGATCGTCTCTGTCATTCTGGTTTTTTTTTTTAATTTTTTAAATGTTTATTTTTGAGACAGAGAGAGAGACCGAGCACAAGCATGGGAGGGGCAGAGAGAGAGGGAGACACAGACTCGGAAGACAGGCTCCAGGCTCCGAGATGTCAGCACAGAGCCCGCCGCGGGGCTCAAACGCATGAACCATGAGATCATGACATAAGCCCAAGTCAGACGCTTAACCAACTGAGCCACCCAGGCGCCCTTCAATTAGCATCTCTGTCATTCTTGATACTATTACCTTGCTTCACGTTTCTAAGTGCATCACACTTAGAACCACCAACACACCACACATTGTCATATTTGTTGAAGCGTCACATCCATGAGAATAGAGGGATTTTTTTTCTCTTTGATTCCCTGCTGTAACCCCGGTGTGTAGATCAATGCCTGGCTGCACAGTAGGTGCTCAATTAACAAGAGTCAATGGAATAAAGACAACTTCTCATGGCCATTCAGCCCTGAAGCTTCAAAGCCAAAATTTAAAGCCAACGTTTTAACCCCAAATTCATGTCCATCTGCCTCAAATGCACAAGAAGGGAGGGAAATTCAAAACAATATGGAAAGACCATCAAGATATGGCCTCCCTTTGTCAATAAACCCAAATTTATTACATGACCAGCAATGTTACAAAATAAGATTTGGTTAAAAATTATCACATAAGCATCTGACTCTTGGTTTCAGCTCAGGCCACGATCTCCGGTTTCATGAGCTGGAGCCCCATGTCGGGCTCTGTGCTGACAACGCGGAGCCTGCTCGGGTTCTCTCTCTCCCTCTCTTTACCCGTCTCCCACTTGTGCTGTCTCTTTCTCTCTCAAAAAATAAAGAAACTTAAAAAATTATCACATAAAATAACAGTAGGGGAAAGACCCCCAAGAGAAGGTTACACAGAGTTATGGTATCAAAGGATTTGTCATCAGGGACTTAGAAGCAGAATCTCGAGTGAGGCCCCCAACCCGGCGATGGTCAATTCCACTGGTAAGAGTTTGAGGGCCAAGTCGGGTGGGGCTGGGGGATGGGGAGGCCACACTGCCCTTCTGGGTAATCTGATGCTAAGCCGAGGTGGTGGTGAGACCACAGGGCAGCCTCCGTGCCTCCATGGCGCACGCGGCCAGCATCGTCCCAAGGCCTTAGGACTTGAAGTGACATCAAAATCAATCCAGTCCAGTTTGACAGGACATGTTGTCATTTTCATCACTGAGCAAGTTCCGTTTGGTTCTCCCTGCATTTATTGAGCACCCACTGTGAACGGGGCGTTGAGGCTGGGCCCTGGTGGTGAGCGAGAACGGGGCAGCCCGGCACTGGCCACAGCGTAAGCTGACGTGGTGCAGACAAGAGAAAGTCCAGGGGCCCCCGAGGCCTGGGGTGAGGGACTCGGGAAGGAAAGGCTTCCCCGAGAAAGCAGTCTCTTTCTCTGGCGTCCAGCAGGGAGAGGTCAGGGACGCTGCTCAGCGCCCTGCAGTGCACAGGACGGACCCGCCACAAAGGACTAGTCGACCCAGAGTGTCACTAGGGCTGACGCAGAGAAACCCTGGCCCATGCTGAAGCCTGAAGGACAGTCAGAAGACGGAGAAAGATGGGGCTGGGGAATTGTGTCTGAGCCCAAAGGAACAGCATGTGCTAAGGTCCAGAGGCAGGAACGCATGTCCCTCTCCTTGTTGCTCCATGATATCAAATATATGCTGAACACTATGTGTATCCCAGGCCTTCACATCGCAGACACCTTCAAAGCAAGCACGTGCCTTGGGTTCTGTTATCGCCCCCATTTTACAGATGGGTAAGCTGAGGGCCAGACAGGTGAAGAGCGACTCTGGTCACAAGGCTGGGAACTGGCAGAGTGGAATGCAGACTCTGCTTGCCGTGTCCCCGGAGGCTGGGATCCTCACCCGTGCTTGAAAGGAGCCAGAGGAAGCCCTGTGTATCTGGAGCTCAGTGACACAGGAAGGGCGGCAGCGGAATGAGGCGGAGCCTTGAAGGCCGTTAGGAAGCCTGCACTTGCCCAGACTGGGCAGCCTGGGAAGGGTTTTAAGCCGTTAACGGGATTAAAGCTCTGCAGAGGGGAGCCAGCCGGCCAGTCGGCAGCCTCAGGCTCTTCCCGGCAAACTCTGGCACACACTTGGCGGCGTGGCATCCAGACCTGGCACCTCCCTCCTCCCACAGAGGGAGTGAAAATAGCATCTCACCAGCGAGGGTTACGTGAGGCCCGAGAGCTGCTGGGTCTAATTTATCTTGCTTGGTTTCCGCTGACAGTTTTAGTAAACCAATTTGGTTTGATAGTAAAAATAATTCTGTCCTCAGGGCCCCTCACACCGCCTAAGCGTTTGCAATTGTTATTTATCGCCTTGGCGAGGGGGAGGGAGTTTGCACTGTTGACGGAGCGGGGTAGGTGGCCCGTAGTAGGTGCCCGGTGACGTTTGCTGAGTCACGAGGACGTAAACCATGTGTGGCAGGCAAGAGGGGACGTTTTTCCCTGTCACCTGCCGGGCGGGTCAGTGGATGCCGTGGGCATTCGGAATTCGGCTCTGGTGCATCACCATCTACCAAAGACCTACTATGTGCCGACCCTGAGCTGCATACTTTATATCCATGAGCCATGGAGAGCATGCACGTTAGCATGTAGAGATAGTAATTCATAAATGAGATCCACGGGGGGAGAGGTAATTACAGAGGGAAATTACCTACATTAGAGATAATGCATGCAGAGCATGTCGCGTGGGGTCTGGCACGTAGCTGGCGCTTCGTCAACAGAGGCTATATGAGCACCAGGAATCCTTCTAAGATATTATTGTCACCATGTCCCGGATTTGCAAATGACAGAGAGCTTGTTGAGTGGCTTTCTCAGGTCACACAGCTAACAAAGGACTGAGCCAGCGTTCGCGCACACACACCGTAGCCTCCACGCTTATGGGCTTGACCAGGCTTTGGGGGGACCAACCGTAGGTCTCTGAGATGCACCGGGGAGGCTCCCAGACCTCCAGGATCTCAGGCATCCAGGAAGGGAAGTAGTGCCATAAATAGACAATCTGGTGACATGCAGGCTACGGAGTGGCCCGAGGGGTGAGGGCGGGGAGGTTAGCAGGATGCTGCACTCTCTCTCTGCAGGCTGTGGACCTTGTCACAGGAAGGCTGGCATGCAAGCAGAATCTTGAAGGGTGTCAATTGGCCACGCTGGAGTGGGGGAAGGGCACTCCAGGAGGGGTCCCTGGGAGCAGGGGACTCAAGCAGTGAAAACAGGGACTGACACTGAATTGCGGCATTAATTAGAACCATCTGTCTTGCGTTATTGGTGTTAGAGATGGGAAGGAGGGTGTGTTATCTTAAAATGAGCCAGAAGCCCCCAGGCTAAACCTCCTTCATACCCCAGATGCCTGTTCCCTAACCCATCATGTACCTCTCAGCTCCGTCAGCTTACCTAAAACACAACGGAGCATGAGCCCTTTAAAACATTAAGGATTTCTGAAATCAATCAATCTCTCTCTCTCTCTTTCTCTCTCTCTCTCTCTCCCTCTCCCTCCCCCTCTCCATAAAGCATAGAAAGGAGAATTTAAAAAACTAAGGAATTATTGGGGAAGGCATCATAGAATGGAAGAGCCGGGAGGGGCCCAGAGAGGGGAACTAAGTTGCCTAGCATTGCACAGCAAGTCAGAGCTAGGACCAGAAAAACAACCTAAATGAGGCTATAAATGCTGAGCACAGAGGTCACGTGATGGGGAGAAACAAAGCTTCTAGAGTTAAAAAGAGCTACATTTAGGGGCGCCTGGGTACTTCAGTTGGTTGAACGGCTGCCTCCTGATTTCAGCTCAGGTCATGGCCCCAGGGTCATGGGATCAAGTCCTGAGTCAGGCTCTGTGCTGAACGTAGAGTCTGCTCAAGATTCTCTCATTCTCCGTCTGCCCCTCTCCCCCATTTGCACTCTCTCTCTCTCTCTTTCACGCTCTTAAATAAATAAATAAATAAATAAATAAATAAATAAAAAGAGCTACATTGAAATCCTGGCTCTGTTACCCCCATAGCTCTGTGGCCTCGGGCAGGCCTTACCGTGGGAGACTTTGGTCACTTTATCCCCAGGGCTTCGCACACCGCAAGTGTTCAATAAATATCTGTTGAATAAAAGAGAGAGGTGGTAAGTGTGTGCATTAATTAAATAACATGTGTAGTTCTTAGAAAAGCTTCCCACATAAAAGAAGCAAATAACCACAGTCGACCTTATTTGCACCCCTTAGTGTGTGCCAGATTTTATGCTAAATACTTGGCAGGCATTATTTCCTTGATGGTGACGCTGTCATAAAGATGTCTTACATTCACTGAGCACTTGCTATTTGCCAGTCGCTGAGTGCTTTTCCCAAACTAAATCATCTAAGCCTTACCAGGAAACCTATGGGATTTCACAGTGTCTCTCCCCTTTTACAGATAAGGAGACTGAGGCTGAGAGAGAGAGAGAGAGACGAAGTCACTTGAGGACCCGGCTGGGGAGGGGCCGAGTCGGGCCTCAAACTCAGGTCTCCTGAGCCAAAGCCCGTGTTCTAACCACACAGTAAATAGTAGTGAGGTGCTCTGCAAGGAAGAACTCCCTAACCCCATCTTACAGAAGAAGAAACTAGGGCTCAGAGAGGTGTCTCCCCGACTACCCCCATTTCCTAGAATCTTTTGCAAATGTACATACACCTCTGGAAGAAAAAATTTTCAACTGGGCTCTGGCTTGCCTTCTCTGACTCTGCTACGGAGCCCAACCCCAAAACCCTCCCTGTTTGTGGGCCTCAACACCGTTCTCTAACCAGGAAATAAAAGGACCTAATAACAAAGCCCAGTAACCATATGATTGATGGCCGTGGAATATTTCTCTTTGGCGACTGCCAACCTGTTCTGTGCTAAGTTAATTCCAAGCCCTAAAAATTAAGTACCTTGTCCAGAGGCACTACAGTTCTTTAAACAGGAATATAGCTGCTTTGGGCTGCAAGAATTCAGTTTGAGATTCAGGCAAGAAAGAAGAATCAACCATCATGGGCAGCGTTGACCCCAGGAGCACAGATTTCCAGTGGAAATCATGGAAGAAATGGCCACGGTAGAAGTAAAAGCCCTCCAGTCCATTAGTGGAGGGAGGTGGGATTTCCCCGGAGCCAAAGGTTGTAAGGAACCCAAGAAATCACAGCTAAGTTGGGGGAGCCTGAGCCCCATCCTGCTGCAGATGAAAAAACTGGGGCCCAGAGATGTGAAGAGACTGTCTCAAGATTATCAGTCAGCTCTTGCTGCGTAACAAATGAGCCCAAACTCAGCAGCATAAAACAGCAAGCTTGTATCCTTTCCTACAAGTCCACAGGTCAGCAAGGCAGTTCTTCTGGTCTCCGCTGGCTCACTCGTGCACCTCCAGGCAGCTAGGTGTTGGGTAGTCATTCTACAGATTGTGACTGGTCTTTTGTTGGGGGGGGGGGTTGGGTGGCCATGAGACGGTCTGGGCTGCCCTGGCCCCGGATGGCTTACCTGCTCCACCGTCTCTCCTACTCCAACAGCTAGCTCTGGCTCCTTCCCATGGCGACTCGCCAGGGCTCCAGGACAATGAGGAGAAGCATCCAAGGCCTCTTGAGGCTACACTAGAAATTGGCGCAGCGGCATCATCTACCATATCCACAAAGCAGGGCTGCCCCACATTCAAGGGGCAGAGAAACAGACTCCTCCCAACGGCAGGTGCTTTGAAGCCTCACTGCAAGGACCATGGACGCAGAGAAGGGCAGAGCTTTGAAATCACGTTTGCACTCAAGCTACCTCAGCCGGAGAAGAGTGAGGGGTAGACCCCGGGTCTCCTGGTTCCCATCCCAAACTCCTAATGACATCACCGTGTAAGATGGCTCTTTTAGGTGGCCCTCACTATCCCCAGTTTTCCAAAGGAATCCAAGGCTCAGAGAGGTGAAGAACCTGCCTACGACCGCACAGCTAGGAAGTGAAGGAGACGAGATTTGTGCTTAGCACTTGGACCCTGGAATTCAGAAGGCTCAGGGAATGTTGCCTTCTCCATACACGCCCCCAACATGCAGGAGAGAGAAAAAGGCCTTTGCTTGTGCTAGCAAGTCTTGGGTTCAAGTCCCAGCTCTTCCACTGATTGCCTGTTGGCCTTGACTAAGTCACTTCACTTTCCTGAATCTCCATTTCCTGTCTTTAAAATGAGGCTAACAATGGTGCCCGCTTCGTAGAGTCTGAATGGAACGTTTGGCAAGGACCTGGTATGTTCCAGACACTCAATAATTTAATCGGCGGCTGTGATGATGATGATGATGATGATGATAATTAATTCCTTCCCTGGCATGTGCACACATCGAGTTCCATTTTGCAGCACTAGACACACACACGCACACACACGCATGCATGCACTCACCAGGGTTGGTTGCCCCTGAGCTTGGCGTTTGGTGTGACGGTGAGGAACCAAGAGGGTTAGTCCGGAAGTACTACCCAGGCATCCACCTGATGGGTTACTCCCCCTCCTGCAACGTGCAAGGGGCTGTCTGGTCAGTGGTAAAGGGCAGCACGAGCTCCAGGCTAAATCCACCCCCAACACATGCCCCTTTCCTGCTCCTCAGCCCCTCCACGCTCTTCCCAGCCTCGGTGATCACGCAAGAGCGGCTGTGGGCAGGGATCCACCCCATCTTGACATCACCTTGCTAGTGCACACCTCTGAGCTCAAGGCATTCGGATGCAATTAGATTTGACGTCCTAGGGAGACACGGCTGCTTGTTTTATGAATCCCTGACACGCAGTGGCCTCACGCACTTACTATGCAGGGGTGTTCCTTGAGGGCCCACCGTGTGGCTGGTATCCCATTAGACTCCCCCAGATCAGGCCCTTACCGCAGGCCAGACTGTGCTGCCCAGGACCTCTGTCAACTTACCGGACTCTCAGAGCAACCCAGGAGTGCACACGATTACGTCCCCTGTGTCACAGATGAAGACGCGGACGCTCACAGGGGCTCGGTGCCTCACCAGCCGGACACAGAGGTGCCGGGGCTCGGACCTGGCCGCCTGACACTGAGCTCGTGGCCCGCACCACCTCCCAGCCCTGCTCTGCGGGGTGGAACCGG
>CM053566.1:23680270-23804074 GCA_028646485.1 Cryptoprocta ferox | reverse complement strand
TGATGGTGGTGGTGGTGATGATGTTGGTGGTGATGATGATGATGGTGGTGGTGGTGATGATGTTGGTGGTGATGATGATGATGGTGGTGGTGGTGATGATGTTGGTGGTGATGGTGATGATGGTGGTGGTGATGATGATGTTGGTGGTGATGATGATGATGGTGGTGGTGATGATGTTGGTGGTGATGGTGATGATGGTGGTGGTGGTGATGATGTTGGTGGTGATGATGATGATGGTGGTGATGGTGATGATGGTGGTGGTGATGGTGATGATGTTGGTGGTGATGATGATAAATATGGTGGTGATGATGATGATGGTGGTGATGGTGATGGGGATGATGATGATGATGGTGGTGGTGGTGATGATGATGATGATGGTGGTGATGGTGATGATGGTGGTGATGGTGATGATGATGACAGTGATGGTGATGATGATGATGGTGGTGGTGGTGATGATGTTGTTGGTGAGGGTGATGATGTTGGTGGTGAGGGTGATGGTGGTGAGGGTGATGTTCATAATGACATGGCGATATAACAGAACATTCAGATGACTTGACCAGACTTGCTCAGATGCTGTCAGTGGATCTGGAATTTAAACCCAGATTTTCAGCATGCCTTATCTCACTCCGGAAGCCCATGACATAGACTGGAAATATTAAGCCCAATTCACGGACAAGGAACTTCAGAAAAACCACATGCTTCCATGCAAGTATCAGAGCCAGGAATCAAACCAAAGCTTTCTGATTTCCAAGGCAGTGTGCTCTTTCCAGCGCACTGCTGTTTCCTGCTTTACAAAGGACAAAGAGCAATGTTAGGGTTTTGAAATGAAAGCAATTTGCACCCTTGAAGTTGCTTCTCCTGCATTTAGATCCTTGAAATGAAAGATAGAATAAAGCCAAGTTGCAGACTCTCTGAAACGCACTGTTACCAGCAGATCAGCTGTGAAGTCAGCTTACAGAACAAATATTGACAATCTACATATTTCACACCAGCCTAATCCAGCCCTTTCATGAATGATTAATGTTTTCATGGTTCTTAGAGTTAAGAGCCTCTTCCCTATCACAGGTCAAGAGCCGACATCAAGCTCACTACTTCTGCTGCAAGACAGCCTCTCTGGCAGCCTCTTTCATACCATAGCATATATTGAGCATCTATGGTGTGTGCAGGAGGTGACAACTCCAGGATCTCAGTACAATAGTGACTAGAGGCTATACAGCCTTCGCTGGAAACTGGCAGAGGGAATGAGTCGAGGGACTCTGTCCTGAAGCTATGCGTGCAATGCAAGTGGACAGCTTTTATTAGGAAAGTGGTGCAAAGGAAGCTGATGGAGGGTATGGGGACAGTTAGAATGTCCCTAAGCCAGCCCTTGGGCAAGTTTACCTGAGACACATGAGAGGGCCCTCTGTGAGCAACACTTCCACAGTGTTCCTTGTGTTTCTGTCTTTTTATTCAGTCTCCTGGAAGCACCACCCTGGGTGGTTTCCACCCTCCTCTGCCCTCCCTGACCAACCCTGCCCAGGGGCCCTGGATGAAGCTGTCAGGAGGGAGGGCTGTTGTCACTCTGTACATCACTTCCAAGAACTTTGCTCAAGTTCCACATCCGGGAGCACTGCCCACTCACTGGGTGTGTTCCTTCAGGAACCACAATCTCATGCCTTGTCTCCTTCTGCCTAGTGCGTTACCTTCCTACCACCCCTGCTTATCTACCTGAAAGCCCTCCAGTCTTTCTTGAGGATCCACAACAAGCATCACCTCTTCCAGGGAGGCCTCCACGATGCCCTCAGTCTCCTCTCTCTGCACTTACCTTGATCTTAACTGCTACCAAAGTGCCTGGTTTCCTAGTCTAAATATACCACTGCTCTGTGATTCTTGTGTCCCCTGAGCACAGCTCGGCGTCTAGTAGGTGTTCAAAAATATTAGGGAGAGGGACACAAGAAAAGGAGAAAGACATAACAGAGAAGGGAAGAAGGAGAATGGAAGGAAAGAGGCATAACTTAATAGATGTCTGCGGCCAACGCTGAATTATCTGGCATTCTTTCCATTAAAGATCCATTTTATCCGGCACACCTAACATAACACATGTTTCTCTGGCACATCGAAGTGCTTTCTGGATTATTAACTATCCATTGCAATCCTGATATTTAGTGTCAAGGTGCTTTCTTGCATTCAAGTCTCAGAAAATGTGTCACCCTTTCATGTTATGAATATTGATAGCAGGTTTGAGTATATTTCATGACTAAGGTGCCTCCATCCACCCTCTGCCCCACCCCTACACATAATAGATACCTGGCTTTGACTTTGAGGACTTTGCCACAGGATGAATGGAAGGATCATTTCACCTGACATGAAAATGCATGTTCTAATTAGCAAGCAGTCAGCAAGCTCTACATCAAAGAATGAAAGACCCGTGTCACACCACCAGCGTGTAGCCCAGTGCCCAGCACTTAGCTTTTACCAGCATTGGAGGCAGTTTTACCAACAATGCGGCATTCGACTGGGCAATGAGCTCCTTGCAGGAAAGACCATCTCCTGCATGAGTCTTCAAAAGCCCAGTCCCTCCCCTAAACCCAGGCACCATGTGTGCTCATGGGAAGGATCAGCGTGTCCCAGTCACATCTGTGATCTATGCCTACCTCCCCCCAGGCTCCTAGCCCACCACCTACTACAGAGGATGCCTTGGGAATTTGTGTGTTGCCTGAAAAAATAAGTCAAAGGCTTGCTGTGTGCCCATGATTGTGTTTCACGAGACCTCTCCTCTTGTCTCTGCCCTGCCCCCAAGCCTGAACCTGAGTAACAGTGACATACTGACTATCTATGATGGCGATGAGGTCATGCCTCACATCTTGGGGCAGTACCTTGGGAACAGTGGCCCCCAGAAGCTGTACTCGTCCACGCCAGACCTAACCATCCAGTTCCACTCAGACCCTGCCGGCCTCATCTTCGGGAAGGGCCAGGGATTTATCATGAACTACATAGGTAAGTGTCTCCTCTAGTCGGGGTGTGTGTGTGTGTGTGTATTTAGATGATCTCTCCTAGATAAGTCTTTGTGGGGAGGGGTGCGCTACACAGGTCTTTTACTAGATTGGCACATTAAATATATGTAGTTTTTAAGCATTTGGACTCTCTGGTCGGAAGGACCAGGTTTTGAGTTTTAGTTCTGCTATCAGGGGCTGTATGATCTTGGGCAAGTCATGTAGCCTCTCTGAGCCTCCTTTTTGTCATCTGTAAAATGGAAAAACTGATAGCTACTCCAGAAGGTTGATACCAGGACTTAGTAGATAATGCCTCATGACTTTCAGATTCATGGTGGTTCCTTTATAGTCAGCTGAGATTTTATATCATCAGCAAACTCTCTTACATTTGTGACTTCTCAAAGCACCGTCTCCACCAGCTTGCCTGACCTGAAGCTCGGGTCTTCCTAAGGTCTCTTCTTCCCCTGCAGCCCCACCCAACACAGACAGCACTTTCCCTCCCACTTCCTGTTCTGTAGGACCTAGAGAGGCAATAGGTGTCTTCCTTCCTCTTCCATGCGGCTTCCAAACCTTTTGTGTCCCCCTCATGTCAAAACAAAACAAGAAAAACCAAAAAAAAAAAAAAAAACCTGCTATGAAGTTCAAGCTAAGTTCATGCTCGACCATCCAACACCCTCTTCTTATTGTTTCTTCCGTCCACAGCCTTCCCTCCTCATTCCCCACCTGTGACCCCCAACTTCTGCATTGCTGGAAGTCACCCTCCTCTGCTCAACCTCTGAATGCTGGAGGGTCCCAACTCCATCCTGAGTCCTGTCCTCTGTCTGTCTAGACTCACCCGTGTGCCCTGTCATCCAGTCCTGTGGTTGTAAACAATACAACTCTGTGTGCCATTGACCCCTAATTCATACCTCCAACCTTGACCTCTCCCATGAACTATCTACCCAACTCCCCACTAACTACCCTTTTGCATGTGTAACTGGCATCTCAGATTGAACACAACCCACACAGAACTCTTTCTGTCCCTACCTCCATTCCCCAGTGCCACCCAGGAGCTTCTGCTGCTGCTTCTACCCTTCTGTCCATCCCAGGGGATGGACCACAGCTGCCCCGGTGTCTTGCACACCTGAGGCTCATCCACGGGCTTCTGGCTCCCGGCTCTTAGTGTTTCTCCACACCTGATCCTGGCAACAGCAGAGAAATTGGGAGACACCAGGGGGTGCTTAAGACCTAACCTCTTTTGACATCCAAGATGGCGGGTGGTTGTGCATGGAGGATTTAAATGGGCACCATTCAGCCAGCAATTGGAGAACTCACATGGGTCACCTAGGAGCGAGGTGGACACCTTGATTTCCCAGATGGAAAAGGGAATAAAAGGAGGTCTCCTTCTTCCAAGTCTCCTGGCTACCACGCCCATCACCAAAGACTCTCTGTCTTGATTCAGATTCCATGCCTTTGGTTCCTTCTTCCCCTGGCTTGAAGATTTGCCCATCCATCCTAATATAAACTGTCTGCTGCGTACCACCTCTTGCCTATAAAATACAAGCCCCTTCCCTGACCGCTGGCTGTCTCAAAGAGCCACATGCATGTGAAAATACATCCCTGTCTTTTTTGGTGTGTTTGTTTCTAGCTGGTAGACATTTCTCATCCTTTCTCGCTCTGCACACACCTCTCAGAGAGGCAGACACAAGTGTTGATCTTCTTTTTTATGTTTCTCGGGGGCCTTTTTTCCCCTTGATTGTGCTGCTAAGTATTATCAGACTGTTATTGCTGCTACTTTCCATGGGTTCTCCATTTTTTACCAGGTTGGGGGGGAGCTGGGCATAGTGGGACAGCTCTTGCTGGCTATCCAAGTGAGGTGCCCTCCAGAGTCAGCTGCCTTTGGAGGGAGAGTCTCTGGTGACTTGGCTTCAGTCTCTCTCCTTAGATCTGTCTTCTCCTCCTGCCCACCCCTCCGCCTCCCAGTTGGAAGATGAGGTCATGATTTTGTTCATTTGTCCCCTCTGGTGCCCGAGTCAGTCTTCCAAAACTGCATTCTGCTTGGTGGTGGAAATCTGACCCTGTGCAAGGCTGTTCAAGGTTAACGCGGAAGTCTGGCCAACGTTCAGTTTGGCGCCATCTTGAAGAGGAGGTGCTCCTATTTATTGAAGCTGAAACTTTAGATTTGTGTGACAACTTGAACGTGGCAGGCACTCTTATATACATTATTTTATTTCATCTTCAAATGCATTTTCTCCATTTTCCGAAGAGTTTGGCTCCCAAGAGTCTCTCCAGGCCCTGCACTAAGCACCAGGACCCAGGGGTAAATAGACTGCTCTCCCTGCCTTTGTTTCCCTGGCTGGTGAAAGTGGGGGAGGCGGTCCCGTTAACAATGTCAGGATCACGTGCTACTACCGTGGGAGAGGCAAGCGTGGGGTTTTAGGGACACAAAGCCTGGCTAATGTGGGTGACACAAGAAGAGAACAGCTCTGTTTTTATTTCTGTTAAAGAAACACGCACTCAGTTTCACAAGGAAAGCAGGTGGGCTGCTGTATTTAATTCTGATGCCAGTCAGTTGCTTGTGACTATCTATGTTGAAGGTCATGTTGGAAAAAACTCCAGGGAGGCCACGCCTGAAGTCAGTGGGAGAAGGCTGACATGATTGCCCAATGATGTCTGCTATGGCATGGGGGAAACAGTTGCTATCCTGGGTTTAACCAGGCATAGATGCAATCTTCATTCCACAGAGAGATCACATGGAAGGGTCAGGGTTTCCGTGGTCATCTAGAGATTTCTGAAGGCCCGAGACTGCTCTCAAGGCCGACACCCACCTCTGCAGTGTGGCCAAGACTAATCTGCTAAGACTGCTGGCAGAACCTACTACAGAAACACACAGGGCTTACATGGTTCTGATCTCCTATAATTCAGCTTTGCCCAGACAGAAGCAAAGAACCGTCCTCACTGCTTCTTGTGCTTTGCGAGTGCCTGTGGCCAAAGTGCGTGGAGGCAAAGGAATAAAATAGCAGAGATGGGCAAGCGGAGTTTTTCAGAGATACTAGTCACGTGTGTGTTTATTCCTCCAATCCTGTGGTAATCAATAAGCTCCATATTGTAGGTCAAATGACAGTGGTTCCTGGGAGTCAAGGATTGGGAGGTCTCAGTCTGACTCAAAGAAAGAGATTGCGACAATCGATTAGTGATGTCTGCCATGGGCGTAAGACCTGTTCCTGGAGGCCTGTACTCGGCGCATTCGAGTCTTTCTTTTGCCCAAAACTTGGACTGTGATGCTGCTCTTGACCATAAGCCTGGGACCACGACTTTAGATCCCCATTTTCGTAGAGCCTGGCATATAGGAGGTGCTCACAAGATCTTAGTCAAATAAATTGGTGAAACCATATAAAATTCATCTTAGTGGGGTGCTGGAGTGGCTCAGTCAGTTAAGCGTCTGACTCTTATTACCACTCAGGTAACGATCTCTTGGTTGTGAGATCGAGCCCTGTGATCTCTCTCACTCTCCCTCTGCCCCTCTCCCCTACTCGTGCAGGTTCTAAAATTAAAAAAAATTTTTTTAACTCATCTTAGTGTCATATTCTACACATTAAATAGTTTTCACATTGCCTTAAGTGATAGAAAAGGTTCATAATTCTTTTTTTAAGTTTACTTATTTTGAAAGAGAGCGAGCGTGTATGCAAATATGAGCAGGGGAGGGACAGAGAGAGGGGGAGAGAGAATACCAAGCAGGATCCGCTTAATCGACTGAGTCACTGCGGCACCCCCAGGGTCATAATTCTTCATCTCAACTCTGTGATTGAGGACCGTGAAGCTCAGAGATGTTTTTCAACATGACTGGAATCACACAGCTTCTAAAAGAAAGACAGACCCAAAGGGAGATCCTCCAACTCCTAGGCCAACTTTCTCATTCTTAACAAAGTTAAGGGCCCATAAGGATGGATCATGCCAGAACCTCCATCTCGGGTGCTGGGTAAACATGCAGATTCTTGACTCAGGGTCTCTGGGGCTTGAGTCTGGTAACCAAAGAACAGGGAGGCTATGTGACTTAGCCAAGGCCAGCGAATTCATAAACACTGGGGCCAAGATCTGAGTCATGGCATCTCCGACTTGATAATCAAGAATGTGATGAACACCGCAAAGGAGATGGCGGGTCTCATGGGAGCGTGTGGCCATGCTGGCTCAGATCGAAAAGTCAGACAAGCAAGCCTTTCTCCGCCTCTCAGCATTTGGCACAAGGCAAACCGTATATCCAGTATCTGCCCCCGTTTCTCCCCTTTCATCCATAGTTTGAACATTTGCAGCTGTGTCCTAAATCCCGGGCTTGGCTGATTTTTCAAAGGCCTAAATATAGAGGCTCCTGTTCTCCACGAAGCAGTTCCAGGAGCCATTTCCCTCCCCCCTTCTTCTGGCAGACACCCGTGAGATCTGTTCCCCAAATAAAGTCATGATGAAATCCTAGGAAAAGCCATCGCTCGTTTCTCAGAATGACTTTCCCGCGGACGGTGAAGGTACTCTGCTTTCCCCAGAAGCGCATAAGAGCTGCAGATTAATTACACAGTGTAATTAGCTCGCGTCTCAAAAATCTATGCAGTGGGCACTTGGAAGCAAGAGCAGGAACGGTAGGCTTTGGATTGCTGGCTCGGTAATGAGGA
Organism: Cryptoprocta ferox; assembly: GCA_028646485.1. Taxonomy (NCBI): domain Eukaryota; kingdom Metazoa; phylum Chordata; class Mammalia; order Carnivora; family Eupleridae; genus Cryptoprocta; species Cryptoprocta ferox. The sequence continues at coordinate 23,796,462 of CM053566.1, read as the reverse complement.
TTTGCGGAAGGAAAGCGGGATTCTTCAGGGGAAGACTCTATGATAGTGAGCTGTGGGTAGCGTGTTTGGGGAGTGTGGTTAATGTTGCTGATGGTTTGCCACATGACTGGAAGAATGCACCAATGATTATTTTTATTTCAACAGCTGAGTGTTTATCTTAATCCAGGTTACAAAAATATGTGTCACAAATCCATCAGACCCATGCGTTTACAGGCAGTCTTGGGATAAGGCTGTGAGTGTTAGCTACCATTGCTGTGTAACAAATTATCCCCACCCCCCAAAATTAGCGATGCACATTTATGATCTCACAGTTTCTGTGGGTCCGGAATTCAGGAGATCATGCTGGGTGGTTCTGACTTGGGGTTTCTCCTGAGTTTGTCCTCACGGTGTCAGGCAGGGTGTCACTCATTTGAACGCTTGATTGGGGCTGGAGTCTCCATTTCCAATATGATTCATGCAGCTAGCAAGTCAATGCCCATTGTTGGCAGGAGGCCTTAGATCCTCCCCCATGGATCTCTCCAGAGGGCTGTCTGAACATCCTCACAGCATGGCAGTTGCTTTCTCCAAAGAGCAAGAGGAGAGCCTCTCAACGTCTTTTATGACCTAGGCTCGGGGGTCCCACATCATCACTTCTGCAGTAGCCCACTGGCTGCACACATCGGCCCTGTTCAGTGTTGCCGGGAGCACAGGAGAGTGTGAATTCCAGGAGGTGAGAATAATGGGGTGGGGGCAGGCATCATGGAAGGGAAGGACCTGAGACACGGAGTGGCCGCTTCCCCCACAAATAACATTGCTAGTAAGTGGCAGACCTAGGATTCTGTCTCGCTCTAACTCCTACACCGACTTTGTCAAACCAAAAGAATGCTTGGTAAGCTCCGTGGCCCACGGGGAAAAGCTCATTGTAAAAATCCTGCGGTAGCAGAGTTCTTGCAATTTAAGGAATTTCTCGAAGTGTGTTACTTATTTCTGGAGACGTTTTCTTCTGTTTGCTCCTTTTCTCTGACGTTCATAAAGGGAACCCCACGCAGAAAGGCCCACCCCCTCATAAGGACGATGTTTTTGTTTTAAAGAGGTGTCAAGGAATGACTCCTGCTCAGACTTGCCCGAGATCCAGAACGGCTGGAAAACCACTTCTCACACGGAGCTTGTGAGAGGAGCCAGAATCACCTACCAGTGTGACCCCGGCTATGACATCGTGGGGAGCGACACCCTCACCTGCCAGTGGGACCTCAGCTGGAGCAGCGACCCCCCATTTTGCGAGAAAAGTAAGAGCCCTCCGGTTTTCTTCCTGTAGGTCGAGGTGGGGGTGGTGACTCCCTCCCGTGGGGCAGCGGAATCGCTTCCTGTGGGATCTGGCCTCCCTCCTACCCCAGCAGCTCGCTGGCACTGGTCCCACATGTCATCTTGTAGCTCTAGGGCAGGGCTGTCAGACCCAGGTGCCTCGGGAAGCCTGGCAGATGATGGAAGTGAGTGAAATAGACTGAGTGCAAGACAGTAAGGAGTGGTGTAGCGTGCGGTAAACGGGAATGTAAGCCCGCGTTAAAAGGTCATTCAGATTGGTCGTTAAAATGCCTGTCGTAGCAAAGCAAGACCAATCCAGCCACAGGATGGGATGGATGCTGTCTGGATGAAGCCAGCTACATGCCGCGAAAGGGGTTTTGAGCTGGGGCTCCCAGGTCCAATTCGGATTGGTCTTGCGTGGCTACAAGATGGCATCAGGAGTGAGGGCCAGGCATGGCTGGTGGTAGCTGCATCCGGTGTCTCCAAACGCCAGAGAAATAGAAGGTGATTCTGGTTTCTACACTGAAGCCTTGGTTGGTGGGAGAGGGGGGACGTAAATTTGAGGGTGGCCTCTTCCCCACTAACCATTTGCTTCCTACCTCCTCCTACATAAGCCTCCATTCTGCAGCCATTTGCTGGGAATCCTTGGGGATACTTCAGTAGACCTGCTCAGCCTGCCTTGAGTGACCAGTTGCACGATAAGAAATATTAAGTGTCAGCAGAGAAAGAGGGTACTGGGGAAGAGTTATGGGGGCTACATGCAACCCCTGTCAGAAATATTCCACTGGCAAGGAAAATTAATTATAACTGGGAGAAACATGAAAGAACTTGCTAGATATCCACAAAATCGGCTGCGTAAACATCTGTTTGTTCCACGATGCTACGTGGTGTCTGTGTTCACGTGTGTGAATCGTGATAGAAAATAAAAAACCGACAGTGAGGAGCACCATGTGTGGTGAGACGCATCGCAGACACATTAACATGATCTACATCATCATTATTTTTTAAATGTTCTGGGGGCGCCTGGGTGGCTCAGTTGGTTGAGTGTCCAACTTCGGCTCAGGTCATGATCGCATGGGTTTGTGAGTTCCAGCCCTGTATCAGGCTCCGTGCTGTCAGCACAGAGCCAGCCTCAAATCCTGTCTCCCTCTCTCTCTGCCCCTCCCTGGCTCATGCTCTCTGTCTCTCGAAAATAAATAAACATTGAAAAATAAATAAATAGGGGCACCTGGGTGGCCCAGTCAGTTAAGCGTCCAACTTTGGTTCAGGTCATGATCTCACGATTCATGACTTTGAGCCCCACGTCGGGCCCTGTGCTAACAGCTCAGGGCCTGGAACCTGTTTAAGATTCTGTCTCCCTCTCTCTCTGTCCTTCCCCTGCTCACACACTCCCTCTCTCTCTCTCTTTCTCTCAAAAATAAACATTTAAAAAAATTAAACTTTAAAAATTTAATAAAAATAAATAAAATGTTTTAAATATACATGTCTTAATGATTTTTAAATTTTTTAATAACAGTGATTTTTTAAATTCTTGAATAATAATGACTTTTAAAGTTTTGAAAAATGATTTTAAAATATTTTGAATTATGGTTTTTACAATTTTGAATAATCCTGATTTTTAAATTTTTTGAAGAATGATTTAAAAAATCTTTAAATAGTAATGATTTTTAGAATTTTTGGATAATGAATTTTATAATTTTTGAGTAGTGATTTTTAAATTTTTGAAGAATGAATTTTAAATTTTTGAATAATAATAATTAAAATTTTTATTAATAATGATTTTTAGATGTTTTAAATAATGATGATATACCTTGTATTAGTGAGATTTTTTAAATTTTTTAAATGTTTATTTGTTTTTGAGGGAGAGAGAAAGACAGCACAAGCAGGGGAGGGACAGAGAGAGAGGGAGACACAGAATCTGAAGCAGGCTCCAGGCTCTGAGCTGTCAGCACAGAGCCCGATGTGGGGCTTGAACTTGCAAACCGTGAGATCATGCCCTGAGCCGAAGTCGGATGCTTAACCGACTGAGTCCCCCAGGTGCCCCACGTTAATGATTTTCAAAGGCTTGGAGGAGACTAAGCTAAGTCTCTGGGAAACTCTCAACTGCCTCAATGTTTGCCAGGAAAAGGCACAAATTAGAGCAGATGAATTTGCACTGGGCCCCTTCTGGCTATCAGTGTTTATGTCCCACGCTGGCTGCCTGTCGGGGCTCCGCACGTAAGACAGGGACCCGCCAAGCTGCCCCAGTGGCTTCTCTGGTGTGAAATGAGCAGTGAGGTCTCCCCCGAGAATTCCTGCCTCTTGTTCATTCATTGCTGAAGCTACACTCCTGGCACTAAAACGTGTACGTAACCGTGTCTTAACATGACGCAAGCAGCGAGTGCTTGCGTGCGGTGCCCAAGCAGTAGTAACATTTCGGGGAACGTAGCGAACATTCCTCGTGATCTCACTCTCTGGAGATGACGCCGCTCTTAAAAGCCTATTCTGCGTTGTTCCAGTCACGTGTGTTGCACATACACGTATGTGCGTGTGTATCGCGTGCACACGGACAGAGGGGTGTCCCGACAGAAGCGGCTTCAGAGACCGATATTGCACCAGGACAGGATCAGCCTTGTGCCTCTGCTGTTTGGCAGCTCAGAAATCCAGATGCTTCTTCATATCACATGTGTTGTCCTACTTCATTCTTTCTTAATTGGTTTACTGTCTTCCCTTTATGTACATTGATTTTTTAATTAAAAAGTAATGGATGCTTGTTTCGTTAGAGTCAAGCACCACAAAGAAAGCAGCGGAGGCTGCCTCACTCTGTGCTGCTCGGTGGTTGCTCAGGGTTTTATAGAATGGCTCTTCTGTGTTTAACTCTTCCCCTGTTAAAGGGTCTGCATTGTTTCTCTCTCTCTCTCTCTCTCTCTCTTTCTTTTTTGTACGTTTACAAATAACAGTGCAATGATGTACATACAACGTCATATGTCGGTCTTTGGTCCCCGATGCACATATTTCTTTGGGTTACTCCCTATAAGTGGAATTGAATTCAAGTCTTTTTCATCCTGGTCGGTTCTCCAGCCACGTTTGGTGAGCTCAGAGGCATGATCTTCCAAACAGGAAAAAACTGAGTTAGGAAGCTTTCCGCGTCCTCCTGTAGTTCTCGGCCAACCTGTGACCGCCCGGAGCCCTAACGCCCTCCTGGTCTGATTTCATCCGTAGTCATGTACTGCACCGACCCCGGGGAGGTGGACCACTCGACCCGCTTAATCTCGGACCCCGTGCTCCTGGTGGGCACCACCATCCAGTACACCTGCAACCCGGGCTTCGTGCTGGAAGGGAGCTCTCTTCTGACCTGCTACAGCCGTGAGACGGGCACCCCCATCTGGACGTCGCGCCTGCCCCACTGCGTTTGTGAGTCCTGTCTGTCGATTTGATGCCTGAGCGGGTCCGTTTCCTCGTGTTTGTGGTGGAGGGCTGGGCCACTAGGAGGAGGCACTCCACCCTTCAGGAGCATTTATTATTATTACTATCCCGCGACCGTAGCTGGCAGATTGAAGGCATTGGATACCATAACGTTTACAGGAAATTTATGGGGCACGGTGGTAAGTCATTTATCTCCCTTCTGCCTCAAGTAGTCTCATGAGCGTCACACTGTTGTCTCCATTCCAAGAAGAGGATACTGAGGTTCAGAGAAGTCAAATCGGTGCCCCGTGTCACACAGCCAGTTAATAGTGGCGGCCAGGGTCAAACCCAGACCTGCCTGCCTCTGCTGAAAACCAGGTCGTCCACAGGACATGGAGCAGGTGTATTTAACTCTCTTTGGCCTTATCTGTATGAAGCCACTAACACAAATGTTGGGTTAAGAAAAGTGGGGTTTCTTAATCATAAAAAAATCCAAAAAGGCTTCCGAAGTCACTCTGACAAGGGGGCATTGACTATTCTTGCCAAGCAGGGGAGGTGGGGGGGCGGGGCCTGACAGCACATGGAATCACCCGGGAAGTTTCAAAACTCACTGGAGATTCTGATGCTCCCAGCCTGGGGTGTAGCGTGAGCAGTGAGGTTTTGCAGAGCTCCCCTGGGGTTCCGATGTGCAATCAGGGGTCAGAACCATTGCTTAGAGAAAGCAGGAGGCTACAGAGGAGGAAGAGAGGCTCACACAATGTGGACTTGGAAACCATCAGCCACGCTAATATTTTAATGTTTTTTTTTAATTTTTCATAGAAAGAGGGAGAGCACGTGTGCATGTGTGCAAGCAGGGGAGGGACAGATAGAGGGAGAGAGAGAGTCCCAGGCAGGCTCCACGCTGTCAGCACAGAGCCCCACGCGGGGCTTGTACTCACGAACCGTGAGATCATGACCTGAGCCGAAGTCGGACGCTTAACTGAGCCACCCAGGCGCCCCAGCCACGCTAATATTTTTTTATAGCATGTGTGTGGAGTCGCTCCATTAAGGGTACAGCAGATTGAGTTCCAGAAGCTTCCAGTAAGCTACGTCAACTTTAAAGGATTCCGCACAGAAAAGAGACAGTTTGTTATTCTGTGTTCCCGTGGAACAAGGAATCTTGGACCGCATACCCCGGGTCCCCATCTGCCTCGTTAGTCCAAGTCCCAGAACTTCAGAGCTAAGGGCATCTCGGAGGGAAAATGCTATACAGCTGATGGATAATTCAGACATAAGACACACTGATGCCCTTTTACACATAATAATGGTTATTACTTATTGATTGTGTAAGATACCATGCTAAGCACATTATATGCATTTGTGAACGTGTGTGTGTGTGTGTGTGTGCGCGCGCGCAAATATACTAAAGAAACCAAACCTCGGAGAGGATAATAGACAACAATAGTTATTGTTGACTGAATGTATAAAACGCATTGCTAAACAGATTATATATGCGTGTGGCTGTGTAGGTGTGTATATGCACATACTATGTATATATATGTGAATGCGTGTGTGCGTGTGTGTCAAAAAAGGGAACTGAGACTCACAGGGACATGTGATTAGGGTCACAACACTGTTTCATGAGCAGAGCTGGGACTCGGGGCTTGGAGTCCAGGGCCCCTTCCCCTCGTTGGAAGAGGGAGATAGAACACAGAGACGCGGGGAGAGCGCCATCCCATGCTTACGAGTCCAGGAACGCCAAGAGTCACCCAGGCTACATTGGAAGGTGGGGGGCGGGAGACAAGGAAGGATCCTTCCCCCCAGGTTTCAAAGGGGGCGTGGCGCTGTGGCCACCTTGACCTCGGACTTTACCCTCCAGAGCTGTGAGACCATACATTCCTGCTGTTCAAAGCCCCCCCATCCCACCCCCACCCCTGGTCAAGTGCACTTTGCTACGGCAGCCCAGAAAACCAATGCGGCTCCCATTTCCTCCCAGTGCCCGTAAGGGTGATCAGAAGCTGCCGGAACCATTTAAGCTGCAGAGACCCAGAGATAAGACGCTAAAAATAAAAGCTTATTTAAAAGTACTGAAAGGTGGAGTTATCATTAAAAAAAAAAAAAGAATAAAAAAAAAGAAAGAAAAGAAAAAGGAAGGGAGGGAGGGAGGGAGGAAGGAAGGAAAGAAGGAAGGAAGGAAGGAAGGAAAGAAGGAAGGAAGGAAGGAAGGAAAGGCACTCTGCTCATGAGGCACAGCCTCTGGAGAGCCTCTGGGCAGCCCCGGCCGCTGGGTTTTTGAGATGCACACACCTCCCTCCCGCTGGGGCTGCCTTAGCCGGAATCTCGGTTGTGACAGCTTCCCTGACACCGGGGCTAATGAGTCACAAGCCCAGCTGGGTGTCAGGAGACAGGTGCTGCTCCCAGAAGCCCAAAGAGGAGCCCGTTACAGACAAGCAAGACCGGCAGGAGATACGAGGCGAGAGGATGGTCAAGGGCAGTTGTCCATTCGGTTATTCAGATGCTTTCAACCTGCCTGGTAGGGAGTATCATTCTCTTTTCACAGCTGAGGGCTTCGAGGCCCACAGAGGGCAAGCTACTCGCCCAAGGTTACCCAGCACGTCCAAACTTTCTCAATTCACAGTACCCTTGGCATCTCAGGAATTGTTTTGGTAAATATCCTAGGCCAAATCCCAAACAGTTCCATTTGTTAAATAGTTAGGTCCAAACAGCTTAAAAGTAGCCTGTATCCTGACAGCTTCATAGCAACGCACATATGAAAAGATTTGACTTGTATCGCACTCTTAAATACCTAGAAATCAGCCACAGGGATGTGGGTGCCTCTTGGGCTCTGCCGAATTTCTCAAATTTTGGCATCAGGCTGGACTCTGCCCCTTTCATTCTGTTCCGTGCCAATTTTATCATAGTGTTTGCTTTTTAGCATAGTCACCGCAGAAAACCCAGCTTTGCAAAGATGGGGCCTCATCAAAAAGAACGCAGCTCTGTCTGATGTTGGAACAGCTCCTATGGGTCTGAGAGATAGCCCTTTGTCTCCTCAAAATGTTTTTAAAAATCTCACGGGGTGCTGTTCAGGGTGACACCCCAGGGGTGCCTCGGTGCGCAGTTTGGGAACTGTGGTGTGAGGCCCTAAACTACAGCGATGTATAAACAGACATGATCCACATTCTCATGGAGCCTGGGGTCTCTTGTAGCTGGAAGGAGGAAAGACTAGTCTGTGAAGGAAATAACAATGAACCCCCAGCATCACCCCCTCCAGGAAGGCCCCCTGACTGCCTAGGCTCGGTCATGTTTCTCTTCCTGTGACCTTCCGTGGCTCCTAGTTTCATTGATCACAGCACTTGTGGCAGCACATTGACATGATCTCTTTATGTGTTCGTCGAATCTAATATGTAACATACTTGGTAGGATCGTATCCAGTGGGGTTTTGCATCCCTCAGGCCCAGCAGGCTCAACAAATGACAGTACTTGCTACTATTACTGTCGTTGTTATTGTTGGCGGTACTGCTGCAGTCTTTACTGCACCTGGAGGCTTTTGTTGCAACTTCCCTTCTTCGCTGGTGGCGTGGTGCCTGACCCCTGAGCCCCCATCCAGAAGACATACACCACGCCACCGAACGCAACGGATCCCACGAATTCAGCGAGGGTGTTACGCGTGACACCCCAGGGAGGCACGTAGGGATTCCCCGGGAGGTCCTGGCTCTTCACGGGCCTGCCCTCAGAACACTGCAAATGCAGGACGTGGGGACTTCCTGACCCGGGCAGAGCCCCCACGGCCACACCACGGCCGTAGTGATCGCTTCCACCAGTGGGTCATCCCCCGCCGCCTCGCCGTGGCTCCCATACGCCAGGCTCCAGCTGGTGCCCATCTTCGTCTAGAAATTCCTGTCTCTGGGAAAGCAGTGGCTCAGAGGCATTCATGAGCCCAGGGGATTTGGCACAAGACCAGCCCTCCACTACCGCAGAACCACTGAGGCACAGGACCTAAGCCCGGCGGGGCCGTGTTTGCATCCCGGCCCCTGCCACCTCACCAGCTGCATGACTTTGAACAAACTGGGGTCCTCATCGTGCAGCCGTAAACATGGGAGCTCATAACAATGCGTCTGCCATCCGGTAAGCGCTCACGTAACAGTGCTTGCTAATTACCACACAGCTCCAGTGCTTCCTTACTTGGCTTATTGCAAAGCACTTCACAGCAATAACTTAGGGAATCCATGGGGCACCTGGGTGGCTCAGTTGGCTAAGCGTCTCACTCTTGGTTTCGGCTCAGGTCATGATCTCAAGGTTTGTGAGTTCAAGCCCGGTGTCGGGCTCTGCGCTGACAGTGCCGGAGCCTGCTTGGAATTCTCTCTCCCCCTCTCTCTCTGCTCCTCCCCTCCCTCTCTCTCTCAAAATAAATAAATAAGCTTAAAAAAAATAACTAGGGTCTTGGGGAGGACCTGGGTGTCTCCAGTTAAGCATCCGACTTCGGCTCCGGTCATGATCTCACAGTTCGTGGGTTCAAGCCCCTCATCAGGCTGTGCTGACAGCTCAGAGCCTGGAGCCTGCTTCCGATTCTGTGTCTCCCTCCCTCTCTGCCCCTCCCCCACTTGCTCTCTCTCTCTCTCTCTCTCTCTCTCAAAAATAAATAAACATTTTTAAAAATTATCAAGAAAAAGAAACAGTAAGGGAAGCTGATTTTGACATTTTGTTCAAATGTGCTCCAAAAATGTACATATATTTCCTACAGTTAAGGAGAGGGGAGAAAGGAGTAGGAAAATAGAAATGAGGGTAGGTTTGCGACTATGTTTAATGCCATCAGTCCAGCTCAACTGTATTCCTGAGAACGAACAGGATTGCAACCAGAATTGTTTAAAAGCTTCAATCACTGAGTCTCAGCCAGAGGTGAATTTTCTCCCCTGGAGACGTTTGCCAGTGGCAGTTCCTAGAGACATTTTTGGTTGTTACAACAAGGGGCCAGGGGTGCTCCTGGTATCTCACGGGTATCGAGGTCGCCGTGTTGCTCAACCGCCTAAAAGGCCAGAATGGCTCCACCGCCGAGAACTTCCCAGCCCAAAATGTCCGTAGCACCTACATGGAGAAAACCTGCCTCAGAGGATCGTATTTCTTTTTTTTTTTTTTAATGTTTATTTATTTTTTAGAGAGAGACATCATGAGCGGGGGAGGGGCATAGAGAGAGGGAGACACAGAATCCGAAGCAGGCTCCAGGCTCCGAGCTGTCAGCACAGAGCCCGACGCGGGGCTCGAACCCATGACCATGAGATCATGACCTGAGCCAGATGCTTAACCGACTGAGCCACCCAACGCCCCAAATGATCTTATTTCAAAGTGTGGGTATATCCTCAGTGTGGGAATGTCATCGCCTGGCCACGTTTCAGCTAAGGATGGAGTCTTGGTCCAGTCCATTTATGTAACAGGCAGGAAAAATGGAGTCCAGAGCCTGGAATAGGTTAAGCTAGGAGTGGGTTCAAGTCTCCCCAATAAGTCATAAGCTGCCAAGTGTCATTTATGATGCTCCTACTGTATCCTTTAGGATCCTATATGATAGTCCTAATGTAGAGCCGGCCCTGAGCTTCAAGCATGCCTTCACGAGCTCATCTCCAGTGACGGAAGCAGATACTAAATAATTAAATACAATCAGCGTGTTCACTGCTGGCGTGGAGGGAGAACTGAAAGATTAGTGACTCTATTTAGGGTAGAGGGCACCAGCGAAGGCTTCTTGGAGGAGGAGAAATGGGGACTGAGTACTGAGAGGCAAGACTTAGGGGTGCCTGGGTGGCTCAGTCGGTTGAGCGTCCAACTTCGGCTCAGGTCAAGATCTCGCGGTTCGTGGGTTTGAGCCCCGCGTCGGGCTCTGTGCTGGCAGCTCGGAGCCTGGAGCCTGCTTCCGATTCCGTGTCTCCCTCTCTCTCTCTGCCCCTCCTCCCCCATTCATGCTCTGTTTCTCTCTGTCTCAATAATAAATAAAAACATTAAAAATTTAAAAAAAAAAAAAAAGAAAGAAAGAAAGGCAAGACTTATCCAGGCTGGGTGGGCAGGTAAGGTGTAAGGTGAGGAGCAAGAAGAATATTCCCTAATTTAATAACACGACCACCCATCGTCCATCATGCTCCGAACATGCTAACCACTTTATACTCCTTGTCTTACTTAATCTTCCACACCCCTGCGAGATAGATACTACAATTATTTCCATTTGACTGATGAGGAAAACCGAGGCTCAGAGAGGGCGTGGCCCTTGCTGGAGGTCACCCAGCTAGTACACAGTGGAACCCGGATTGTCACCCAGATTCATAGCCCAGGCCATCTGACCGTGCGCATGTGTAACGTGTGCCCGGGGCGGGGAGACAGGGAGAGGGAGCTGAGGACGGGGAGCCAGCTGGATGCGAGGGCAATGCAGAGAGACGGTAATGGAGACGCCGGCCAAAGCCAGATCAGACCGGCTGTGAGTGGGAGTCCCCAGGGATTTGCATGATCTCATCAGAGCTGCTTTGGGCTTGCATTCCAGCGGAGGAGTCCCTGGCATGTGACAACCCCGGCCTGCCTGAGAACGGGTACCAGATCCTGTACAAGCGACTCTACCTGCCGGGGGAGTCCCTCACCTTCATGTGCTACGAGGGCTTCGAGCTCACGGGCGAAGTGACCATCCGATGCATCCTGGGACAGCCCTCCCACTGGAACGGGCCGCTGCCCGTTTGTAAAGGTAAAGCAGCCTCCTCCCGACCCCGGGACGGAGGGACCTGCAAATGTCAGCTCCGGCTTCTTAGGATTCTCCGTCGGTCCTAAAAAGCCGAGCTACCGTATTTCATTAAATCTAAGACACCGCCATTATTTTCTGCACCGCTGAGAAAGGGGGGGGAAGGTGCTGCCAACTAAACTATGGCACCATGCCTTCTCCCGGCTTAGCATTTTTATTTCTGCTTACGGAAAGCACTCTTTAGAACTTAGATTCTTTATCACAAAGGAAAGCCATTCTGATTTTGACTCCTCTTTGGTCACAGGGTTTAAACACTGCCTACCTCCTGCGCCCCGTTTTCCCAACCACTTGGTTACCAAGAGTCACAACTGCTCCCCTGTTGTCTCTGGGGCGGTCGCACCCACTCTGCCAACGCTGAGCAGGGTGCGCGGTGGGGGGTGGGGACGGTGCCCAGGCATCGTGAGCGCCACCTGGTGGCAGTGGAACGAATAACATGCCATTGGTTGTGAGGCGCGCCCCATCCCAGAGACGGTTAAGAGCGAAATGTATTTTAGAATCAGTGAAACGTTCATCATTGAAATTAAGTTTTGGAATACCCAGTGAGATTTGGGTCCATTTATCTGGGTCTTTGAGATGTGCGATTAATAACAATATCTTAAATCCGTTCAACGCTTGAGGCCAATAGATCTTAACCTTTTAGGGCATCAATGCCTCTTTGAGAATCAGGCAGAAAGCTCTGAATTCTCTCCCCAGCAGGAGTGGAAGCGTGGAGTTTTACATTTCTATGTGGGAACCCCTCACCTCAGTGGATCCCCAAATGCCTTATTCATAAACTTCAGCCTTGAGTCTTAAAAATGTTTTCCAACCAGCATTTCTACTCCTAGGTATCTGCACAAAGTAATTGCAAACGAGTATTCAAACGAGCACTTGTAAATGAATATTCATAGCGGCATTCTTCACAAAAGATGGAAACAGCCCAAATGTCCATCAGCTGACGAATGGATAAGCAAAATGCGGCATATCCATATGGTGGAATATTATTCAGCCATGAAAAGAGTGCATCCATAGCCTGGATAGACACTGAAAACGTTATGCTGAGTAAAAGAAACCAGACACAAAAGATCACATATCCTATGATTCCATATATATGAAATATCCAAAATCGGTAAATCGATAAGAGACAGGAAGCAGGGTGGTGGCTCTCAGGGCCTGGGTGGAGAGAAAGGAGTAGTTAGTTGATACAAAGTGTCCTTTTAGGGGTGATGAGAATGTTCTGCAAATAGATAGATGTGTCAGCCGCCCAACATTGCAAATGCGCTAAATACCACCAAATTGTGCAACTTTAAAATGGTTAATTGTATGTGATGTGAAATTTACCTAAAGTTTTTTTAATGTTTTTTTTTTCTGAATTGCCTCATTTAAAACCTCAGGACCACGCTCTAAGAAAAATGAGGCATCTTACCAATTTTACAAAAGGAGAGGCTCAGAGAAGTTCAGAGACCTTCCCAAAGCCACACAGCTGTTACGAGACAGATCTGGGATTTGAACCCACATCTCCTGATTGTAAATTCCCTGCCTCTTCTCCAGCGGGCTGGCTCCAGCCTGGGCTTCACGGCTGTGAGGCTGATAGCCTCCAACCAGCCAGTTACTTCAGCATCAGAACCACCCAGACTGTTTATTAGAAACACATTCTGGGGGCGCCTGGGTGGCTCAGTTGATTAAGCGTCTGACTTCAGCTCAGGTCATGATCTTGCAGTTTGTGAGTTTGAGACCCACATCGGGCTCTGTGCTGACAGCTCAGAGCCTGGAGCCTGCTTTGGATGCATCGGGCTCTGTGCTGACAGCTCGGAGCCTGGAGCCTGCTTTGGATTCTGCGTCTCCCTCTCTCTCTGCCCCCTCAAAAAAAACATTAAAAAAAAAGGAAACAAATTCTGGAATCTACCCCAGATCTACAAAATTAGAATCAGAGGGTAGGACCCTAAAATAAGCATTTTAACAAGCTCTAGGTTGCTCAAATCCACTTCAAATTTGAGACCCATTTAAGGCAGTGATTTCCAAACATAGCGTGCAAGTAAAAACAGATTCCGGGGTCCCTGCAGGGGGGTGCTAATTTCACTGGGTCTAGGGCAGCACCCAGAGAGCCGGGGCAACTAGCAACAGCGCGGAGTCTTATCATCAGGCAAGTGTGGGAAACACAGGCATAGAGCAGGGTGTTCTCACCTGGAATCAAGCAGGGGCATATCCTGTAAGAGCAAAGACCTGATACAAGCAGTTCTTAATAACAGGGCAAGAGATCCTGTTGAAATGCAAAGAAAAATAAGGAATCAGCAACGGGGATTTAAGACAACTATCTTCCTGGGGCGCCTGGGTGGCTCAGTCAGTTAAGCGTCCAACTCTTGGTTTTGGCTCAGGTTGCGATCTCACAGCTTCGTGAGTTCAAGCCCTGCACCGGGCTCTATGCGGACAGTGCAGAGCCTGCTTGGGATTTTCTCTACCCCTCCCCTACTTGCGTTCTCTGTCTCTCTCAAAATAAATAAACTTAAAAAAAAAAAGACAACCATCTTCCTCCTCTTAAATTCCTTAACCTGCCTTCCTCCTCCTAAATTCCTGCCCTAAGGCTGACGAAATCCAGCCCTGTGTTTGAATTTATTTTCGATAGCACAGGAAATCTGCTTTGTAGAGTTAAAACACGGGGATGTTTTCCCCAGGTAAAGATTTCCTGTCAACCTTCTAAGTGCTACGTGGACCTTACCAGAGCTTAGTCTGGTGTTGTTGGTAAGTGTTCTGTGTGGAGGAAAATTAATAGGGTTTGTTTTTAAGAAATCTAAATTTAAGGATATCGTAGAAGGGCCATTTTTAAAAATATTTTTTTAATGTTTATTTATTTTTGAGAGAGAGAGAGAGACAGAGTGTGAGTGGGGAAGGGACAGAGAGAAGGAGACATAGAATCTGAAGCAGGCTCCAGGCTCTGAGCTGTCAGCACAGAGCCCGAGCGGGGCTCGAACTCATGAACCATGAGAATATGACCTGAGCTGAAGTCGGCCACTTAACCCACTGAGCCACCCAGGTGCCCTGTAGAAAGGCCATTTTTTACTGGCTTGGGACTTTTTATATTCTTTTTGGATTAGCTACAAAAGTATCTCATGCACGAGGTAGAAGAAATCAGAGCTGTAAGGGAAGCATTAACAGCTTTCCCTTCCCTTCTCCATCCCTTCCTTTCCTCCGTACTTCCGTACTAATCACCTCTGAGTGTCCCGTCTCCCAGTTCCCTGGACTCACAAATAGACACACTGCCAAGAGGGGACAAGGGATGTTTGTTTACAGGTTAAAACACTTCATATGATACTTACTCTGTGTTTGCTTTTCCCACTTACCACACACAGCCGTCAAGTTGGGAAAAAAAAAAAAAGAACAAATGTGGCTCTGCCGTATCTTTTCAGTTGCTGCCCATCATTCCACACTGCGATGTATCATGATGCATCCAGTCCTTCCTCTGTGGATGGCTGTACTAGTTCTTTTCCGGTTTCTCGTTTGTTCGGTCTCATGTTGCCCAGAAATACCCTTGCCCGTGAAACTTTGGGTGCTGCCATTTCTCATCAGCTAGGACAGAGTCCTCAAATTGGGACTGATGGTGTGGGCAAAGATCTGTGGATGCTGAGTTTTTGTGGGTTTCCCAGGTTCTTTTCCACAACCGTAGTGATTCGTGCTGCCCCTCTAATAATGTGCGACAATGTCCCTTTCCACACATCCTTGCCAGCATTGGACGCTATCATTTTTTTTTCGATGTTGCCAATCTGAAGGGAAGATGCTGTCCAAAAATACGCACATGATCAAAAACACAAGAAAAGATAAAAGTTGCTCAGTTTTGCCTCCCTGAAATCTTTGTGTTCGAAATAGGTGAGCCCTTGAAGCCCCAGCAGATGAGTGGCCCCCTGCCCCCCCCACTTTCTTAGGCACAACAGTTTCTGGCAGGAAAGGATCTTGGGGGACGCTTACAGCTTTCTCTCCCCTCCATTCCTACCCCTGAAGCCCCATGACTCTGTAAAGGAATGACAAATCACTTCCTCTTCCAAAAAATGTGGGGTGCCCGGCTTAGTGATCTGGAGTGAACGAGGTGACTGAGCGCCAACGTAAGGCCACCCGACTGGGACCCAGCCTGGCTCTTCCGGGGACCACCTGCGTGCCCTTGGGCGAGCCGCCCTCCCTCTCCGACGTGGTTCCTCTTTATGTGAAGGAAAAGGAAAAGGCAGGGCCCAGGAGGCTTCATTTTAGCGTGTGCCCCAGGGCCCATTGACCACACCCAAGGGACACAAGTTCAAGGCTTCCTTCTGGCTCCGAGACTCAGTAGGAGTCCACGCAGTCCCAGACACGCACCCAATGTCCAACTCATAGGTTGGGCAGGAAACATCTGTCTCCATCTCTCCATTTGCCTGTTGCCCTAATTCCAGAGATACCTGCAGTTAGTTAGTAAGCTGGCTTTTCAACTAGTTCTGTTGGCATCACATGGTAATGACGAAAGTCAAAGAGTGACTTTGACCAAGGCACAGGTTAGGAAGTCTCAGTATGAGGACATGAGTACGGCGGGGCCTTTGGTGATCTCCCCTGACGCTTCCTTATAATACAATCTTGTTATCTAAGCCCTTCACCCTGGGGTTTTACATCCTTGAAACCCATCCGTGTGGATGTACTTCTATGCTCAGCTATCATGACGTCTTTGGTGCCAAAGCCTGGGAATGCCATGCCAGTCCCCATCATCTTGAACTTCCAGAGAACTCGCATAAGGAATACAGGGAAATGAATGAGTTCCAGAGAGTTCTAGTCTGTGACAGTGAATGAAAATTGTTCTACAGGGAACATAAATAATAGCCAAACAAATATGGAAAAGAAGTGAAAGCAGAAAGGTTCCTATCAACCTGTATTTCAAAGCAGGAAAACAGTTATGCCTCTGGCTGGATTCTGGATCCGGGGCTTTGCCTTGAGCCTCACTGTTCGTCAATCTTTGTCTGACGTAAGGAACAATAAAAGAACAACCATGTCATTAAAAGCAGAGGCTGTTGGGGAAAGTCGAGCAGTCTTGAGTGTAAAGCCTGCCTCCATCCACACAGAAGCTGTGTGAGGTCAGAAAAGTTGCTTTACTGCTCTGAACCTTGGTTTGTTCATCTGTAAAATGGGGATAATGATGATAGCATCTGCCTAACGAGATTGTTATAAGGGTTAAATGAGCAAATACACGTATTAAGCTCTTAACACAGTGTCTGACGTACAGTGGGTGTTCAGTAATTATTCACTATTCCCACGGTCGTCCTTGTTTCTTTCATATCTATCACACGATGTCCCAGGACCCTAGGAAGGGAATGTGTCCAGGCATTTTCACTAATTCCAGCGGCCCGAGATAAAGAAAAGCCTAGCACTACCTTCAGCAAAGCATGGCGTGGGCTTTTGCTCCTAATGTTTTGCCTTCACTCCACGCAGCGTGAATTCACTTGACATTAACCAATGCTTCCAATTTCCCTTTCAGTTAATCAAGACAGCTTTGAACACGCATTAGAAGGTGAGTTCCATAATGAAAAAAAAATCCAATAAATCAAGCTAATAACATAAAACAAGGACAGGTCCTTGCATATCCTTCTCCGAGTGCTTTAAAAAACAAAAAACCGAAATTCCATCGTCACACTGCTGAAAATAATTTCAAAATAAAACATATTGTAAAAGAACCAGGCCATCGGATTTGCAACCTAGGGTCCTAACTATGACCTAAAAGAGATTTACCACCAGTTATGTTCACGGGGTCAGAAAATCTGAGGGGCCGTATGCCCGAGAAAGGCACAACCCTATTGTACAACTCTTCACCCATGTGGTGCTTTTTGGGGAAATTAAATCCAGTGATACCTCAGGCTCCAGGCTGAGAACCGCCCCGCCCCCCCACCCCCACTCCCACCCCCACCCCCGGCTCTGGGAGGGAAAGGTCTGCCTGGGGGATGCACTGGTCTTTCTCTTCCCCAAATTACCTGTCCCCGTGACCCCCTGGTTGTAGATTCTCCTCCCGTTAGGAGTGCCCAGGTGAGATTTATTCAGGGGAAGGGACGGTAAAAACTAGCCAGGATTTTGTTTTGGCTTTTGTTTTGTGGTTCCTTTCTTCGCAACCCCTCCCATACATAAAACATTCTGGTTTCATTTTTTTAAGTTGTAACCAATTAGTCTTTATTACGATTCTGGGAGCCACTTTGCTTTCAGACAATAAACAATTCACTCCGAACGGGGGGGCTGTGCTAATTACACGTCATGAGCTGCTCCTTTGCAGAGGATGACACTGTGATCCGAAGAGGCAGAGCGGGCTCACTTGTAAGGGCAGAAGAGGAGCGTGTGTTAGTCACTCTGCAGGGAAAAAAGAGGGCACTTTGTGGCATCTTTGCTGCCTTTCAGCAACCAATGAACCATGGGAATGTCTCAGAGGCCTGGGTGGCTCAGAGATTATGCGTGCCATCGTCATGTTTTGGGCTCATGCATTTGTCGTGGGTGTTAGGATCGATTTTTCAGACTCCGGAGAGTGGCGGTTAATGGATTATAGATTGGCGCACAGCCGAGCTCTATTGGCCGTGGCCTTGGAGAAATAGGCAAAGAGAACCTGGAGCTCGAGCGTGGGGAAGAGACGTGGGGTCTCTTCAAGCTATGCTGGGAGAATGCTCCCGGCCCCCAACAACTTCCACAAACCAGTGGGAGGAGGTGGGAGGCTCCAGGAAAGGCAGAGAAGGGTGCAGCCACCGCCTCCGAGAATCAAAGCCGGGTCTCCCCAGTTGGGGTGTCATCGCGGGGTGCAGTACTGAGAACGGACGCGGCGGCACAGCGCCCTCTCCTGGAGGGTCTCATAGAGCAGCTCTGGGAGGCACCAGTCTGGGTGCTGTAAGCGACCCGTTTTCCATGGAATGTTAAGCGAATCTGCCTTCCCAGATGCTCTCTGGGGAGCATAGCTCATATGAGATGCTCTCCAAGTGTCTTCTTGAACTGGATTTTAGCCAGATTTCACTTGCAGCCACCTCCCCTCCCCCAAAATGGGCATGGTGTGACCGAGGTTTCGAAGAGTGCAATTGTCAGCAGCGCGGTGACCACTCCACCCAAGGATGGGGCTGGGCTCCACTGCAAAGGGCCAGCCCCATTTCCTCCCGTCTCTGCGTCTTCTCTCCTCTGGGGACGGTTCTCCGGTGGCTGAGACTCTGCGATGCCCTGGGAGGGCAGGTGCTCACCTGGGAGCCAGGTACCCACGTGGGCAGGGGGCGTGAGACACTGGGCTTCACCGGCTTGTGTGTTTAGTAGCAGAAGCGGCAGCAGAGACGTCGCTGGAAGGGGGAAACATGGCGCTGGCGATCTTCATCCCTGTTCTCATCATCTCCTTACTGCTAGGAGGAGCCTACATTTACATCACCAGGTAGGGGACTTCGGGGCAGGGGCTGGGGCACTGCCGTCCACTCGATGGCCAGAGCACTGGGGGACTGCGTCTCCACCTGTAGTTTGGGGGCAGGGGTATTTGTGTGCTTGTAGATGACGTGACTCAACTCAGCTCTGGGAGAGACACTCATACAGAGCACCTCCTAGCCCCCCCGTGGTAGGAGGCACGATCCCTGACCTCAAGGAGCTGTGGTTTAATGAGAGACACACGTTTTTCACACTGGCATGTATTCCATCATCCACTCATTCATTCACTCACTCACTTAACAAACGTGACGAATCTAACACGTCCCAGACATTGTCCCGGGTGTTGGGGATAGTTGAGCTTGCCTGAAGTGAGGAAGGAAGATATTCAGCCATCACTAGGATATTTGCTAATTTATTCAAATTCACAACTCTTGAGCACCTACTGTGTGCCGGGCAGTGTTGGGGGAATTCTAGGAACATCCTTGTGAACAAAGCAGAAGGAGATCTTTGATATGTGGGGCCCAGGTTCTAATGGGAGAAAGACAGACAACACATATATAAGAAAAGTAACTATAGTGACTCTTGAACAAAATGAGGGTTAGGGGTGCCGACACCCGGTGAGTCAAAAATTTGTATATAACTTTTGACTCCCTGAACACTTCACTACTGTTGACTGGAAACCTTACTGATAACATAAACAGTCAATTGACACGTATTTTGTATGTTGTGTGTATTATATACTGTATGCTTACAATACAGCCAGCTAGAGAGAAGAAAGTGTTATTAAGGAAATCATAAGGAAGAGAAAATACTTAAAGTACCACACTGTATTTATCCAAAAAAGTCCACATATAACTAACTGGACCTGAGCCATTCAAACCCGTGTTGTTCAAGGGTCAACTGTGTACATTGGAAGGTGATAAATGCAGGGAGAAAAGAAAACTGGGAAGGGAGCAAAAGGGAGCTGGGGTAGAGGAGGTAGTAGTACTTTAAAAGAAGAGTCTCCACTGAGAGATGACATTTGAGTAAGGACTTGAAAGCAATAATGAGTCACCTGTGCAAATATCTGGAAGAGGAGGATTCCAGGCAGATAAACAGTATCTGCAAAGGCCCTGAGGCAGGCCTCTGCCCAATATAAATTTTTTCTGCCCTTGTGGAGCCCACAGTGTAGTAGGCAGGGGAGAAATACACAAATTATAACACACTGTGAAGAACACAATGAAGGAAAGAGATAAGATGTGGTAATAGAAGGACCACCTTTTTTTTCAGTTTATTTATTTTGAGAGGGGGAGGTGCAAGGGAGGGGCAGAGAGAGAGGGAGAGAGAGAATCCCAAGCAGGTTCCACACTGTCAGCGCAGAGCCTGACACAGGGCTCGATCTCACAAACTGCGAAACCATGGCCTGAGCCGAAACCAAGAGTGGGACGCTTAACCGACTGAAGCACTCGGGTGCCCCGAAGAACCACCTTTTAAATACGTAGTCAGAGAAGGCTGCTCTGAGACAACACAGTACACAGTAGGTGCTCAATAAATGCTAATTATTACTTTTTTCGCTCTACACGAAACAGGGGCTTGAACCACCTTACAGGTGAAAACCAATTGAGCTTCACCCCTCCCCGGTAAGGGGAGGTAGTGAGGCTCTAGTTCTCACTGACCGGGTTAGAAGTTGAGAATAATTGTGATTGTCTCCTCCTCCAGGACAAGTAATTTCTCTCTCGTTCGTTGTCTCTTCTCCAGATGTCGCTATTACTCCAGCCTCCGCCTGCCCCTGATGTACTCCCACCCCTACAGCCAGATCACCGTGGAAACCGAGTTTGACAACCCCATTTACGAGACAGGGGTGAGTTGGTCTCTCTTCTCCACCACCCACCCCAGTGCCTCCCTCCTTGTCTGCTCTGCATGCACTGACATCAAAACTGAAGGTTTCATTTCCTTTTGCTCACGATGCCACTGCCAGAAAGACAGGGCCGGGGGTCCTGCCCCAGCCCCCTCGTGACCGCTATGGGGGTGACCGCTGGGAGAACCCAGCTGTCTTTGCGTGCCGATGACAAGCCTGCAAGGCTTGCTCTTGGCAGTAACGATCACAGAAAGAAACACTCAAGGAGAGACAGCTGCGATGGGTCAGAACCCACCAGAAGCCTGGTAGCAATGGCTGCATCCCCCATCTGGTTGAACTCCACTCCATATTGAATGGCAATGTGCAACGTTCCAGCACATTTGGGTGGCAGACATTTGCATAGAGTCCTAAGGACAGGGACACAGTTGTGAACCAAATAGACATGGTCCAACCATTGATGAGCTTATGGTCTTGCAAGGAGACAGAGATCAACAATAAGATCAATAATAATAATAATAATAATGATAATAGGTAACATGAGCCAGGCATCTTAAATGCACGATCTCCCAGAATCCCTGAAACTCTTTGTGATACATTCTGCAGTTATCTCTGATTGGATACTGAGGGTCAGAGAGATGACAAAACGATTTGGCCGCGCTTGCATACAGCCAAAAGCACAGCCTAGAGCCAGGATACAAATTCAAAGTGATGCTGTTAACCATTATGTTATCCCGACTCACGTTGAACCTCAAACAATCAAATATGTCAATGGATATCTTGATTACAACAAATCTGAAAAAAATTGGTCGAGGTGCTATGAGACCTGGCCACGACATGCTAGCACCTTTGCTGTGTTCTGCTGGTGAGAAGCAAATCACAGGTCCTGCCCACACTTAAGGAAAGGGGATCATGCAAGAATGTGCCGTCTAAGAGGTGGGGAGCATGGGAGCTACCTAGAGTCTTCCCACCCCACTCCCATCTACCATGAAGCATAGACATGATTACTTATCCGTGTTGACCCAGCAGGAACTGTAGACCGCCATTAAAGCACGGGACAATGACCTCTTCTGGGGCAAAGTCTATGACTTCTTAGATGTCCCTGCTCCTCTGCCCTGAAGACCTGGAGTATATTACACATGCTCCACGAATATTGGAGAAATTGAGTTGGTTGCTACCCACATGTTTTAGACATTTAGATATGGCACCAGTAAGAAGAGGTCATATGTTATTTTACATTCTAAATACTTTGTTTCCAAATCCGAAAAGAAGGTCAGGCTGATTTTAAAAATTTAGCATTTTAGAAACTAGATCTTATTAATACTTATTAGTATAGTGTATCAGTCACCCGGTGCTATAATAATGCTGAGTAACAAACAATCCCAAAACTCATTTGCTCAAAGCAACAAATGCTAATTTGCTCACCAGTCTGCAGGATGGTGTTTTCAGCTTGTTGCCACTGAGCGGTAGTCCTGGTGCAGCCATGCTCACTCTCACCTCTGGGACCGGCCGGTTGTTGGCTGGGGTGATTCACCTCTGCTGTCCACATTCTTCACCTCCATGCTGGGTCAAAAGGCTATCAAGGCACACTCTTCCCGTGGCTCTACCACACAAGGGTTTCCACGATATGTTGTTTCTGTTTCTTGCAGGAAACCAGGGAGTATGAGGTGTCCATTTAGGCGAGCTATGCGTGAAAAGGGAACTCACAGATATGAACTCAACTACAACCTCCTCAAGAGATTCATCCAGAGACCACGTGGCATTTGATTGAAACCCCAGAATGTCTTGTCCGTCTTTTCTTTAGACTCTTTATTGAAGATTTACTGGGTTTTTTTTTCTTCACTGTATTTATTATATTTAAAATTTAAATAGGTGTGGTTGGAGGCAGGCAGATTCATGTGACAGCCTCAAGTCTGAGAGCAGGTAGAGGACTGGCAAAATGACCCACGGTGGCGGCAGAGGGGAAGGAAGACAAAAGCAGAGGCTGGGTTTCTCCATCAGCCACTCTGGGCGACAGCAGCATCAGCCTCTCGCATCTTTGGGATCCATGCCCATGGTGCTTTTAGGACAAATCCAAGCCCCCAGATTAGATTGGAAAAGGTATCTCTTGGTGGATTAACTCGGGTCGGACTCGAGCTTGAACAGGTCTGCTCCCAACCAAATCCTGGGTTCGCTCTTCCAATGTTCTCCGCTTCTCCAAGGTCTGGCCACGGCCCCTCCACCTCCCCCGGTCCTCCTGAAGGCAGCCGAGGGGTTAACGTGAACATTCTCGTTTGCCACCCTGGCCTCACTGGATGCTGGCAGAATCAGAAAATGTTTCAGGGTTGATGAGAGATCTGAAAAAGCTGATGAAGCGTGGGGGTGACGGGGAACGTTGAGGGAGGGGATCCAGTCAATAAAATGTTCATTCCTTTGACAACTCCTTCAGTGGCAAAAGGGAAGGTTATTTATGCTGCAAGTGCCACAGTCCATCACTTTGTTCTGCAAGGCCACCCTCAAGCTGGGACAGTAGATCTGCGGGCTTTGGAGCCATGGGGAACCTCACCCACATTGTTACAAGGGTTTGTGTTCCTGGGGGGGGGGGGGTACCACCTCCTGAAATCCAGGGGTGAGCTCTGTCTGTTTTCCTGGAATACTGCAGCGCCTGAGCCCTCAAAATAAGGGAGACTCGCATGCCCTGTTTCTCTAAAAGTTGCAGAAGATACTTGTAATCAAGTATTTCAGAAGGGTCCTATGAGCAGAAACTGTTTTTCTGGTCTCCGATGCTCTGCTCAGATGTTAGACAGCAGCGTGCATGCTGACCGTGGAGGGGAGAAAGGAGCAGGGGATGTAAAACCACAACAGGATCCTGGTCATACAACTCGATCCCCACGGAGGACAGAAGGAGGAGTTTCAGGCGGGAAGGGAAACCCTAATGCCTCATTTGTCACCCGCACATCCTCAGATTTTATCTGCGTCCTTTTGCTCCAACCCAGTGTGACTGGTGAGTGTGCACCTATCAGGAAGATTCTTCTCTAAATACAGGTGTAAAGAAAAGGCAAGGGGTGAGACTACATGGAAGAAATAGTACGTGCAAGGTAGAGGTGCCTCCCTGGGACCGTCTCCTCCCTAGTGATGGCCGGTGACTCAGAGAAAGACAGCCTCCGTACTTTTGGAGCCCACTTTGGCGCCCTCCCACAGTCTCCAGAATTGTTCTATGTCAGCTGGTTTTCAAACAAAAAAGAGCCTTCTGGCTGCCATGCCATTGAAAGAATGGCCGGAGTCCGTATTTTGGTAGCTTGTCTAGGCAGCTCTAGGACAGGCGAGGTCCTAGACCTAGCCTTTGACTTAGCCTTTGACATAGCCTTCTCCTGGCCAGAAACGTGGGGTTCAATCTTGGGGGAATCCGAGGCCCAATACTTTCTCCTTCTAACGAAAAGAATCCTGCTTCTAAGCTCCTTAAGGCATGCATTCCTGATGCTCGGGAAGAGAGATGTTCTGCTTTCCAGCCACCCAAAACCCACCCCATTTTATGCAAAACAAAAACCCAGAGGGGAATCGTTCCAGAAAAACAGTCGGGCAGCCGGCGTCCTGTTTGGAGAAGGTCCAACGGTGCAAAAAAGGCAACCTTTTTTTAAAGGGCAGAATCCAATCTTATGCTTTTATTTCTACTTGATGCTTATTCTAACCCTAACTCTGGGTCATCTGGAAGGAAGAACTCTATTATTAATTTTAGAACATACTATGGTTCCATGGAAACTAAACATTTGCCTTTCATCAAGACTGACAAAATATGAGATCCTTACTGGCTGTTGGAGGGATAGAAAAGGTGTGGGTTTTTTTTCAGGGTACCGATGTCTTAGTTCCGTCTTAGCAGTGCAGCACATAGACCCATGTTTTAAACATTTATTTTCACCTAAAGATGGATTGTGTGAGCTTGGCAATGTACAGTGTGACTGAAAAGACAGGTTGGTGTCCGTTTTTCTTTTTAGAATATCTGAATGTGTATTTGTAATACGTAAAGGTAAAAAGATAACAATAGTGCCAAAAATGTACCGTGCATTTAATTTCGGCTCCTACATGTCTGTTTTTATAAGATCAATGTTAAAACTCGTTGGGATTCAATATTTTTGAACAGGATACACCCTTGAGCAACTTGAGAACCAACTGGACCTTCCTACAAGCCACTCTTTGTTTTCAAAACAGTGGGGAAATACGTTTACAGAGATTCGAGCCTCGAAGAGCGCATGTGATGGTGTGTATATTACATGCTACTCCATATAAGCTGTGTCTGTCAGCTGCCTCCCTGTGCTTTAAAAACGCACATGCCCTCGACCCTCTTCGGCTTGGAGCTCATCTTTTTGCTTTTTTGGGGGGTGAGGAGAAGTAGAATTCTTTAGCCAACGTAAGTATTCTGGTCACTACTTGAGGGTCATCCTTACATCGTTCCACAGACATGCTTTAAATATGATCTTTTGAAGCCAGCTCCTTGCAAAGCCTACGGAGCCTCAGGCTGATAGCTTTGGGAGCTGCCAAACTGCCCGCCAGGAGGCCCAGTGGCCACATCATTGGGACGGTTTTATGTGTGTAAGTGACATGGCAAATGTAGGGGTAGATTTAGGCTGAGCGTGAGCCTCGGGCAAAAAAAAAAAATGACCTTTCTTTGGAGCAAATCCAAAGGGTATGACTTTCCTATGCCCTTGAGTCGTCATGGGGGTGGGGGTCATTCGAGGTCAGAGATGACGGAGCTGTCCAGCGCCCTCCAAGGTAGGCTTTCTCCTGGGACGTTTTCATTTTCATTTTATTCCCAAACAGAAGAAAAAGCAAAACAAACTTTCTAAGCTAGAATAATGAAGTCAAGTCATTTTCCACTTTGTATATATTGATGCTAATAAAACAAATGAAAAAGAGGCAAATTGATGGGGTTTTTGTTATGAAAACACTCCAGGATGGCATCAAGGTGGTGGGGGGGATGGTTCTGGTGTCTAGGGATTGGGTTGGGGGAACACCTGCTGACACTTTGATTGACAAGACGGGCTGCCCACTTGGGAATGGTTCCGCAACTTCAGGGGAATGTTCGGAACCAGACAGGACAGCGCCACCGTCAGACATATTCAGCTCGGGCTCTGCCATGACAAAATACCAGAGACAGGAGGCTTCAACAACACAGGGTCATGTCTCACAGTTCTGGGGCAGGAAGTCCAAGTTCATGGTGAGCTCTCCTCCTTGCCTGCAGATAACCTTCTCTCTATCCTCTGCTCATAAAGCAACACTCCTGGGGCGCCTTGGGGGGCTCAGCCGGTCGAGCATCCGACTTCGGCTCAGGTCATGATATCATGGTTCATGGGTTCGAGCCCTGCGTCGGGCTCTGTGCTGACAGCTCAAGAGCCTGGAGCCTGCTTCGGATTCTGTGTCTCCCTCTCTGCCCCTCCCCTGCTCACGCTCTGTCTCTCTCTGTCTCTCAAAAATAAATAAATGTAAAAAAATATCTACTTATAAATAAATAAATAAGTAAATAAATAAAGCAACACTCCTATGGGATGAGGGCTCCACTCTTATGACTCCACTTACCCTTCATCACCACCTAAATACAGTCACCTTGAGGATTAGGACTTAAACATATTTATTGGGGGTGGGACACAATTCAACCATCGTTCCACCCTTGGTCCCCCAAATTCACATCCTTCTCTTAGGCGAAATATAGTCATTGCATCCCAACACCCCCAAAGTCTTAACCCACTCCAGCATCAGCTGTGAAATCTAAAGCCCAAAGTCTCACCTAAATATTGAAAGCAGGTATGGGTCACCCTGAGGCAAATTCCCCTCTATCTGTGAAGCTATAAGTAAACAAAGTATGGGGCCCTGGGTGGCTCAGCTGGTTAACCATCCAACTTCGGCTCAGGTCATGATCTCATGGTCCATGAGTTCGAGCCCCACATTGGGCTCTGGGCTGACAGCTCAGAGCCTGGAGCCTATCTTCAGATTCTGTGTCTCCCTCTCTCTCTGCCTTTCTCTCTCTCTCTCTCTCTCAAAAATAAATAAACATTAAAAAAATTTTAATATTTTTTAAAATAACTAAACAAATTATGTCCTTCTATACAATGGTGGGACAAGTATAGGATAGACATAGCCATTCTAAAAAGGAGGATTCTGAAGGAAGAAAGGGGTGACTGACGGATTCCAAATTCCAAGTAAATCCAAAGCCTAGCAAGGTAAATGTCATTAGATTTTAAGGCTCAAGAATAATCCTCTTTGGTCCAGTGATCTGCCTTACGGGTCCATTGGGGTGGTAGCATTACCCCCAAGGCTCTGGGGGGAGGGGGTCATTCCCATCCACTCAGCTCCCGACAGCGGTGGCCTCACTCCTGAGGCCCTGGGTGGGGTCATTCTGGCAGAATCTAGAGACACAGCCCCACCCTATGAAAGCGGCGGGGAAACAGCCTTGCACCCTGGACCAGTGTGGTGAGAGTGACAGCCGTGTGGACCTCTGAATCATCTCCAGGGTACTTCTCCCCTTTCCTTGAAGAACAGCACACCTTAATAGCTGAGTAGCTGTGTGGTCAGATCCTGTAGAATCCGAGAAATATCACAGCCCTTCCTTCACTCTGTCCAATTTTCTCTCACCCCTTTGGTTCAAACGGGCAATGTCTTTACACATATCATCCCATCTGCATTCCTGGCTTCTGTAGAGATGACTGGTTCAATTGAGTCTCACCCACGATCTCTTCAACATGCCTTAACTGTTCTCTTCTGGTCAAGCTTTCTCATTTTTTGCAACATGGATAGGTTGAGACTCCTGCACCCTTTTGCTTAACAAAGTCTTCAATCCATCTCTCTCCTTTTGCATTTTGCTGTAAGACGTCAGGAGGAATCAAGACGTTCTTTCAATGCTTTGCTTTGAAATCTCCCCAGCTAAATATCAACCTCATGGCTTCCAAGTTCTACCTTTCTATAAAATGCTAGAACATAGTCCAGCCAAGTTCTGTGCCACTTTATCCCAACGGTTACCTGTCTTCCAGTTTCAGAGAACATGTTCCTCATTTCTGCCTGAGACCTTATGAGAATGGCACTGGCTGTCCATTTTTTTCTCCACTAACATTTTATTCACGGCAATGTAGGCTTTCTCTAGCTTGTATCTCAAAACCCCTCCAGCCTCTACCCATTACTCGGTTCCAAAGCTGCTTCCACATTTGTTTTCCATTTTCACTTATAAAGTAGAAAGATCCTGGTGGGAAATAAACTGACGGAGCCCAAAGAAGACAATTTGACCAAAATGTGAGTCCAAAATCGCTTTCCCTGAATCCTTCAAGTTCAATTTGCTCTCCAGCAACTGAGCAGAGGATCAAGGGGTGAGGAATAAGGGAAGGAAGATGATTCTATCTACTGACGGTCTTTCCTCTGACCCAAAATGCCACAAAATACCGAACACACACACACACACACACACACACACATACACACACACACAAAAGTAGAAAAGTCAACTGTTCTAGAACTGTATTGATTATGAAATAGAGATCAGGAAAAACATAGTCAAATCTCCCTCTCGAGCCTGGTAATGACAAACTCCCATGAGTGGGTCAGAATCCTGCTTATTTATTTAAAAAATCAGCTCTTGGGGCGCCTGGGTGGCTCAGTCGGTTGAGCATCTGTCTGACTCTTGATTTTGGCTCAGGACATGATGCCAAGGTCATGGGATCAAGCCTTGCCTCCGGCTCCATGCTGAGTGTGGAGCCGAGTCAGGATTCTCTCTCTGTCTCTCCCTCTGCCCCTCTCCCCCACTCTCTCTCTCAAATAAAAAATAAATAAAATAAAAATAAATAAAAAGAAAATATAATGGCTGCATGTGGCATGGATGACACATAAAAATCCCAAGAAGCTTGGGGCGCCTGGGTAGCTCAGGCGGTTGAGTATCTGACTTTGGCTCAGGTCTTGATCTCTCCGTTGGTGAGTTCGAGCGCCCTGTCGAGCTGTGTGCTGACAGCTCAGAGCCTGGAGTCTGCTTCCGATTCTGGGTCTCCTTCTCTCTCTGCCCCTCCCCGGCTCGTGCTCTGTCTCTCTCTGTCTCTCAACAATAAATAAATGTTTTTAAAAAAGATTAAAAAAGTAAATAAAAATAAAAGAATTCCAAGGAGCTCCAGCCACAAAGCCAGTTGGTGCCCATCCCTCAACTCTCTCCCCTAGGACCTTCCTGGAACTCAGGGGTCAGGCGAAGGCTGCGAGCAGGGCAGGAGAGCTGCGGGCAATCCCTCTGTGCCCAAGAAGGCATCCCCTGCAGGATGAATTGAAATCTGTGCAATCCCAGGTGGCCTTCAGAACTTCCTCCTAACGATCCAAACGCGCTCGACATGTTCCTGTCACTCTTCTCAAGTCACCGTGTCTGTCCTCGGTGCAGTTTAACTGCCGATGCCCCCCAGGCCGTGGGTTTGTTCAAACGGAAGCTGAAGACGGGTATAACGCATAGGGGTCGCACTTAACAAGTGGGGAAGGCTCGTTGGTTAGAACCTGATGAATACGGTGCTCGCGTCTATCGTCTTGTCACAGTGCAGGTGTCGTCGTCTGATTCGATTGACCAGTCGACCATTTTGCATGCGCTAGAGACACCTTTGAAACTTGACAGGCCTTTCCTGTCCGCAGGGAACTGTTACCTTACCCCACACACGCCGTGGACGGTGAGAGAGCGAGAGCGCCCCCTGTCGGCGGGAGGCGGTGTGGGTGGCGGGGCTGTACCCCACTTCCGAAGCCCGCGAGGCTGGGTCCCGCTCCCGCTCGGCCCTGATGCTTGTTAACCGTGCGACCTCGAGCGAGTGACTGAACGCCCCGCTGCGCCTGCTCCCCCGTCCAGGGAATGAGAACGATGGGGTTCATACAGACGAAGGGCTCGGCTCGGGGCCTGCGCGGAAGCGCCCTGCAAGTCTCTGCTCCTAGTGGCCAGCTTGTCGCGGCCGACGGGCTCACGCTTCGTCTTCGCTGCGCCCAGTGCCAGGCCAGGGGCTGGGGCTGCCGTGGGGACTGCGACACGGTCCTCGCCCGCCTGGATCTTCTAATCTCGTGGGAGGACAGGCCCGAATCTACGAAACGCACAAAGCAATATACAGCACGAACGGTGGCACGCGCCAAGAATGGGAAGTGCGGGGATATGCCAGGTGGCGGCCTGGCTGGGGCCGAGCGGGCGAGCGGGGGGTGTTTAACTGGGGTCTAAAGGATGGATAGAGTGTTGGGGACGGCTGTGGGGCAAGAGGGAGCACGTGGAGGGAGGACGACGGGAGCTTGGCTGATGGACGGCTCTTGTGGCTGGAGCTGGGCAGTTGCGGGGAGGTGGGGGCTGGGCCAGACCTCCAAGGCCAGCTTCCGGGAGACCCAACTGGACTTCTCTGTTTAGTGCTCCCTCTGGTGGCCATCTAGGAAATCCAATCCAAGGTTTGGGTAGTTCTCAAGGATTAGGGGCCGTTTATCTCTGGGACAACTCAGCGCCAACGGAGAAGGGGGCGCATGGGGGAGCATCGGAGGGGTTATCATTTTCCGTTATAAAACAGAAGTGGGCTTCTGAAAGGTCCCCTGGGAAAAGCTCCTTGGGGGCTGGGGGTGGAGGCAGGGCTGGAAGGACCATGGTGGGGCTGTCACTCAGTCAGTTCTGGAATGGAGATTCCCAGGAAGGAAAGGCAAGGTGAAGAAAGGTCAGAGTGCACCCAGGGTGACTTCAGAACCAAGGTTCTGTTTCCCAGGCCTGGTTGCGCTATTGGCTGAGAACACAGAGCCTCCCTTGAGATCAGAACCCACCCTCACTAGTAGGGATGCTGGACAGCCCCGGGCCAAGCATCGGAGCCATAAAGAACTGACCAAGAAAATCCCTGCCAGGGTAATACAGTAACAATAATTAATACTAATAGTAAACAGCAATAATAGTAGCTGGCCTTTGCTGGCTGCTCCCTAGTTCCTTTTGTTTTGTTTTCCACATTTTAAATACACTTTTCCTTTTAGAATAGTTGAAGAATGTCCTAGGAACTCGATGCACTGTAATATCCCACTCATTTCTGTGAGTAAGGACAACGTTACTACTCTCCTCTCACAGATGTGGTATCTGAGGCTCAGTGAGATCATCCCTCACCCGAGTCCACATCACTGGTACCCAAGGAAACGGGACCCTGGAGGTGTGGCTCCTGCTTGAGGTCCAACGTAGGAAGGATGGAGGCCAGCCTCCTCCCAGGCACACAGGACCACAGCAGGCTCCCTTAGCCCATGGACGCCCTGAGAACAGGGACCCAGGAGGAGTTTATTTGAATTATGGCTCAATCCATGATTAACAGCTTATCAGGATAAGGAGCCCAGATGGAAGGGAGACTTGCTACATCACTGTGGAGCGCCCCAGGATGGGACTTCTACAACCTAAAAGGAGATGTTGCTGACTGTCCATGTGACAGAATGTTGGGGCAGACGCTAAAAAGTACCCATCCGATATCTATCCCCCTGCTCGTTGCTACCAATGGGTCCTGGCTGGTTTCAATTAGGATCGTTCTGTTACCCATTTTCCCATCCTCCTTTGCTGCTAGGGTCCATCCTCTGGTCCCTTTTGATCAATGAGCCTTGGCAGAAGTTGGCTTGGCGTGTGTGTGTGTGTGTGTGTGTGTGTGTGTGTGTGGTGGGAAGGGTCTAAGACTGCTTTCCTAGTAGAAGGAGACAGACACACCGGCTACAGCACCAGCCCCCGTTCCTCACACCTTGAACCCAGTCATGACTCCAGGGGCCATCTTGCAATAGAAGTGCCCAGCAGGAGGAAAGCAACACAGTAAGAATGGGGGTGGGGGGCACGGGTAGAAAGCCCTGAGCCTCTGACAGATGGTACCAACATCATCCTACCTGACCCCAGCACACAACGTAATTCATGAAATCAGCTCCATAAATTGTGAAATGTGAGTGACGGTTCTTCGCGTTCTGCGACACCATAAACAGAGAAAATAGTTCATCAGAGTGGAGCCTGGAAACAAAGATAAGGAATGACCATTTTCTGGAAGGTTCTACCAGCTTTTCAGATCTTGTGCCCTACCAATCTCCCATCCCAAGTTCCTCACCCTTCTTCCCCTTCCTTCTCTCTCTCTCTCTCTCTCTCTCTCTCTCTCTCTCTCTCTCTCTCTCCCTCTCTCTCTCTCCATGTATGACGCTATCCAAGACTTACTAATCCTCTGCACTAAATAACAGCATAGGATACAAAAACTGGTTTCAACACGAATTCCATGGCTTAAACGTTTTAAAGACCTACTTTTCGTTTCCTTTACATTTCCAGTGGCATAAGTTTTTATTTGCACTAAACTGAGACATTCCCATTCTGAAACGATGCCGTCACCACTCCTTGCAATAGTGTTGGTATGCAGTAGGCGCCCAAGCATTTGCAGAAGGAACGGACAGAGAAGCTCAGCGTGTGGTCAGTGTGCGCGGCGGGCTGGGTCTCTTTAAACCACCAGATGGCAGCCTCAGCATGGCTTATTCGAAGGCCTCTAGCATCCTAAGGATACAGTCACACACGTCACTTACTCAAAAGGTTTATTTTCTTTGGACAGAATCATCTGGTGAAATGGATTGTTTCTGATACAATAGGATTCAGTTTCAAAAATGAGCGGGCTGCCCTGCATCCCAGCCAGAGAAAGAGAAACTAACATCACTGCTAACCTCGTCCTTGGCCGTGGAAAAAAGAAACAACAAAACAAAAAACAGGCCAAGTATGTTACGGGCTTGCCTTGGACCCAGGGCTCATATAGCGTCTCTCAGCTGGAGTACCATGGACAAGCCCACAGAAGATTTTACTTTAAAATTTTTTTAATGTTTTATTTATTTTTGGAAGAGAGAGAGAGAGAGAGTGTGAGCAGGGGAGGGTCAGAGAGAGAGGGAGACACAGAATCCGAAGATAGGCTCCAGGCTCTGAGCTGTCAGCGCAAAGCCCGACGCGGGGCTCGAATCCACAAACCGCGAGATCATGACCTGAGCCGAAGCCAGACACTCAACCGACTGAGCCACCCAGGCGCCCCAGAAGATTTTACTTTTAAAGTCTATTTGTTGTGAGTGGGGAGGAGCAGAGAGAGAGAGAGAGAGAGGGAGGGAGGGAGTGAGGGAGAGAGAGAATCCAGAGCAGATAGCGGCAGAGCCCAACGCAGGGCTCGAACTCACGAATCGGGAGATCATGACTCGAAGCGAAATCACGAGTCTGACGCTTAACTGACTTGAGCCACCCAGGTGCCCCCAAAAGATTTTAAAAGAATCTAAATTGTACTAACATTCTCTCGAGGGGACTGGGTGGGAGGCGTACCACAAGGCACAGCACCCAGGGAAACTTCTCTAAAATCCTCTGTACCCATTTCTGTCCCAAGGGTCCCACGTTGCTAGGGACGTGTTCCATCTCTGCTGCCTCCCTAAACTTGAGGACATTACCGGTACCAGAGCCGTGGCCCCCTGTCCCCTACCCGCCCCCTCTACCCTGACATCTTCCTTTCTCCCACATAGGGTTACTGCATTTAGAACATAAAAGGCAGGGCACCCAGTTACATTTGAAAATCAGAGTTTAAAAAAAAAAAACCCACACGAATCTCTGGTATAATTATGTTCTGACTCTCTGGGCAGCTTATCATTGGGCCAGAGATTGCATGATTAGTTCAAAGACGGTCCCATGACCCAAGCTGGACCACTGGGAAAGTACAATATTTGGGACATACTTATGCTAAAATGTATTCCTCCTGGGGCGCCTGGGTGGCTCAGCGGTTTGAGCGTCCGTCTCTTGGTTTCCACTCAGGTCATGATCTCACGTTCGTGAGTTTGAGCTCTGCATCGGGCTCTGTGCTGACAGCATGGAGCTTGCTTGAGATTCTCTCCCTCCTTCTCTCTCTGCCCCTCCCTTTCCCTCTGTCTCTCTCTCTCTCTCTCTCTCTCTCAAAAAAATAAACAAACTTTAAAAACTAAAATAAAAATAAAATGTGTTCCTTCTCTATGTAAAATCCAAATTTAACTGGGCATTTCATCTACCAACTCTACCTCCTTCTTATATAAAAGCAATGTGTGCCTTTTCACTCCCCAATTCCCCAACCTGCAGGATCTTCCTTGGTCCTGAACCTTTCTAGAAGACAGGGTTAGAGGGAAGGGTAGAGTGTAGCCTTCTAGGTTGCTCACAAATGCAACATATACATTTCCCGTGCAACACTGTTGCTTCATTGCAGGTGAAGTATATGCATGTATATACTTGGACTTGCAGACTGTAACAACTCCCACCCCACACTGGGCTAGTAAGCAAGTTAATAACCTTTCTCAAGCCCTCTGAGGTCTGCAGCCTTGAAACATTCATGTTTACTGTTTAGCGGGTAGCCTTCCACACCATACCCTTTGCTCATAAAAACACACAGGGTAGATTTTGTTTTCCTCGAAAAAAATCATTATCTACCTTGCTTCCCATCTCGCCCCCCCCTCAACTTAATATATCTATCTGTATTTCCGCCTCCCTCCCTGTATTTGGGTCTCTATTTCTGTATCTATGTATATCTATCTCCACATACCTCAATCCCTATTTATATCTGTATCTCTATCTAGAGAGAGAGGGAGAGAGGACTTATCTCTTCCAGACATCTCGCAGGTCATTACACAAAGCTCCAAGCCACTTTTTCTGAAGCTGAATAGCCCCACCGTATGCCGCATCATACTTTAATCCATTTATCCCACAGAAACACAAGGCACCACGGGAAGGATTTTTTGCGTAAGGTTGTTTACCGCAGCGGAGTTTGTTGTGACAAAAAGCTAAAAAAAATATATGGGACGATTGGTAGGAAACCTTCATGCTTATTTATCTCAAAAGGCTTTACCGCGGGCTCTGGAGTTCCTCTCTTCTTAGTAACCAAGTTCTAACCCGGGGTACTCCAGCCTCCTCTCCCCCCTCTCCCCGGGGAGGGAGACTTCTTCACATCTTTACAATGGATATTTAAAGCCTCACTCTGCCTCCCCAGTTCCACCCCTCTCCCTCCTACGGTCCCTCCTTCCTGACTTTCAATTACTTTCTACTGGAGAATTCTCGGAGAGGTTTATATAATTACAGTGAATTCACCGGGGGCACCAGGCTGGCTCAGTCAGTGGAGCACGAGACTGTTGGCCTCAGGGTTGTGAGTTCAAGCCCCATGTTGGGGCGTGGAACCTACTTAAATAAATAAAAATAAAACAATTTTCCCAAGTTAGGAGGAAAGAGCTGGACTTTTATACGGATATCAGAGCCAAGCAATTGTATGTCTCTTCAGGGAGACTCTGGTCCATTTAGGATTAGACCCCAACATCTTCCAACAGGAGGGACCCTTGCTCATGTCAGGCATTCCACAGGCTAGTTGTGATGGAAATCCAGGCTCCCGTCTCTTGGTGATGGCTTCCCAGTTTTCTTTTGGGAAACCAGCCAGAGAGAGGCTCTCTCTCAGTCCATGTGCTTGGAGGGAGGACCCTACTTTCAGACACTATGAGTACCTGACCACAGTCTGGCCAATCAGATTCCAGATTAGCTCAGAGATGGTCACCTGAGCCGAGCTGGGCCAATAGGAAGATGGCCCACTCTGCAGGAGTTCCCAGGCGACTAGGAAGTGTGCCCAGACCTGCCCGGCAGCCACCTTGCTGCCCCATGGGTTGAGTCTGAGAATATAAATGAGAAGTAAGACCAAGAAAACCAAGGCCAGGGGCACCCGGCTGGCTCAGTCAGTAGAGCATGCGACTCTTGATCTCCAGGTTATAAGCTCCAGCCCCATGTTGGGTGTAGCGGTTACTCAAAAATAAGATCTTCTTAAAAAGAAAAGAAAAGAAAACCAAAGCCCTGCAATGGGTAAAGACAGATTCTTGTGATGTTGTTGGGGATCTGGGATCCGACTGGGTCGAAATGCAGATCTACCACCTCTTTTTGCAATCATATAAACCAAACCTTCTCTTTGGGATGAAGCCAAATGAGTTGGGGTTCTCTTCCTCAAAGCTGAGACGTATTACTAATAGAACATTATTTGTATTTCAGGTAATTGAGAAAATACATCGTGTGTGTGACTGTGTGTCCCACCTCACACACACACACACACACACACACACACACACACACATACAGCTATTAAGAATCTAGTCATAGGGGCACCTGGGTGGCTTTGTCAGTTAAGCATCCGGGTCTTGATCTCAGCTCTGTTCTTGATCTCAAGGTCGTGAATTCAAGCCCCTCGTTTGTCTCCATGCTGGGTGTGAAACCTACTTAAAAAAAAAATCTAGTCATAGTCACAACATATTTATACACATCTGAAAATTGCAATATTTATGTAATGTACAGACAATTCCATTTCTAGCAATAACTCTGACACCCCTAAGGGTTCAAGATCCACGAGTAAGAATTAAATATTCTATGTCTGGAAGTGTCAGAGAGATATTCCTGAAAGCAGCCCTCAGCCAATGAGGGTTGGAGTTGGGGATTAAAGCTGGGGAAATTTCCTCAACTTACACTTCCTTTGGGAAGGACAACTCTTTTTTTTTTAAATGTGTATTTATTTTTGAGAAAGAGGGAGAGAGAGACAGAGCATGAGCGGGGGAGGGGCAGAGAGAGAGGGAGACACAGAATCGGAAGCAGGCTCCAGGCTCTGAGCTGTCAGCACAGAGCCCAACGCGGGGCCCAAACTCACAAACTGTGTGATCATGACCTGAGCCGAAGCCCAACACTCAACCGAATGAGCCACCCAGTTGCCCAGGGAAGGACAATTCTTGACTCAAGATCTGTCTCTGGAGGGGCACTTGGGTGG
Source organism: Cryptoprocta ferox (assembly GCA_028646485.1). Lineage (NCBI taxonomy): Eukaryota > Metazoa > Chordata > Mammalia > Carnivora > Eupleridae > Cryptoprocta > Cryptoprocta ferox. The sequence goes on along the minus strand of CM053566.1, from coordinate 23,760,116 downwards.
CTCAGTCGGTTGAGCGTCTGACTTCGGCTCAGGTCATGATCTCGCTCACGAGCTCGAGTCCCGCATCAGGCTCTGTGCTGACAGCTCAGAGTCTGGAACCTGCTTCGGATTCTGTGTCTCCCTCTCTCTCTGCCCCTCCCCTGCTCATGCTCTGTCTCTCTCTCAAAATAAATAAACATTAAAAATTTAAAAAAACAAGATCTGTTTCTGGAGAGCCCCAACAGGGAAAACTACATCCCAACTTAGGAGTACCAGATCCCATCCACACCCCCAGACTAAGAACCCCTGTTCTAGATGATTCCACACGTCCATCGAGTTGCTCACTGACGAACAGCCTGATGTGGTATGTTAGCGCTCTGCTTCAAAAAAACAAACCAAATTTGTAAAGCCCTGTGACTCCTGGCACCTGATTCTCTAATTGCTCATCAGATGCCGAAGGTTTGCCCAGGTCCTTGGACAAAGGCGGGCTTGCTCTGGGGGGAGGGGGGCATGATTTATTGTTTCTTGCTAATTCTGCCCATCCCCTCAATGTACAAAAACTCCTATATTTCTGTGGAACTTCCTTCTTGCTATTTCAATTCAACTGATCCGCCTGCTCACTAGAAGGAGTCCTGAAGCAGAAACTCCTTCCCAACCCACTGAGTCTTACTTTCTGTCTCCTGTCCTGTTCAGAGAGGGACAGCAATAGGAATGCCCTGGTGGTAAACAGTGAGGGTTCGAGGCAGGCAGACCTGGCTTGAGCACTTAATAGCCCTGGGACTTTGGCCAGTGGCCTCAGTTTCTTCATCTGTAAAATGGGGCTGGTATAACTACTCTGTCTGCTTGAATGAATGAATGAATGAATGAAATCAACAGAGAAGACCAACCTCCGGTCAGTGCCTCTCACCATCACAGAGGACCTAGGGTGCCACCTCTCTGGCTGACCGCAGTATCCAAGTGAGGGTGGTCAGTGCCTTGTGCTTGGAAGAGCCCCACATTTGGTTTAATACTCTGTCTTCACCATCCTGACATTTTTAATAATCTTTTAACAAAGGCTCCTGTATTTTCATCTGTCCCACAAATGGTGTGCCCAATTCTGGCTGTAGGTTTGTCCAAATCACGTCCTACGAAAAAGCATTGAGGGCCTAGGAGAGGGGTCTACTCTGGTGGGTGGAAAGCTGCCCAGAACCAGATCTAAAAACCTCCCACTCAGCCTGGATACCACCTGAGGGCCCTGGGTTTGCAAAGGCATGGATTTCTCGTGGACTTGGCCCTCAGCCTGCAAGAAGAAAAATGCAGGAGAGAGAAATGGGGTGTGCGCAGCCTGGCTGCCTGAAATCAGACCACGCCCTCCTCCCCCCTGCCTCCTTTCTCTCTTCCTTTTGCCCTTTTCTCCCTGCTCTCCACCTCTTCTCAAGTTCTCCCCCACCGTTTTCCTCCTCTGTTTTCTCAGATCTCTCGTTTCTTTCCCTTTATTTATTTTTTTTAATTTTTAATGTTTTTATTTATTATTGAGACAGAAACAGAGCATGAGTGAGGGAGGTGCAGAGAGACAGGGAAACACAGAATCCGAAGCAGGCTCCAGGCTCTGAGCTGTCAGCACAGAGCCCGATGTGGGGCTCGAACCCACGAACCGTGAGATCATGACCTGAGCCGAAGTCGGACGCTTAACCGACTGAGCCACTCAGGCGCCCCTTTTAAGTTTATGTATTTATTTCGAGAGAGAACAGAGGCAGCGCGAGCAGGGTGGGGCAGAGAGAGAGAGAAAGTCTCAAGGAGTCTCTACTCTGCCAGCTGCAGAGCCTGACCCGGGGCTCAACCCATGAACCTGGAGATCATGACCTGAGCCGAAACCAAGAGTCAGAAGCTTAACCCCTGAGCCACCCAGGCGCCCCTCTGGTCTTGCCCTTTAAAGTTGACAAATACTTTAATCCCAACTCTGTTTAGCGTGGAGTTAGGCACAATTATCCGCGTGTCTCTCTCCTCACCGCCTTACATTTCTTTCCAGTTCATTTGGCGTCTGTTTTTTATTCTTTCTTGGTCTTGCTTTTCTGTCTTCTCTCTCCCTCCTTCTGATTCTGTCTTTCTTTTCTCTCTCTGTCTCCTTCTGTGTCTCTCCCTGCCTTTTTCCGCGTGTTTCTCGGTCTCCTTTCTTGCTGCTTCTCCTCCCTGTTTCTGTGTCTCTGTTTCCCTCTGTCTCTGTCTCTCTCTCTCTGTCTCTCTCGCGGTGTCTGTCTGCATCCGGGCCCTGACCGGAGCACCCGCATGCCAGCTCCCTCTCCCAGGGACCCAGCTGTCAGGCTGCTCATGTTGCGAGCTTCCTTGAAACCCGCCGGCGCCCGTTCTCGCGGCTGGATTTTTCCTGCCGTCCACCTGTGTTAGAAAAATCTTTTGACCTTTGAGATTCTCACAACAGCACCTGCAACAAAAGCCTCCCTCCTAGGTTTTGTGTTTTCAAAAGACACACAGCCCTGGAGGGCGTGTGGGCAGACCTCCGGGTCCTTCCCACTGGTTCCCTTCCCACTGTAACCCCCGAGGGGAGGAGAGCCGGTGGCAGTTTTGTTTTCTGGAGTCAACATGTGCGGCACATGTGCCCAGCAGTGGTCTCTTAATCCTGCCGAGCCATTCGCCACAAATCCCTCTTGTCACAATTCAGCTGTGAGTTTAAGAGAGTGACAAGAGGGGCGCAGAGGGGAAACAGGACAAGGTTGTGAAAAGATCCTGGGGGGATGTTAAGAACACAGTGAGGCAGCCAGACATGCCCGGGGTCAAGGCCTGCCATCTACGTAAGGGCTGGATAACCTTGGGCAGGATGAGAGCCAACAGTCGTGCTGTGCCTGGTGTCCTTATGACCTCCACAGGGACAATCTGGTTGAATCCTCCCAGCAACCCTGAAAATAACAGACCAGTCTAGACGGGGAAGCGGAGGCCCAGAGAGGCTGGGTAACCGGCCCAAGGTCGCACAGCCACGTGGTCCCCCTTCAAAGAGCGTGGAGGTCTTTGGGGGATGGTGGTTCCCGGGAGCGCCTTCCCAGTGCCCTGACCGCCACCTCTGTCCCCGAGGGAACGTCTCATCCATCACGGACCGGCCTCTGAGAACTGCCTCGCCGCGTCTCCTGCTGTCCGAACGGGGTGCACGCGGCCCTTGCAAAGTCAGGGAACCGGAAGGCCCTGGCTGTCAGGGCAGATGGGTACCCGAGCAGAGAGCATTTTCAGCAAGTCCTTGGGGGACCCGGAGCCCCAGCCGGCGGCCTCCCGGCGAGTGTCTCTGGGCCACTGGAGAAGACGCAGCCGTGCGCGGAGTCAGCGCTCTCTTCTGGAAGCGCCGCCAACTCCTCAGACAGGCTGTTCTCCAGGGAGGGCAAGATGGCCGGCAATCTAAGACACTTTGTCTTTCCGCGATGAACACGTCTGAAATCAGGACAGAGCTTACAAATGACGCCCTTTCCTACGCACTTGGCAGTCCTTCCTTGAGGGCGCGGAAAAGGACACCGCGAGGCCTACAGTCCGCGGCGGAGCCTTGCACCCCAGGGGCTACGGTGGCCCGGCGGCTGGCCCTCATTGGCCCAACCTGGATCACGTGCCTCGGCCTGGCCAATCGCCGCAGCGCCGGGCGCAGCCCCTTAGTCAGGTGCCTCTCTCTCCGGCGTTAGGCCGGTGGGTTGAGCATCCAACTTCAGCTCAGGGTATGATCTCACAGTTGCTGAGTTCAAGCCCCGCGTCAGGCTCTCTGCTGTCAGCACAGAGCCCACTTCAGATCTTCTATCTCCCACTCTCTCTGCCCCTTCCTCACTTGTTCGCTCTGTCTCTCTTTCAAAAATAATAAACATTAAAAAAAAAAAAACCTTCCGGTTTGCAGAAAATTCCCAACACAGAAGATCAAGTTCAATGACGCCACCAGGAACTACTCAGACAAATCAAAGATGTTGAATCTGAACGGACGGCATGCACGTGTTCTGTGGGGTTTTTTTCTTTTTATATTTTTTCAGTGTGTTTGGAATTTTTCAAAATAAAAAAGCTGGTGGGAACACGCCCATGAAAAAGATATTTAATGAGATACTACTTCACTCCTGCTAAGATAGACATAATTTTTAAAACCCAGGGAATAGTAAGTGTTGGGGAGGATGTGGAGACATTGGAAGCTTCGTCTAACCAATGTGTAAACAACTGGGCAATTCTTCAGAAGGGTAAATAGTGAGGTATGTGATGTAGTAATTCCACTTCTAGGTATATACCCAGATGAATTAAAAACAGGAACTTACAGGCATCTGGGTGACTCAGTTGGTTAAGCGTCCATCTTCGGTTCAGGTCATGATCTCGGTTTGTGAGTGCGAGCCCCAGATCAGCCTCTGTGCTGACAGCTCAGAGCCCGCTTTGGATTCTCTCTCCCCCTCTCTCCCACCCCTCTCTATCAAAAGTGAATGAACATTGAAAAAAACCAGGAACTTAAACAGATACTTGCCCGTGGATGTTCATAACAGCACTATTTACAATAGCAAAAAGGTGGAAACAACCCAAATGTCCATCGATAGATAAATGACTAAATACATTTTTACATCCATACAATGGAATATTACTAGGCCATAAAAAGGAATGAGGTGCTAACAGAGGCCTCGATGTGGCTGAACCTAGAAAACATTGTCCTGAGTGAAAGAAGCCAGGTACAAAAGGTACCGTATTATATTATTCCAATTGTGGAAATATCTAAATAGGCAAATCCATGGAGACAGGAAGCCGACTGGTGGTTTCCAGAGGCCAATGGAGGAGGAGGAAGAATAACTGCTTAGCGGGTGTGAGGTTTTCTTTTGGGGAGATAAAAATGGCTTGGACTTCGGATAGAGACGGTGTTGCACAACATTGTGAATATATTAAATGCCATTGAATTGCTCACTTTCAAATGGCTAATTTGATGTTACTGTGTGAATTTCACACCAATAAAAAAAAATGGTGGGAAAATAAAATAAAAATAAATATATAAAAAGCCCGCGCAGGACATATCCACAGGTAAGTAGGGAAATGAGGCAGGGAATGAGAGGCAGTCAGTAAAAAGTGCAGCAAACAAGTGTGTGACTTGCTTCATGGCATTCTTTTCCACCTGAGAACCCTGGGAGCCAGTGTAGACTCACACCTTAGTCTCTGCCTCCCAAACAGAGAGAGAGCGGAGGTAATCGCTCTTCACTTCCCATCTATCACTGGGGGAGGGCCACTCTGGGAGGGTGCCAATTCCCTGACACTGCTGGCCCGTCACCTGTGCCAACAGATGGGGCTGTCCGGAGAAATGCCTCGGGGCAAGGAACACAGGTGCAGAGAAATGGTAAGGGCCATTGAGGACATGCGGCAACTCCTGCAGATTCTAAGAGGAGAGTGTATGAGAGGACAAACAAAGGTCTTTCTCCTATGCCCAGATGGCTGGTAAAATCCAGACCCAATAAATAGAAGTGCCTCCATTTGCATTTGTGAGAGTAGCAAGGTCTTGTGCTGAATCTCACTGAGGATTATTTGTTTTTTTAACCTGTGCCACATCCAGCTCATTAGGAAGCTGGAGAGGAAGGTCAATACTGCTTTCTGGTGAAAATGCCCCAGCCCCAGCCCACCCGTAGTTGGACTTTTGCAGGTGGGTCATACACCTGCTGGGAATGTCTCCCAAAATCTAGCGGGATCTCAGGGGTTGTGAAAAATGTATGCCCCTCTCTCGCCTTCACACACCAATATGTGAAACTCATGAATTCTTAAAGAACTAACGCAACCCCTAAACTCCCTAGCAAGACAAAGCTAGGGCTCCCGGGAATGAATTCCACACGGAAGGAAATGCCAGCCAATGGGCATGTAACCTTCCCTTGCCAGAGCCGGCTGGTCCCAGCGCTGTGATCACACGTTCACAGGCAGCAGCTACCGCACCTGTTCTGCTGGTGGCTTCAAAGTAGGAGGGCTGAAGACGAGTGGGAGCGACTTGGTGAGGTAGAGCGGAACCGTATCCAGGCCCGGAAGGCCGGGGGGAAAGAAATGACTTCATCTCCATCATTCTGCTTCTCTTTCTTTAGAAGGTCAAGTTGACTGGGTCAGAGAGAGCCTCGGAACGCGGTAATTTTGCCATCGACTCCCACCGGTAGACTGACTATCGCTCCCCATGGTAGCGGTATGTGCTGAACCTGTCACCGCCTCTTCAAAACACTGCTGGTTTCCATGGAAACAAAAAAAGCACTTAGAGCCGCTGGAAATTTCAAGTCAAGATGTCCAAAACGATGCCTGCAGTGTATTTTTTTCTGCGACCTGTTTTAAAAGAGAAACAATAGCGCAACTTTGCGAAGAAGACAAAGGAAGATACTTGATAATAAGAATGGCTTGACCATATGTTTTCACTCATAAGTGGAACAGGAGAAACTTAGCAGCGGACCATGGGGGAGGGGAAGGGGGAAAAATAGCTGGGGAGAGGGAAGGAGGCAAACCAAGAGAGACTCTTGAATACTGAGAACAAACCGAGGGCTGATGGGGGAGGGGGAGAGGAGAAGGGGGGTGATGGGCATGGAGGAGGGCATTTGTGGGGATGAGCACTGGGTGTTACATGGAAACCAACTCGACAACAAACTATAAAAGAAAAAAAAATAAATAAGAATGGCTTGACACCATTTGTGCATCCCAGCAGCCTGTCTGGAATCTGTCCTTTTAAGAATATGCTCAAGGGAGATATGGGGGGAGGCATATCCACTCCTCTCCTGACTTCAGACATGATTTTGTTATGGCCACAAGCCTACTTGGTGTTCACAGAGTTTAAATCTTTTTTTTTTATTTTTTAATGTTTATTTATTTTTGAGACAGAGAGACAGATCATGAACAGAGGAGGGACAGAGAGAGAGAGGGACACACAGAATCGGAAGCAGGCTCCAGGCTCTGAGCTGCCAGCACAGAACCCGACGTGGGGCTCGAACCCAGGGACCGTGAGATCATGACCTGAGCCGAAGTCAGACACTCAACCAACTGAGCCACCCAGGCGCCCCTAAATCTTGACAGGACGATACAGCAATAGGACTCTTAATATACTTGCTAAATGAACCCAGAATCTCTTGCATGCCAATCTACCTCCCACTCTCAGAGCTAAAAAAGAGCTTCTCAACTCGGATGATTATATATCTATTTTTTCAATCCACTCTGTAAGGTGGTAAATGTGAAACAAAAGATAATGTCTGCCTTTAACAGCTGTCAGATTGGCATACCATAAGGTGAAATTGTCTCTTAACCCCTAGAAAAGATACTCAATTTATTTTTAAGAAGTACGTTCAAAGAAATAATTAGACAACCTGGAATTTAAAATCTTCTCTATTGTGATATAAAAACTCGTCAGCCACATCTTCCTAGTCTGACTTTTGAATTTTGTTTGCGCCATTGGAAAAGCGTGGCTTTATCCTCTTGGTTTTTCGTTTTGGTTTTGTTTTAAAGATTTTATTTTTTAACTAATCTCTCCACCCAAAGTGGGGCTCGAACTCACAACCTCGAGATCAAGAACAGCATGTTCTACAGACTGAGCCAGCCAGGTGCCCCCTCACTCTCTTGGTTTGACTCCTGACTCAAATCATTAGTGGAAAACTTCTGACTTCTCCACTTCACATGTGGGAATCAGCATTTTTTCCTTCCAGATACTCAAGGTAGAAACCTGGAAGCAACTTAGTCTTCTCTTTCTCCCGCAACCGCCCTGTATCAGTCAGCTCAGGCTGCCAGGACCAAATACCATAGATGATATTCTGCCTTAAACAGCAGAAATGTATTTCCTGTTGGTTCTGGAACCTGGAAGATTCTGAGATCAGGGTGCCAGCACATCAGGTTCTGGTGACACCCCTCTTCCTCCTCTTCCTGTCTTGCAGACGGATGCCTTCTCACTCTCTTCTCACATGGCAGAGAAAAAGAAAAAGAGGAAGGGAGAAACAGCAAGCTCTCCGGTGTCTCTTCCTCTTCTTAGAAGGACACTAATCTTATCATGAGAGTCCCATTCTCGTGACCTTACTAAATCTAAATGCTTCCCAAAGGCCCCATCTCCAAACACCATCGTGTTGGGAGTTAAGGCTTCAACACGCATTGTGGGGGGACGCAATTCAGTTAATAGCATCCCCGGATTCGTCAGTCGCCAAATCTTATTCATTTTATCTTCCAAATACTTATTAAGTTCCTTTTCTCCTCTCCATTGCCACTACCACTGTCCTAGTTGAGATGTATATCATGTCTTGCCAAGACTATTGCAGTAGCCTACTAGCTAATCTCTCTGCTCTTGATCTTGCCCTCTTCAAATCCACCCTATGTATATTTGCCTTGTTTTCCAAAAATTGAGGCCAGATAGTGTAGTGTGGGAGGCCAGCCATCATGGGAGGATATAGAGGGTGGATTATATCAGTCACAACTGATGCTCTACGTCTTGGAAAGCCCAGCCACGGCTACCACAGCCAAAGCCTCCACTCTCCCAGGGCTGGCTTCCTTGCCTCTTTGGGAGTGAGGCTGAGGTCAGGCATGACCCCCATTCAACTTGCCACGGCAGCAGCCATGGGTCTACCACCCAGGTCCGTGACCACACCAGACTCCGTGAGACTCTGCTCCTCTCATCACGCCTAGACTTGGACAGAACTCCATATAACAGGGCCTGGGATCTGGCCTCCCCAGCAGCTTCCCAAAAGAGCCAGGTGAGTGTGTGGATTTCTTGCCCCATGGGATAAATTTGGATCCAATGAGCATCTAGAGCCTCTCTCTTTCTTTCTTCAGTGAGCTGGCCCGAGGCACAGTGTTTCTCTGCAGCCTGTCCAGAGATATCCCATGTGACTGAGCAACTGGCTGAGCCTCTTCACGGTCGTTTTGCCTCCTCCTTTGGCTTATCCTCACCCTCTTATCTTCACCTGCCCACCCATATATCGCTTCCTCTGTATCAACTTCCTTGCCTCCCCGCCATCCCTGCCCCATAAATAGGTCCAAGCCAGACACCCCTTCTCTGTCCCTCCACAGAAATCGGCACTGTTGAAACCATCAGCTTTATTGAATGATACAGCCCTCATCACTAGACACTGAACTAATTTCTGTAAATCTCCAATGCCTAGCACCGTGCCTGGAACACTCAGTAAGGATTTGCTAAACTGAAAGCCCCATTTATGACTACTTTATGATGCCAAAAATAATGAACGAAATTTCTACAGACATAAGACACTGAAGGAAGGAATTCCTGGACATAGAGACAGCCTGAGCAAATACCCATTGGCAGGAAAATGTCACAGTATAAGGGATAGGCTAGGCCAGGTAGGTTGGGTCCCTCTTTTGGAAAGGATGAGCAGGCAAGCTGATGACTCTATATATCTTTTCAGTGGGTAAATTGGGAGCCCTTGAAACTGGGGAGTTGCTTTAGAAAGCTTAAATTGTGATGATGTGTAATATAAATGGGAGTAGGGGGTTGCAGACCAGGGAATTGTGTGGCTCAGAATTGCTATGACAGCAGACACAGTGGGAAAGAGATTGGGGAGGTAGGGTCTACTGGATGTCACAAGCCCTCAGGGGTGGAAGGAATCAAAGTTGGCTTCTAGTGTTCAGAATAAGGCTCTGGGAGGATGCAGGGGCCAGCTACAGAAACTGGAAAGACAGGAAGAGTTTTTGGTTTGGGGCTGGGGGGTGTCAGAAGCCTTTTCATAAAAGATAAGACTATTTGCTGTAATACACACACCACCACCACCATGACCACCAGCAACAGCCAATAGCCAGGGTGGGTGGTCCTAACTTTCATTTTTTGCCACTGCCCTATCATCAGTGATGAGCCCAGGAGTAAAATAACATTTCCATGAATTCAGAGGGCAAGAGCCATCTGTGCGGCCAGTTTACGCTTTAAATGTAAGGTGAGTCAGCAAAGGCAAAAGGGTCAGCCCCCCTACCTTTGCTCTCCCTGAAAAGTCCAACTAAACATTCATACTGAGGGCATGTGCCCTTGAGACTCAATAATATATTCCTTTAGGGACAGGTAATTAATGTTTGTGGGGCAGGAAAGCAAGCCGAAGAGGGGGGAAGAGAAAGGGAAGTTACGTAACAATAGGAAAATTCCTCTTTCCTGACATCAACTCACCGAGCTTCTAGAAAGGAGGAAATGGAGGTTGCATATCCAACAAGCTGTTACTATTACTGCAGTCATCACCATGTTCACATTTCAAGCACAGATGCAGTGCCCAGCCTTGGCTGTTAATTGGTCAGTAAGTTAAGATCATTCATAAAGTATCACTTGGACAGCTGACCTTAAGGAAGATGGGAAGTCCAAGTTGCAATCCCTGTCTCCCGAGCTTCCCCTCTAAAGTGGGTGCTCCAAACCCACAGTATTATTTAGAATCAAGAGACTAGAGACTATTCAATACAGCAAAAGGCTAAAGGTAAAAACTCAACATCTTCATGGCGTGCAAGCAAGCAAAAGTGTTTGGGGAGCCCAGGAGTGCCATCTTAGGATGGAACAGTTTGGAGAGCATTCTCTCCTACTTTTCATCATTTCATTCTCAACGGGCTTCACCAAGGTGATATATAAAGACGTGAAGAGCTGATATATCGAGTGCTTGGATATTACCAAGTGATCCTGACATAAGTGAAGAGGAGAAGTCCATTGAGAAATGAGATTGGTTGAGAGGATCCATCGGTTTCTATAAGGCAAGGCCAGAGTCTCTCAGTGCGGAGTTCAGAACCTCTATACCAGAACCACCCAAGCTGCTGGTAAAGGCAGGTTCCCCGCATTCCACCCGGAGACTCTGATTCAGCCGGTCGGAATCAGGGACAGAGAATCTGCATTTTGAACCAGCCCCTGATGGTGATGAGGCATCCTAAGTTTGAGAACCCCTGCAAGTCTTTCTCCTGGGCCCTTCCATTACCACCAATCCCTGGAATCACTCTCTCATATTCAATTATTTATTCAAATATGTGTACTGAGTCTTGCTGCCTGCCAAGCTCTGTTCTAGGTGCCAGAGATGCAGGAGGCAACAAAAGAGACAAAGTCCCTGCCCTTCTGGAGTTTATACGCCTAGTGGAGGAGACTAACAATAAATAGAGAAGTATACAATACACGTGTAATCTGGTGACAGGCACCATGGGGGAGATAGGCGGGGGGGGGGGGAGGTCCCAAGAGGACCAACAGAGTGCTGTTGCACATCCAAGGTCAAGGGGGACCTCTCTGATAAGTGACATCTCAGCAGAAACCCAATCCTTCCAAGTCCCCTGAGATTTCCCATTGCTTTGCCCATTGCCCAGTCCTCCTTCCTTACCTTCCAAATTCATTCCTTCACCAATACCTACCCGGGGCCTTCCGTGTGCCAGGCAGATCTCTCTGACACCCCATGCTCAGCCTCATGAGGGCTGTTTCTCAGCCATTCTCAGCAGTGTTTCACAATTTTTCACACCCCTTTTCTGGGCCGCCAAGGCTGCCGCACGGCCTCCTCTTCGATGACCCTCCACCCGTCCACCCCCTATGCTTCCAGGTTTTTTGCTCTGGATTTTCAACCTCCCAAATCCACATGGCACTCCCAACATCCCAGTCTGTATGACAACCTACAAGGGCTGCATGATGACTGAGGGAAAGGAGCTATGCAATGAACTTCATGATCATGCTAACTCCTCTTGTGGTTAAGCAAGGTCCTCAAGTTGGAAACTAGGATACAAAGTGTTAAAGTGTGTATGCCTTGGTGAGGAAGGAGGGTGGGAATAGAAATAAATGAATATTTGCGAGCACCTCAAAACCAGACAGTGCATTAGTGATTTGCCTGTGCTATCCCGTTAATCCTTACAACAATATTGTGAGGGAGGTATTAAGCCCATTTTAACAGACAGGCAACTGAGACTCAGAGAGTAACCCACATCTAAGACCACCTGGCTAGTGATGGATGGAGCTGGGATTCAAACCCTAAATCCCAGCCTAAAACTCCTTGTTTTCTTCCACAAAGTGAGGTTAGAGTTTGTAAAGGGAAAAAAAAACTCTGAACGGTGCGTCTCAGGTTAACAGAAATCATGACAACTTTGCTAGCTAAAGACTCAGAGGAATTTTGAGTACACAGCCTTTCAGTTCTAGGTAGGGCGTATGTGTCAACCAGCGAGCTGAGTTTATAAGTCACATCGTGACCTGACCACCCTCCCATGCCACTGCCAGATCAGCTAGATAGAATCTGGCAGGGCTGATAAATTACCAACTTAGACAGGTATATGAAAGGAAAAAAAATACACACAAAAAGACAAGCCAAAAGGCAGCTTGCAAAATAAAAATAAACCAAATCCTAACGCATCCGGTTCAGGCTGTTGCAAATGCCCAGATGCATGAGAACCAAATAAATGAGAAACGCAGACAAGACTTAGCGCCGTGGAGATGTCCCAAATTCATTTACTGTGTTCGGGTTTGTCACCGTGATCCAGGCGACTTCCAGGTGTGGCTTGGTGGTGCTCACCTTCTCCCTCTAGGAATGTGACCTACCACAGGGAGGCTGAGACCGTCTGGTCTCTTCCAGACATACTCCTTTCTCCCTGGAATCCAGGAAACTCTGTCTACCAGCAGTGCGCGGATGCTGACAAGGATGCTGACAGCAGGTCCCAGGGCCCCTCCCTGGAGGGAACAAATGCCTCTCGGGTTGCAGCTGCAGAAAGAAGGAGGAGACTCCGGGGACAGGATGGTGAGCTGTGGAGGCAGTGGTTTGGACAACCACCGGGTGAGTCATGCCCCCGGCAGCTTTTTTACAACAGTTGCAAATTCCGGTAATAGCAGATCAGGGACATCTCTCGAGGGACTCCGGGCCAATCGAAGGTGCCTCCTGCTTCAGCTTGGCAGTTCCGAGCCTGCATCTGAATGGCTTATCTTCAAAACCAGATCCTGAAGGTTTTCCTTGCTTTGATCTCTGGCTTCCTGAAGCCAGGAGGTGATGCTGCCCGGAAGGTGGAAGAGTTGGATGATATCCATTGTCAGTAGACACTGCACCTGAGTGTGGCCCCCAGTCCAAGTAGGGATGCGATTTTCTTATTCTACGTCCTGGAGGGTGAACCAGGTATCTTCCTTTGGCCCCTCCAGGTCTGTTTCCTGGCTTTCTTCTCCCAGTTCTTGCCTCTAGCGAGGCTGACTTGTGTGGTCCCCACCAATGGTCTCCCTCCCCTTTGGCGTCCAGTTGGGTATGGCCCATGAGGGCCCCAACAGGAGATCAAAAGGCAGGGGGTGAATTTCTTTTGTGGCATCCCCTAGGCTGACTGTGTCTCTTATGAGGAGAGAAGAGACCTCTCTAAACAATACCTCTACCTCCAGAATCTGGTAACCCTTCTCTCCCTTGTCCCTTCAGGCCTAACTGGGTAACAGCGCCCCCCTTTCAGTAGCCCCGGGTAATGCAACATCCTTGAGATTGCCTTAAACTGGGCCCAACCTCTTTAGTAAAAAACCCTCTCAAATGATCCCCTGCCTGCCTTGGGGCACCGGAGTGATACTAACCATTTAGGCAAAAGCCAGCCTCGCCTGCCTGTCTCTTCCCTGTTGCTGCTGCCATCCTCACCTACCCCAACTGACACGGGCTCGTGGACCGCAAAGCCTTGTTCAAGAGCCTCTAGGTGTCAACCAGAGCCCATGCTAGGCCACTTAGAAAAAAACTCGAGCTCCTTCCCACAGCTGAAGAAGCCTGAGCCTGCTCTCCAAATTCATCCCCCACCCTCCACACTCGCTCTTCTCTGCCCCAGCCACATGCGCTTCTTACCACTTTCTAAATCTGCCAAGCTTCTTCTTTCCCTTCGCACTCACCCTTCCTTCTTTTCCTCCACCTGCTGCCAGGTCTTGGGGGCGGGGGAGGGGGGTGCACAGGGCGGGGGGGTGGATTCTCACAGTTGTCAAGTTTCATCTAACTCCCGCACGTTCCCTGAGGCAGACATTCATTTTATTCTTATTTTTTATTTATTTTATTTTTTGGCATCATTGTGTTCTGGGAGCGCCTACAGAACATGTCAGGTAACATAAACAAGGCAAGGGGCCAAGGCTAATAAAAATCATTCAGCCCTCTTGGTCTGGCTTTTGTTTTCCTACTCTGGACAGAGACACGAAAGCAGAGAAAGATTTCTTCACTTTTTTATACACACACACACACACACACACACACACACACACGGTGCAGAGTGACAATCGTCCTTGGTGCTGGGGAACAATAGGGAGTGGGTGGAGACTACAGCAAACCACCTACCAGCCAATTTGCTGTTTTGCAGAAATCTGGCCCCGTGGTGACTAGACATTGCCATTTTTCAAGAGAAGCTGGGAAACCAGAATTTTGGGTGGTGTCTCCTAATTTTTAAATGTGGGCAAATTTAAAAGCCTGACGAAGGCCACACTGAACACATTTTGTGCTGGATTTATTTTGTGCTGGATTTGTGCTGCCTTTTGCAGCAACGTGGATGGAGCTGGGGGGTATTAGGCTGAGTGAAATCAGTCAGTCCATGAAGGACAGATACCATATGTTTTCACTCATATGTGGATCTTGAGAAACTGAACAGAAGACCATGGGGGAAGGGAAGGGAGGAAAATAGTTACAAACAGAGAGGGAGGGAGGCAGACCATAAGAGACTCTTAAATACAGAGAACAAACTGAGGGTGGATGGGGGGTGGGGGAGAGGGTAAAATGGGTGATGGGCATGGAGGAGGGCACTTGGGATGAGCACTGAGCGTTGTATGGAAGCCCAATTTGACAATAAGTTATATTAAACAAAAACAAAAACAAACAAAAAAGAATGCATGGGCTGCCCGTACTCAATCATTTCCATATACGCAGTGAGCATAGCACATAGTACATGTTCAACAATTATGTGGCCAGTAAATGAATAGTCTTCCCAGTTGACTTCGCAGAGTTTAGAACTAGTGGACAAGCAGTACAACTTCCCTCCGTGGGGAACGTAGAAAAGGTGGGTCCAGAATGGGAGGAAGTTTCTCCATTCTACCTGGGAGCTTCACCATATGACTGATCCTGGGCTAAAATGAAGCCCACATGAAATTTCATGAAGATCACCTTTCTGTACCACTTGATCTGGGGCTGATGTGGGTTAGCGTTCATGGTTATGGTCATGTCTGTCTTGTAGTCTGCATCCATTCTGATGATCCTGGCCATGATGTACTGATTGCTAAACAACCTAGGTGCAAAAACAGAAACCTAGGGGCACCTGGGTGGCTCAGTTGGTTGAGTGCCCAACTCTTGGTTTCAGCTCAGGTCTATCTCACAGTCATGGGACTGAGCCCTGCATCGCGCTCTGCACTGAGCCTGGAACCTGCTTGAGATTCTCTCTCTCCCTCTGTCCCTCTCCCCTGCTCGTTCTGTCTCTCTCTCTCTCTCTCAAATAAAATAAAATAAAAATGGAAACATAATGATCATAGTCTCTTACCACCAAGAAAGGTTCTTAGAGGTGGGACAGGAAACATGTCACGATATGATCTAATTCATTTTGGGGTTGAATTCTATTCCAGGTTTTGTAGAGGGTTGATTCTCAAAGATCTCATGAACCTGGCCATGCTTCTCATGTCTGTTTTCCCATCTCAGAGAATTCTCGGTTCTCACCCCTACCTTCCATGCCCAGCCAAAGCTATTCTAAAGCTTCCAGAGAGCGTGGAATGAATGGAGTACTCCAGAGATAGGCAATAAGCTAGATCAAGTGCAAGGTGCCCCGTGGAAGGCAGTGGCAGAAAGAGGTGATGGTTTGGAGAAGAAGTTTTAATTAATTCACTTACTCCACTTTACAGAGCAAGCTCTCGCAGGCTCACATCTGGTTCTACCTATTTCCACGGTAAGCAGGAAGTTCACCGTCTGTTCAAAGGCTAAATAGGTGTTAGCGGCCCTTTATTGGATCAGCTCAAGGTGATTTAGATTTGTTCCGGAACACATTCAGTGTTTGATAACATGCAAGTGTGGTTCTGCTTTCTGGGGAGATAGAATCTCTCCTTGTATATGCTAATCGCCAAAGTGCACCATCCAGTGTGATAAATCTGTCTAAATCTATAAACTTATTCCCTATAATCTCTGACTCAGGCTTACCCTGATATTTCCCAGAGCAAAGCTTCCCAAATTTTATTTGGCCTCCGGGGGCTACTGGGAGCCTCAGAATTAGCTGGAACACAGTGGAAACGGCTGTGTTCTTGCAAATCTTCAAATAGCTCAGGTTATGTTAGAAACCCACAGCCCAAGCTTTCAGAGCCAAAGTTCATCTTACCTAATCAAGTTGCCTTTTACAATTTATAAATGTGTCATATTTCAAACATTCAAAGAGAATAACAGGACACACATTTATGTACCCGCCACTCACCTTTCCCAAATCTTAACATGTTGCTTTATTCCTTCCATTTTTATAAAGGAATAAAATATCACGATGTGCCCCTCCCTGATTCCATTCCCCTCCCCTCTCACCGCCCTCCCCCAAAATAACCACTACCCTGAATTTGTATTAATGATCGCCACACAAGATTTTAGTACCAATACATTTATTAACACACATTGATGTATCTATTTCCCCCAGTATATATATGTATATATGTATACATATCGAATATCGTTCTGTATTATATATACACATATATAATACTCCCTCAACAGTATACTGTATTATATGCATGAGTTCTCACTGTATATTATGTCTCATGTACCAAGCTGCAGTTTGCTTTTCCAGCTCAATATTGTAGTTTGAAGATTCATCCATGTTGATACATTTAGCTCTGGCTTATGCTATAACTGCTGTCTCCTTATGCTTAGCGAGTGAGTTTGCTGAGGCATGTGACTCTTGATCTCAGGGTCATGAGTTCGAGCCCCACATTGGGCATAGAGTCTACTGAGGGGAAAAACACATAATAAATAAACTTAAGGGGCACCTGGGTGGCTCATTCGGTTAAGCATCTGACTCTTGATTTTGGCTCAGGTCCTGATCTCACAGTTCATGTGTTCGAGCTCCACGTTGGGCTCTATGCTGATGGTGCAGAACGTGCTTGGGATTCTGTCTCCCTCTCTCTCTCTGCCCCTCCCCAGCTCGTGCGTCTCTCAAAAATAAAGAAATAAACATTTTTTCAAAATGAAACAAACTTTAAAAAAAGTAATACTCATAATTTCTATTGTAATTCATTCTATTTCATTGTCTTAAATCGTGGTCATGACTTACTTATTCGTTTTAGAACCATCAGTGAGCCCCCCCAATCTGAAAATCCATGCCCTAGATCAAATATCAGGAAGCAGAGTGGCATAGATGGATGTGTGCGTGTGTGTGCATCTTTGTTAAAGTTGGCCAGAATTGTGCTGATTTACACTTCCCCAGCGCGTGCAAGAGCACCTAGTGCCCCACAGGCTTTCCAACACTTGGCATCAATTGGCTTTTTA
This sequence comes from Cryptoprocta ferox, assembly GCA_028646485.1. Lineage (NCBI taxonomy): Eukaryota > Metazoa > Chordata > Mammalia > Carnivora > Eupleridae > Cryptoprocta > Cryptoprocta ferox. The sequence continues at coordinate 23,742,798 of CM053566.1, read as the reverse complement.
AGTTTTGCCAACATGATGAATGCAAGATGGCATCTCTGGGGTTTTACTTTGTATTCCCCTGTACAGGGAGTACAGCATCTTGCCCTGGGCTTATAGGCTATTTGTGTTTCCTCTTGTGTGCCTTGCCTGCTGATATCCTTTGCTCAGTTTTTATTGGGTAGTTTCATTTTGTCTTTAGCTTTCTTGGCCCTTTGCTTTTCTACATACACTTTGGGACCAATTTATCTTGTTGCACTAAGAACACTGGGATTTTCATAAAAATTGTTTACGTTTTATAGGTTATTAGGGGAATCTGTCATCTATATGATGTTGTCTCTTCACAACCATGAATTTTGCACATGTTGTCATTATTCATGATTTATTCTGTGCCCCTCAATATTTTTATTTCACTTTTTTCATCTTCCCCATTTTAGTTAAATTCTTTCCTGAGTTCTTTACAGTTTTGTAGCTACTATGAAGAGTTCTTTCTGTAACTCTTTCAAAAGCCTCCTATTTCTTTTTTTTGCCTTATTGCCTTGGCAGAAAATCCAATGCAATGTTGGATAGGAATGGCCAGAGTAAACACCCTTGTTTTCGTTCTGATCTTTGAGGGAAAGCGTTCAATCTCTAACCATCAAATATAATATTGGTTGCAAGTTGTTCACAAATGCTCTCTAAAAATATATTTTTTTATTTTTTAAGTTTATTTATTTACGTTGGGAGAGAGCAAGGATGAGTGGGGTAGGAGCAGAGAGAGAGGGAGGGAGAATCCCAAGCAGGATCCACGCTGACACCGCACAGAGCCCAATGTGGGGCTCGATCTCACAAACCGTGAGCTCGTATCCAGAGCTGAAACCAAGAGTGGGATGCTTAACCAACAGAGCCACCCAGGTGCTCCTCATAAATGCTCTTTATCAGACTGACAGAGTTCCCTTCTCTTCCTACTTTGCCGAGAGTCTTTCATCATGAATAGATGTTGAATTTTGTCAAATGCTTTTTCTGCATCTATTGAGATGTTTTGTAGTACTTTTACTTTAACTTGTTAATATGAAGAATTCTATCAAAAGATATTTCTGGTGTTGAGCACTATTTCATTCCTGAAAAATAATTTTTAATGTAATTTTAAAATTTGTTTTAAAGATCCATTTTTAGTATCACTAATAACATACTATTATTTCCTTTTCAAAGTTAAAGTATTTCTATTTAGTATTTGAAAGCGTACAGCATTTTCCTGGAGGATGGCTGAAAAATTGGTTATAAGGATTGTCTCAAGGAAAGGGACCCGGATGGCTGTGGGATAAGGGAGAAAGATACTCCTAGTGACTCATTTATGCTTTTTGCGTGTTGTTCCAGGGGCATTGAAATCCTCTTGAAAATGCTGAATCAAATTACAACATTCCAGAAAATGCTGGAGTTCCTTTTGTCCAGTGCGCCTGATGCTTTTTCCTCCTTGACCTCCTCCTGAAGTTACGACTCCTGAATTTGGTGTGCTTCCTCTGAGGGATGCTCTTCATATTTGCCAACATGGTTAATATTTTAAGTTTTAAAAAGGAGAACATACTAATGTGTTCCTCTAGTGCTTTTCTCCTGCTTTTTTCATATGTATATATAAATATACATATATATATAAATCCACAGAAATGACAGAGTAATGTTTTATGTTGTGTGTATGTGTTATGTAGATAAAATCATACTGCAAGCATAATTCTGATTTTCTTTTTCTCTATTAGTTGTTTAGGAGCACTACATATAGATATACACAACACACACATGTATATATACGTGTATATATGCATGTGTGCATATATATACGTATATACACATATTTTTTTAAGACTTTTTTTTAAGTAATCTCTACACCCAACATGGGGCTCGAACCCACAGCCCCAAGATCAAGAGTCACATACTCTACGGGGTGCCTTTGTGGCTCAGTCGGTTAAGCCACCAACTCGATTTCTGCTCAGGTCATGATCTCCCAGTTCATGAGATCAAGCCCCGCATCAGGCTCCATGCTGATCGTGTGGAGCCTGCTTAGGATTCTCTCTCTCCCACCCCTCCCCTTCCCCCACTTGTGCTGTCTCTCTCTCTCTCTCTCTCAAAAAATAAATAAATAAACTTAAAAAAAAGTGCTCTACCGACTGAGCCAGCCAGGCGCCCCTAGGAGCTTTATAGTGTTACACATACATCTAGCTCCTCCTTGTAAACAGTCGTACAGGATTATATAATAGAAACCATCACTATTTTGGCATCTATTCCCGAGTCTCTCCAGGATGGATATAGAGTAGTGAAATTGTTGGGCTTTAGGGACTACACATTCCTTGTTGTTGTTGTTGTTTTAACAAATAGTACTCAATTTCTCTCTAAAGGGACTGTACTAGTTTCTTTCATGCACCAAGCATGCATTTTCTTGAGGGTCTACCTATGGCCTTACTGACTTGCTGTGACTTCGATTGAGCAAGGCATGTTTGCTCTCTGGACCCCCCAGTGGCTCCATCTGCAGGAGGAGGGAGTTGGGTGGACTCCATGAGTGTGTGAGATAGCATAATGATAGGTTGTGCAGCCTCCGAGTGGATCGGGAGGGACTGCCCTGAGGAGACAGCTGAGGAGGAGGAGGGTGCAGGCAGCAGCCAAGCTGAAGGCAGGCAGTTTACACTCACTTGGCCCTCATCATGACTCCTCCATTAGCACAATGACAATTTATCCGGAGTTCTCACCCAAAAGCCCCCTCTGGAAGGCCTGGATACCCTTTTTCTCTGGGGGAACTCCGCCCCCATCCCAGTGTCCCCATCCCAGTGTCTCCCGCAGGCAGAAGTGGCAAGCAGGGTTAGCAAAATGTATAAATTTGTCATTGAACAAATAAAGACTCTTAAAAAATACAGAGCAATATAACCACTCTGGTCAAAGATAATTACAGGATTTATAGACGATATTAATTCATAATGCACTACAGATGGTGTGATCCAGGGATGGAACACACAATTATAACTATATGAATGCTTTCCTTTTCAACCCTGTCAGGGTGATGCTCTGACTGAATGTAGAAGTGCCTTTGGAGAAGTCTCAACTTGAGCAACTTCCGGAAAGGGAGATCGACCAAATGCCCTCCCGCTTTCTTTACCCTACCCAGGTTCAACTACTCTGAGGCTGACAGTGAAAAGAGACATCTTGTTTAATGTTTCTAAATCGGATGACTGTGTTGATTACCCACACGTTGAACAAATCTGGATGTATTTTATGGTTTCCCAATGTATGCATCTTGGTTATTTTAGTAGAATTAAGAGAAGGGGAAAAAGTTCTTCCTCCTTTGGACTAAAGACAAGGGAAGAGAGGACAGGGATGAAGTGGATTCTGAGACGTGGTAGAGGTGAGTTCCGGGCCACAGCAGATGCGGATTCTGAGCCACAGTAGAGGTGGGCTCTGGGGAAGAGACAAGATGGATTCTGGAACGTGGTGGATGCAGGTGAGTTGTTAGGTCAGGGACCAGGTGGGTTCTGGGATAGGGATGAGAAGCGGGTTCGGGACAGGGACAAGGTGGGTTCTGGGACATGGTAGATGTTGGTTCAGGAAAAGGGTAAGGTGGATTCTGGGATGTGGTAGGGGGGAGTTCTTAGGTCAGGGATGGGGTGGTCTTAGGTCTTAGGACAGGTGTGAGAGGTGGATTCTGGGACATGATTGAGGCAGGTTCTGGGACAGGTACAAAGTGGATGCTGGGACAGCCACAAGTAGATTCTGGGTCCGAACAGATGGATTGTGGGCTAGCCATCCCACTCCCGCGTTCCCAGAACCTGCCCATGCATAGTTCCCCTGGAGCCCTGAACATGTCCCAAAGCATTGTTGGCTTATCTGTCTCCCACAGGCTGAGCTCAAATATCACTTCCTCATAGTGGCCTCCGCGGAAGAGGGGGGGCCTCCCCGCCATCACGGTGCCCTTTAGCTCCACATGCTCGTCCTCCCTGCAGTTTCTCTTCTACTACTCTGCGGGCCAGGTGATGGTGCATTTACACCTGTGACTCCTTGGGCACCCTTGACTCTTGGCCAGACTGTGACTTCCCGCGGGCAGGCGCCGCGTGTGCACCGCTCCCCACGGAGCACAGGGCCAGGCACAGAGAGGCTGCCCAACACTCGCTTGCACTGAACGAAGGAGTTTTCCATGACACCAGGGATCCTGTTTGATTCACGGTTTCTTTCCGAGTGCCTGAGCGGCCTTCTAAGTGCGCGGCGAATCAATCAATAAGGGAAAGAAGGGTGCCGGGCGAGAGGAAGTGAGGGAGGAAAGAAGAGGGAGGGAAAGTGAAAGGGACTGGAAGAAGGAAGTGTAGGAGGGGAAGCCGGGGCAGGGCCGGAGAGCGGGGGAGGGGAACAGAGGGGCACCCGAGGCAGAACCGCACCGCGAATGAATGAACGCCCGGCCGGCCGCGCGCGCCGCCCCCGGCCCCGCGGGCCAGTGCGTCCTGCGCGCCCGGCCCCCGCAAAGCCGCCCGCGTAGCCCCGCGCGCCGCCGACGCTCGCCGCGCTGGGGGTCCGCGCTCCGCCCCGCCCCGCCCCCGCGCCGGCCCCGCCCCGCCCGCGCCCGCCCGCGCCCCCTCCCCGCGCCGGCCCGGCAGCGCGCGCGGCATTGTGGGAGTTGTGGTCCGCGCGGCCCCGCGGAGCGCCCCGCGGCGTCGGCACCGGCGGGGGCACCGGCTCGGCTCCGGCTCGGGCTCCCGCGGCGTGGGCCGGGCGGTGGCCCCGCGGCGCGGGCAGGGGGCGTCTGCGCGTCCGCGCCCTCGGGCGGCGGCGTCGCCGCGGCCCCGGCGTCCGCTCCCGCCGCCCGCGCGCAGGTAAGCGGCGTCTCCGGGGGACTGCGGGAGGGGGTGGGGGGGACGGCGCGGTGCCCACCGCCCCCCCCCCACCGGGAGAAGGGGAGGAGGCGGGGGCCGGGAGGCTGCAGGCCCGCGGTCCCCACACGCGGCGGCGCGGCAGCTGGGGATGCTCGCGGACGCCGGCGCCCGCCCGCGCCCCGCATCCCGGCCGGGCCGAGGGGCCCCGCCGCCCCACTCTCGCTACGTGCTTAGCGCCGCCGCCGGGGCTGGCTGGGTTTGCGGCGGGCCGGGCATCACCCCCCTCGAAAACCCCTGCCCCATCGCGGCGCCCCCCTACAGCCCTCCTCCTCGTGACCCTTCTCCCCTGTCCCTTTCCCAGCCTGCTCTCCCCCTCCCCCCAGACCTGAGCGTCACCCACTTCCCAGATTTCCCGCGGTGACCCTCCTTCTCTGTCCCATGAGCTATCACCATAAGCCACTTCCTCTGATCTTTAGTTGATTGCCCACTTCTCCAGTCAATAGTCACCTTTCCGTGGCCCCATCCCCCTCCTCCCCTGACCTCCTGGTGGTCACCATCTGTGTTAACCCATCCGCTGCTCCCCCCTTGCCCCCACTCTCCAGAGTGGGTGGATGCTGAAAAAACTGGCCGGGAAAGTGAGGAGGAGAGGTCTCCAGTTGCCCATGGGGAAGGGCTGGTCCTGGGCAGCTCCTGGGTCCTGGGTGGCGAGAGGGTGACCTGCATGACACACCTTGCTTGGTGTTGCCTTGCTCCTTGCGGGGGCTTCTAGGGTGGCCTCGCCACACCCCGGGGGTGGACCAGAAGCTCTTTAGCACTGGGCAGCTACTTAGATTGTAAGGTAAACTGCATTAGCCAGGTTAGAGCAGTCTGTCCCCCAGATGTTCATCATATCAGAAGTTGTATTTCACTGGACTCGCTCACCAGCTGGCAGTGAATTTGGATCCTGTTCCCCAGAGCTGACTGACCTTTAAGATCTGGAGTTCTTTAAGTGCAGAACTGCAGTGACAGGTCCCCATCCCTAAGGAGGACAGACATGAAACAGATGTGTGAAGGAAACTGGAAGTCACTGGTCCATGAGCCGGGAACTGGGGAGGGGGAAAGAATCCACACCCTTCCCACTGGAGCGTTGGGGGTTGTTCCTGCGTCCTGTTGAGTGTCAAATGTTTGAACCAGTGCTTAATAAGCTGTCCGTCACCGTGCAAATGTAAGGGTTTTTGGGTTTGTTTGTTTGTTTTTTTTAGTGTCACATTTCAGTGGTGAGCTTTTTAATCCACCTCTGGGCTCAGGGACCTGCCAGCATAATTTGGCTAAAAGTAACTGACAGGTAAAACAAGTCCTAACGTTGGCTGTCACTGCTATCCGTGAGGACAGAGTCCGAAGCTGGGTGCGGGATATCTGCATCTTTTGCTGCCTTTTGTTTATAGCTCAGCCCAGGGAGTGCTCATGGTTGATATTGTCTAGAATGAGGCTGGGCTGTCCAGTGGAGAGATGCCCTCATCCTCCGCCCTGTCTTCCAAGTCTTCACAGTGCCTGGGTTAAGTGCTTAGCAGGGCTGATGGGAACTGACACGTAACAGGTGTTTGTTAAATTATCACCATCTCACTTCTCATTTAAGAAAAGCCTCTTCTCCTGAGACGGAGTTTAAAAGTTCCAAATAGAGGTTTAGCATAGCGAAGGGGGAACGCCTTTTAGTAAAAGTGCTAGTTTATCATGCAGATGACAGTTTCACGCTGAATTTTAGGAACCCCAGGGTTCTGTTTGGGAGACGGGCTCACAAACAAAGGAATAACATCTGGATTCTTCTCTTTCCCTTTTCCTTGAGAGGAAACATGCACCCGTTACAGCTAGGAGGCTAGAGCAGAAGCAGGGACACGGAGGGGTCTGTTTCCATCCCGTGGGGCCCGGATCTGGGAAGAAATTGAGAACGCGTGAGAAAGAAAATCGAGCTGCTAGCCTCCCCACTCTTGTATTTTTCCTAGAAACATAAAAATGGCCACAAATATTTAGCACATGTGTTTTTGACTTACTAAATCTTATAGTCAAGTGATCCTTAATTCGACCTACGCTGGGAAAGTGCAAGTAGGCAGTTAATGAGCACCTGATGCTTTTTTTCATTTTTAGCTTTGCAAGCCTGGGGACCAAAAAAAAAAAAAAATTACTTAAGATGTGTGGCAGCAAGAATGTCTAGAATTTGGCTTCAAGGTCACTAGTCCTGAGAGACCTTTACCTGATGTCCCGCCTTTGCTTTGCTGGCTGATCAGCATGGGGGTGTCACACGTTTGAGCAGTCATCAGCTCCTATTAAATGCCCGCCTTGACATCCTGAGTGCTTACAGCAGTTGTCATTCCCCTTCCTCCAGGGGGAGGAGCGCCACCCTGTCTTAGCGGTGAGGAAACTGAGCTGGAGGGGAAGTGACCCGCCCAGGGTCCAGCCCACCCCCAGTGTGGGTTCTTGGCCCCTCTGCCACCTTGCAAGAATTTTCCAGCCAGATGTCATCCCCGGAGAAAGGGGAGGGTTTTTAGAGTTTTTAAAGAGTTTTTTTTAGTTGCCTTCTATTCCCACGAGAGAGAAGAGAGAAGGTAAAGCACAAAACGATTTTTCTGAATTTATTCGGCCCCTGGTGCCAAGGGAATGTATTAGGCTTGGAGGAGCTCACAGACCTGGCTGTTCTTGGATTAGAAAAAAGCAGGGTGGACAGAGGGTTTCGCTGGGAAACACAGCGGGGGTTTATTGCAACCCGACTGCTGGGCTCTGGTCATATTCTTGGGCTATAAGGATAACCAGGGTGCTAGACACCGGCCCTTAACCATTGGCGGGATACGTGGCAAAGAGACCCGAGAGGGCTTCTCTTTCCTTCTCCCCCATCACTTCTCTCGTAATGTGTGGGTGAGACCAGTGAGTAGTTTCCCAGCAGGTAGACAGAAGCGCTCTGGGTCCGCCATGGGGATCACGTCCTCTTCCAGCTTGTCTAAGCCCATCCTGTGTCAGAAGGGCAAGAGAGATTAGGAAAGAATGCCCAAGTGCTGTGAAAAGAGAAAGTAAAATGGGGATTTATGGCTCCTGTGCTGTTTGTAAGAATTATTTCTTTGGGGCGCCTGGGTGGCTCAGTTGGTTAGGTGGCTGACCAGCTCAGGTCATGATCTCATGGTTCGTGGGTTCGAGCCCCGCGTCGGGCTCTGTGCTGACAGCTCAGAGCCTGGAGCCTGCTTTGGATTCTGTGTCTCCCTCTCTCTCTGACCCTCCCCCACTCACTCTCTCAAAAATAAATAAACGTTAAAAAAAATTTAAGAAAAAAAGAATTATTTCGTAAGTGATCTCTCCGCCCAACATGGGGCTTGAACTCCAGACCCCGAAATCAAGAGTCGCTTGCTCCCCGGACTGAGCCAGCCAGGCACCCCCTTCTTTGCCATTTTAAAGATACTTTGGAATCCAGATCTCTCTGTAAAGGTACAGAGACCGAAGGGGAGCATGCATTTGTGACATAGCTACTGTGAAAGAACAGAGCAAAATGGGTGGACCTCATACTGCAGCCAATTGGGGTTTAGGTCCCGGCCCTGGCTGTGTGAACTCGGGTGGGGTGTGTGACCCCTCGGCTTCTCCATCTGTAAAATGGAGCTAATCACACCCCCTGAGGACGACAGAGAACGGGCCGGGCGTCTGTACTTCTCAGACAGTACTAGATGTAGATTAAGCGCCACCGGCCATTTGGGACATGGGAGGGGCACACACGATGGAGAAGCGTGTCCCCTACCAAAGGGACCTTTACAGGACGAGCTGGGACTGTACATTTCAGTTGAGGATTTGCCCAGGCATAAAAAATTTACGCTGGTTTACTTTCCTTTTCCCATCTCAGGTTTGGACTTCCTAAAACGTCCTCTCGCTGTGACCGAGCCCGCTTGTGAGGGTGATGCGAAGCGGCTCCTTCCAGCCTCCACGCAGTGACTTTTGCCGGGAGCGGAGTGGCGAGCCCGGATGTTAGTCGATGCCGCCGCCCCTGGCGGGCTCCGAGGAACAGTGGCCGCCATGCCTCCCCCTGCCCTGTCCCCCCCGCGCTAAGCTGCATGGTGTGGGTGCCCCTGGGACCCCCGAGGACTGACTGCCTGACCTTGCTTCACACGCCCACCGACAACCGCCCCAAGATGTCGCTCGAGTGGCTGGTGGCCTGGAGCTGGTCGCTGGACGGCCTAAGGGACTGCATCGCCACGGGCATCCAGTCGGTGCGGGACTGCGACACCACCGCCGTGGTCACCGTGGCTTGCCTGCTGGTCCTGTTCGTGTGGTACTGTTACCACGTGGGCCGGGAGCAGCCCCGGCCCTACGCATCCGTCAACTCCCTGATGCAGGGCGCAGATGCCAACGGGCTGCAGAATGGGTATGCGTACTGCCAGTCACCCGAGTGCGTGCGCTGCGCCCACAACGAGGGCCTCAACCAGAAGCTCTACCACAATCTGCAGGAGTACGCCAAGCGGTACTCGTGGTCCGGCATGGGCCGCATCCACAAGGGCATCCGCGAGCAGGGCCGCTACCTCAACAGCCGGCCCTCCATCCAGAAGCCCGAGGTCTTCTTCCTGCCTGACCTGCCCACCACGCCCTACTTCGCCCGGGACGCCCAGAAGCATGACGTGGAGCTGCTGGAACGGAACTTCCAGACCATCCTGTGCGAGTTTGAGACCCTCTACAAGGCCTTCTCGAACTGCAGCCTGCCGCAAGGCTGGAAAATGAACAGCACCCCCAGCGGGGAGTGGGTCACCTTTTACTTGGTCAACCAGGGGGTTTGCGTGCCCAGGAACTGCAGAAAGTGCCCACGGACGTACCGCTTGCTCGGAAGCCTGCGGACCTGTATTGGGAACAATGTTTTTGGGAACGCGTGCATCTCCGTGCTGAGCCCTGGGACTGTGATTACGGAGCATTACGGACCCACCAACATACGCATCCGATGCCATTTAGGTATGTCACAGGGGCGGGGGTCTCCTGGCTCACGGCACCCTAGGCAGCCTGAGAGCTCAGTGGCCAGAGTAGGGCCTTTTCACGTTCCTCAGTGTCTTCCTATCACAGGTTGATGAATCCCATATAAACGTTTTCGAGAAGCTCTGTCCAGAGGATGGAAATGGTTCTGCGCTGTCTCAAGTACGGAAGCCACTAGCATCGTGTGACCATGGAGGGCTTGAAGTGTGGCTGGTGCCGGCGAGGAACAGAATTTCTCGCTTAATCTGAATTTAAATCGGCACGACGCGTGGCTAGCGGCTCCTGTATTGGACAGCATATCTCTAGAGCCGAGGCTGTTGTAGTGATCGCTGAGGTTCATGACATCCGGGAGGCGTGAAAGATGCCTTAGCGCCTCCCGAATCGAGGGTGAAGTCCCTCTTGGTGTTAAGGCTGATTTTATTCATGTTCTGGGGAAACCGGTGAGTTGTGTGGCGGTGGTTTTGAGGACAAGGTCAGAGTCAGCTTGGCCGTGTTTGCATCCTGGCCGCACCACTTTGGACAAGTCACTTCACCTCTCTGGGCCTCGGTTTCCTCATTTAGAAAAGGGGAGGTAGAAAGATCATCCCCTGCAGAGTTACTTTGAGGGTCTGCTAAGAGGGTGTGTACCGTACAGCGTGTATTCACACAGAGCCTGACGTGGGGGAGTACTCACCCTTTCGGGGGGCTTAACAACAACTCCGTCTATAGAGATGTCACTTCCCCAGGATGCCTTATTCCTGGTGAGTCACGCTAATGGGTTGGTTACCAGGGCGAAGACACCACCAGTTAGCATCCCAGACTAGCAGAGCGTGTCCAGAGCCTGGACAGGGTCCAGCTACCGGAAGTTTGCGGCGCTGGCTACCTCGGCTTCAGAATGGGGGGAGCCCCGATCTAGGCTGGAGGAGGGGGTTCGTAAGTGTTCCGCTGAGGAACCTCAGGGCTGCCTGGGGGGGCCTGGCCCTCCAGCCCTGCTTTCCCCAGAGCCCCCTGCTTCCCCTGCCCTGTGTGGGGATTCTGAGCAAGAGGTGACTTGGACAGAGGGCTCCCCCGCTTTGAAAAACAACTAGATTCGAGCAGTTGATGCCATGAGTACTTCACGAGCAAGGGCAGAGGCACCAGAGGAGGTGTCCTGGTTCTGTGGTCAGCTGTGAGACTCTGGGCAAGTAACTGAGCCCCTCTGTGCCTCAGTCTCCTCATCTGTAAAATGGGGAGGCGGCACTTCCCTCAGGATCGTTGGCGGGATTAAAGAGTCTCTTCTGAGGCTGCTTGGCACTCGCCAACAGTGGCAGCTCGTAGCTTTTGTGATGAAACGCATGCTGGGCAGTCCCAGAAAGGAGCCCTAAGACGTGGGGCCTCAGGAAACCGTGGGAAAGGATCAGGCTCGCACACCTAGACTCCACTCTGTGGGCCCCGCCTGCCCAGTGATCTTGGCCAGGACCCTGAAACTCTGAGCCTCTGTTTTCGAGAAGAAAATGGAGGTAAAAATACCTGCCTGGGGGCTCTCTGGAGGATTAGAAGTAGGGATGCTGGCAGGTGGAGGGCCGTCAGGTAAAGGGCGCCCTCACCCGCATTAATCCAGGAGGTGAGGTGGTCAAAGTCTCTGTGCGGGACAGCAGGGCACACTCCGGTCAGAGCACGCATGGCCACAGGTGGGGAGTGGAGGAGCCTTCCCCCCACCCCGAGCCCCGGACATGGCTTGCTGGGAGTCCTCGGTCTGGCTGAGGTTAGACAGGTTGGGTGGAAGCAAACCGCGGAGGGCCCCCATGGGGGGCTTCGGAATTGAGGCTGTGGGTGATGGGGTGCGGTGTTCTTTTTGGAAGGTTTCCTTTGTGTGTTTTTAAAGAGCTTCTGCATGACCTGCAGGGAGGGGCGTTTGTGGACTGATACAGAATGCCAGGCAGATGCCAAGGGCTGGTGGCCGGAGAGCCCAGGACCTGCCTCCTGCGTATTAATGCGTGTTGTGCATCCGCGCGGCGTGCGTGCGTGTGTAAAGCGGGCCCTCGCGGGCCCTCGTTAGGACCGCTCACTCCTTTCCCAGCCAGCTCGTTCTCGCCACCAGCAAAACTGGGCCGCGTCATGTTCCCTTGGACAGCAGGCAGCCTTGGAAGCGGTCCCGCCGGGCTGTGGCTGCTCCCCCACGGCCGGGGCCGGCTCCGCGGTCGGCTTTGCTCAGCATTTCCTCCTTTCCTCTGGCACGCCCACGTTCACGGCCACCCCGGAAGGAAACAGAGGTGTGTGAGACTCACGTGACCTCGGGGGTGGCCAGAGAGGGAGTCCGGAGACCCAGGGCAGCTTGCCAGGCTGACGCGCAGGAAGCACCTGGAGTCCCTGAACCGCGTTCCTGACTTGCCAACCTTTGTCCCCCATCGCTGCCTTCCGTCTGCGTTGGATTAGGGGCACTGCCCCTCCTGACAGCTGAAACCCCAGCCACCACTCTGCATTTGCCCAGTCCCTTCATTTGCCAAGGACGGCTCGGAGCTGCCTCTAGAGGTGGCGCCACTCAGTGGACCCCATGTAGAGCCGTGGGACGAGCTGTCACTTCGCATGTCACATAGCACAGGGTCGGAACGCCCCGACCGCACTGCCACGGACCTCCAGTAGACACCGTCTGACGCTAACCAGGCAGATTTACTGGGGAGGCTGCTGACCTTCCACAGGACCGACCGCCAGGAAAGGGCAGGTGAAGATGCACGAGGGTGTTCACGTTCTCACTAAGCACGGTTCGACTCTCGTCGCCTTCCGTGTGTACGCTGTTGGGTTTCTTGGCGTCTGGCTGGGTAGAACCAGTGGATCGGCTGATGTTTGCCTTGCCTGCCCAAGTGCCAGCCCCCAGCGTCCTGAAGTGGCCGCTGCTGGTGGCCAGAGCCCTCTCTCGGCCCTTGACCTGCCTCACTGGGGGGTTGGGGACAAAGCCCTAAGCCGGAAGATCCAGGGCCTGTCTCTGTCCCCGAGAGCCACCTGAACGCTCTGTCTGGGAGTGTCGATCATATCTGCCAACGGAGCTGGTGTGTGGGCCGTGGGCAGGAATGGCAGGCTGCTGGAAGTCCGGGCGGAATGAAGGGGGAAAGCTGAAGAAAGTGACCGGGGGGCTGTCAGGCCAGCAAGCCAGGCCATTTTTCTCCTGTGCCGTGGGGACTGCTGATGAATCATTCAGTGGCCCAGAGAAAGGAGAGCTGCTCTCCGAAGGCCTGGGGTGGACGGTGGACGGTCTCTGCAGACAGCCGCTGATTCCCTCAGCGAGGGGCACCCATGGAGAGGGCCTGGAGGGCCCTCTCCCTCTGAGCCCATCACCACCCCAACCCCCCTCCTCAGCCGTTCACAGTAGCGGGAGATGGGAGACCGAATGGCCGGCTCAGGTCATGCAATGAAACGTCCTGTCGATGTCGCAACGTTAACTCCTCCAGGCACGGCCACTTTCGTGCCACTGCTCCTGATGGGTTGACTACCACTCGTGCCTCAGTGTCCAGTGTTAGAAGAGCCTGTTCTTTGGAGCCAGAAGGATCTGGATTGAAATCCCAGGTCCCACGAGGACTGCGTCGCCACTTCTGGCGGGTCGCTGTCCTTCTGGGAATTTCAGTGGCTCCCCCTGGGGAGTGGGGGAGGGGGTGTGTACCGTGCTTCCTTAGCCCAGACCTGCGCCCAGCTCCGCCTTGCGTTCTTGGCGTTGAGGACTGGGGTCATGTAGCCCAGAAGGTGGGCGTGCTGATGGCCCCCTTCACAGACGTGCGGGCCCTGGCTCAGAGAGGTTCAGTGACTTTTCCCAAGTCCTGCAGCACATAAGGGCGAGAGCCAGTCATCTGGCCCCAGGCCTGTGTCCTTGTCACTCCTCCATGCGGCCTCCGTGTGTGACTTCCTGCTCCGCCCGTGCTTCCTGGAGCCGTCCGCTTCTGGTTCAAGGGGTGTGTTAAAATGCTCCGTTAGGGGGACCTCTGTTTCGTGTTTGTCCTGAGGATTAAATCAGAGGGGGTGCCCATTGGTTCTGGGTCATGGCTGTCCCGCTAGTCACGGAAGACAGACCAGACCACCACGGTCCTACCCCCTCTGCCTGTTTCCTCCCGAACGAACCATCCTCCCTGGGAGCCGCGGGGCCGACACAGCCTCTTGTGAATCGTAGGCGGCTATGGTAGTGCCTCCATTTACGCAGTGACGTGGCCCACTACTTCCCGAGCCCCTTGGATGTGAAAGTGCGCGCACGGCAGCATTTCAGCCAGGCCCGCTTTCCGGGGCTGTGTGCCGAGCTGGACACTGGCCGCTTGCAGCCTTGCGCATATGGCCCCTTACAAAGGTGGGGGCTTCTTTCTTCTTGGAGCTCAGGTGTTTCCGAAGGGGTGACCTCCAGTTTCCCACAGGGAAGCCGGAGGAACTTCGAGTAAGAACATGCTCTCCTCGGGCCCCAAAATGCATTTAAAGCTTGGAGCCCAAAGAGGAGGGCCCTGTTCTGTCTCCACCAAAACAGCCCTAGAGACAGGGCTATAATGAACACAGCTCCTGGGCCCGGCGGGTTATGAACTTGGCCGCCCTTGATTAACGGGTGGGGGGGGCCCACAGATGGGCTTTGGGAGTCTCCCAAGTGCAGTGCGGAGCCTTGACCAAGAGCCCGCGAGCCCAGACCCACGGACTAGGGCGGCGGAGGAGTGCGTTCTTCCAGGGAGCAACGCTCGGGGTTCACAGCCTGTATTTGCCCTGTCAAAGGGCTCCCTCCCTTCCCCCACACCCCCCGAGGGGGGCTCCAAGGGGCCAGGCGGGGAGCCCGTGCCTCGGGAGTTGGGAGCTCACACCAGAGCAGGCCATCCCCCATCCCACCTGCCTTCACTGTCTTTTCTCTCCTTTTGCCCCAAAGGTCTCAAAACTCCCAGTGGCTGCGAGCTGGTGGTGGGGGGAGAGCCCCAGTGTTGGGCAGAAGGACGCTGCCTCCTCTTTGATGATTCTTTCCTGCACACTGCGTTCCACGAGGGTGAGTGACTGCCGCCGGCGGTGGCGGTGGTCATTAGAGGCTTTGGTTTTTAGCGAGGGTTAGGTTTCTGGAAACGTTGGGTGGAGAGCGTACCCCACCCCCATGCACAGTTTCCCCTTTTGTTACCCTCTCGCGTTTATTGATGCATGATTATGAATTAACCTCTAGTGTCTGTTAGGGTTCACTCTTCCTGTCGGATGCTCTGTGGGTTCTGCCAGATGTATAGTGACACGTATCCACCGTGACAGGATCATACGGAATAGCCTCAGTCCCCTAAAAATCCTCCGTGCTCCCCTTAGCACGCATTCACCCCTACCTCCCTCTATACGCCTGCCCAGAACCTGATGGAGCTGTGCTAGCGTTCTTGTTCAGAGAGGAGGCGATCTTCCCACCTGCGCCAGGGGACAGGTTGGGTCCCTGGCCCAAAGCTCACTTTGTGGGAGCCCGTGCTGCGCAGCTCCTGGCTCCAGGATGGTTCAAACCTCTCCTCTCTCGCGCCCTCCCCCTCCCCAGGCTCTGCGGAGGATGGCCCGCGGGTGGTTTTCATGGTGGATTTGTGGCACCCCAACGTGGCGGCGGCCGAGCGGCAGGCTCTGGATTTCATCTTTGCTCCAGGACGATGAGGACAGTCCCCGTGCTGGAGTCGGCGCCAGCGGCCGCGGGTCAGCCTGGGTAGGCTGGGGTCCGGGCCAGCCCCCTAGCCGTGCTGGGATCCCACGCTCCGAAGCCTGCCTCGACGGAAAGTCCTTACTTGGGATCTTGAGATCACGCTGGGTCCCTCTTTCCTCTGATTATTGTAAATGGGAAATTTTCAGCTTGTATTTCCTTAGATTTGTTCTTTTTTTTCCCTTCCAGTCATTTGCTCCCGAGACTCCTCTCCGCCTAATAGCGCGTTATTTTGCTCCGTGGCTGGAGGCTCAGTGCCCCTGTCCTTGCCATATTGCTACTCGGTTTTCCCAGTGCTCTGAAATAGAGTAACCAAACGGTTATCTGTCTGAGTGTAATAACGTGACACTTCTCCTGGTCATCTTACGAGAAAAACAAACAAAACTCGACCAAAAAACTGCAAACCAGAGTGCTAGAGACCTTGGCCTCTGTTGCTGTCACGGCCACACAGGGGACCCTTCAGCCCCACCCCCTACCCCTAGGGCCGGCAGGGTGGGGAGAGTGGGCGAGCCCCCACAGCTGGCCGGCTTCCTGGGCAGGGGGGCCCCGGGGCGGCGGCGCCGCACCCAGCAGACCCTGTCACAGTGGCTCCCCTCACCCCGAGCCCCGTCAGGCCCCCGATGGCAGGGAGCGTCTGGCTGGTGGGACTGGCGGCTCTTCCCCTCAACAAGGCTCCCCTGCGGAGCTGGGGCTGGTGTCCTGCTGAGCCATCCAGGCGCCCCACCGGTCAGCTGTGCAATGTGTGGCCCACTTACCTCACTGCCTACCGAAGCCCCACTGCCTGGAAGATCCCCGTGCAGCTGTTTCGGGCCCACGGTGACGAGCGTCAAGGAGGAGCTGGGGCGTGTGCTGAGACCTCGCTCATGCGGTGACACTCCAGGGACCACCTTCCTCTGGCAACACAGGAATCGCGGATCTGACCAAAAAGTGTCCATTTTGCTTTGGAGCTCTGTTGCCTGTGAGTTTCCACTTATCCATCTGCACATAAATGTCCCAGCGCCGGGCTCTGAGACGGCGGAGGTGTGGGCCCTGTGTCCCTGTCTCTGCACAGGGCGCGTGCCGAGTGACAGCGACCCGGGCCAGCGTGCGTGAGAGAGGCCGCTGGGAAGACCCACGGTCACGGTGCTGGCTTCACCACCACCTGTGAAGGACGTGGCCGGTATGAGGCGCCGATTCTAGAAACATCCTCCTGTTAGCAGATGTGTGCAAGAGTAGCCTGCAGCCGTCCTGGAGATGCCTTTTTTGAATAGCGCCTCACGGGCAGTGTCGGGTTGACAAAGCCGTGGGGCGGTGTGGGGGTGCAGCCCAGCCCACGGGCAGGGCTGGGGCGGCGTCTGTGCAGAACCCGGCAGTTTCTGGGAGGAGCAGCTGTCAGAAGGAACCATGATCCGAAACGCATGAGGCGGTCACTAGCAAGTGAGCAAAGAAAAAACATGTCTGTATTTGGGGAAACTTTCTACGCAGATATTTGTCAGTGATCAGGATGCAGGACAGGGCAGAAACTTCGAACACACCTGAAGTCTTTTTACTCATTAAGTATCTTGTTCCAGAATCACCGAGGTGCATGATTTCTGTACGTACTGACTGCTCCACGTTTACAGGGCCAACAGCCCACACAGGTACCCGGCTACCTGAGCTCATGTGACGTGGTTGGGGAACAGGAGATAAATAAAGGATCTTGCTGAAAACCAGAGTGGACTGGTAAAGTGGTCTGTGGGGGGGGGCAGAAAAAAGGGGTGACTTGGGCAGGAGCTCGCAGGACTTGGAGGCTCTTGGTGTTTGGATGAGTCGCAGAGACAGGTGGGGCCCTAAACGTGGTGGTGCACAGTGAGTAAAGCAAAGCGTGGTTCTCAGATAACGGGCGTGAAGTAGCAGCAGCAGCCGCATGGAACGTTCAGGAACTGTAGGTGTCACACTGGGCAAAGAACAAGGACTGTGGGTTCACAAAGCGGGAGGGCGTTCGGGACTCCATGCCAGGAGCTCACTCCCACCCAACCTTGGGCAGGTCGCGGAGACTGTGGAAGCCTCAGTTCGCTCCACAGTAGAGGTGATGCCCGGCACATGGAGCGGTGACCGTCCCCTTCCTACCGCAGTGGCTCCGAGCAGGTGGGGGAGGGGAGCAGGTGAGGAAGAGGGGTGCATAAGGAAGAGGTGGATAAACGGGAGGAAGCAGGTCCCCCAGTAGCTACATTTTGAATATGTTTTCCTTTTATTCTTTTTATTTTTTTTTAATTTTTTTATGTTTTATTTTTATTTTTGAGAGACAGAGAGAGACAGCGCAAGCAGGGGAGGGTCAGAGAGAGAGGGAGACACAGAATCCGAAGCAGGCTCCAGGCTCTGAGCTAGCTGTTAGCACAGAGCCCGACACGGGGCTCAAACCCACAAACCTGAGATCATGTCCTGAGCTGAAGCCGGACGCTCAACCGACTGAGCCACCCAGGCACCCCTATGTTTTCCTTTTATTTTTTTTTAATGTTTTATTTATTATTGAGACAGAGAGAAACCGAGCATGAGCAGGGGAGGGGCAGAGAGAGAGGGAGACACAGAATCTGAAGCAGGCTCCAGGCTCTGAGCTGTCAGCACAGAGCCCGATGCGGGGCTCGAACTCACGAACCGTGAGATCATGACCTGAGCCGAAGTCGGACGCTTAACCGACTGAGCCACCCAGGGGTCCCTGTTTTCCTTTTAAAGAGGGGTAGGTGACACAGGTGGCCCGGAGCCCCAGGTGCACCCTGGCTGCCTGGCATCTTCCCAGAAAACTGGCCTCCACCCCAGTCTGGGCTGGGCTCCCTCAGTGGACGGAAGGGAAGAGCACCCCCGCCCGGGGCTGAGAGGTCTCTCACCCTCCTGAAGTGTGCATCCCAACCAGGCAGGTGCTAACGTAATTGACACGCTACCGCTGAGGATGCTCAAGGTGAGAAGCGGAGCCTGAGAAGCATGCGTCAGCTCCACGGCCAGCCTGCACAAGGTCACGTACTGGGTCTCCCAGCACCTGCTCAGAACCCCCCAGACTCACCCAGATTGTCTGGGTTCTGGGCACAGTGACCGCACTTGTAACATCGAATGCCCTACAGCACATAGCCGGGGGGGAGGGGGGGCGATCCTAATCTGCCGGTTCTTGACTTTGCACGACACAATCACCTGCTTTGAGAAATACTGATGCCCCTCCCTCCCACCCCCCCACCCCACCCCCCGCCCCAGCAGCTCAGTTCTTTGTTCAGGGGGTGGGGCCCAGTCTCCATATTTGTTTTAACTCCTTTCCTGCCCTGATTCTAACACGTAGCTGGGGCCAAGGGCCCCGCTCAGGAATGGCAAGGCCTTTGAAACCAGCCAGCTCCAGGTGAAAGTCTGGACTGTGCCCTGTGTCACGCCAGGCAGGCCCCCTAACCTGGGTCTCTAACAGATGGCCACTATTTATTTAGTTTTATTTTTTATTAAAAATTTTTTTATTTGGAGAGGGAGAGCAAGCAGGGGAGGGGCAGAGAGAGGGGACAGTGTGAATCCCAAGCAGGCTCCGCCCTGTCACTGCAGAGCCCAAAGCAGGGTTTGAACTCGCGAACCGTGAGATCATGACCGGAACCGAAATCAAGAGTCAGACGCTTAATCAATTGAGCCACCCAGGCGCCCCGATCCGCCATTTTTAAGACTCTCTTCCAACAGTAGCTTGTTGAACCTCTTGCAAGGTGTAACACCCCCATTCTCAGTTCTCAGGTTTCTAGGATCCGACCAGCCCCTGTAGGACTGGACTCACCATCCACACCTGACCAGTCAGGGCCTTCCAAACCCCTGGCACTCAGGCACTGGGTCAGGGCTGGGGGCGTGCTCTAGGTTCTTTCCCTAGCACCACTGCGAAGGAAACACCACTTTTCACGAGGTATGTATGGGTCAGGATCTGGTGTAAAGAAAATCTGAGAGTTAAACCCACAGAGGAGAGCAGCTTCCGCCGCCCCGCGGAGGTCACCAGAGTCCTGGACGGAGCTTTGCCTGGACTTGCCAGTTACACGAGCCAGTAGACTCCCTTTTAATGCTGAAGCCCAGTTTGAGTTGGGGCTGCTGTCCCTTGCCACCAGAAAGTCCTGATCCACTATGCGGGCCGGATGCCTACTTTCCCAGGCTTAAAGTGAAGTTTGAATAAGGTAACGTCAAGCTCTGGGTGGATGGGAAGTGCCCCACACGTAGTTTTTAAGTGGAAACATGAGAAGCAAAAGCTGAGTACAAAATGCTGTTTGCGAGGACCATCGGGCCCTGCTGCCAGCCACCTCCCCCTGAGATTCACCTCCCAGCTAAAGCTTGCTAACCAGATGTAAACACGGGGAGCCGGACGGAATAAGGCCATATATTTTCGAGCTGCTGACAGATGGCCGTGAAAATAGTCAAGCAGATTGGAGCTTGACGTGGCAGGAGGCAGCACACACACAGAGACCGATTTACTCTCTGCCTCCTGCCCAGGCACACGCGTTGGTCCTGACTTCTGATCGCCTACCCTTCCCCATGTTCCCCACTTCTGATGCGTTCACCACCCCGGATCCGAGGGCAGAGTCCTTTTCTTCCTTGGGCCTGGAGAGCACCGTGCACTCTAAGGGATTCCTCTGCATGTATTATTGTCCCTCGAGTACTTGGGGCCAACACTGGGGTGAGCAGAGACAGTTGTGTGCATTTAGCACAGAAAACGTAGGCTCAGAAGCAGCAGCTGCCGGGAACAAGGTCACGTGGCCAGCTGGAGAACGAGCCGGAATTAGAAGAGAGGAAGAGAGGTACCGACGCACGGTCTGGCAGCCTTTTGAATCCCCCTCATACATTCAGCTCTCATCTTCATCGCTGGCACAGGGACCCCCTCCCCCCCGGAGATGCCATTTGCCCTCTTGGGACACTCACTGAAACCCCACTTTCTGAGGGTCCCCACAATATGCCACCCCTTCACATAATTACCCTTTCCTCTCCATTCCCAAGAAGAAGACACCAAGGTTCCGAGAAATAAAATAACTTGGCCCCGTTTCCACAGCAGGAAAGTTGAAGGGGTGTGAGCTGAGCCCTGGGCCCTGACAGCAAAGCCCACGTCCCTCCGTGACCGCAGGAACCCTTTGGGCTGGTCGGAGCAAAGGACATAGGCAGTGACTTGTCACCAGTGCGTGGGAGGTGGGGGCTGGCTTGTCTCCTCCCCCCTGTCCACGGGGCCTCCCCTGGGAGTGCGGGGCCCAGCCAAGCGGGAAGGCAGGGCTAAGCATGGGACTGACACTCCGCTGGGACCCGGGCACACATGGGCAGTCACCTCCGTGGCTCTAACAGGATCCAGAAGCACCGTGGATTTCATTCCCAAGAGAAAGACAGCTGATTTCAGGTTCCAACGTTTAAACACAGAGGAAATGTCTTTTTTTTTTTTTTTTATAGCCTTGAAGCCCTTAGAACCTTCCCCTTAAGCTTCCCAGATTCAACAAACGCATTGAAAAAAGATCCAGAGTATCTTGTTTTCTCCTCGACCTAGTCCACACGTGTTGGCTGTACACCGTCCTCCCCAGGGTCCTCGCAGGGGCCCCAGGGGAACCTGCCCCACCCGTTGCCCTGTTTCTAATCCATTCAGGAGCTGATGGACTCACTCCCCTGCCTCAAAGCTCCCCTTTGCCCCAGGATGTTTGCCTGGTGGCAGTGTTTGCAAGGCGGGGCCGTGGCTGTAACCAGCCGCCACAGGCTTGGTGGCTCACAACAACAGAACTTATTCTCGCGCGCTTCTGGACGCCCCAGTCCAAAATCCGTTTCACTGGACCCGTTTCACTGCCATCCCCAGAATGGCAGCCCTTCCGGAGGCTCGAGGGCAGAATCCATCCCTCACCTCTCCCAGCGTCCGGTGGCCCCCGGGGTTCCTTGACTTGTGACTGTGTCACTCCAGTCTCTGCCTCCGCATCACCTCCTCTCAGTATGAATCGTCTTCCTGTGCCTCTCTGATAAGGACACGCGTAATGGCACTGAGATAATCCAGAATGTTCTCTGCATCTCCAGATTCTTAAGCACACCAGCACAACGTTTATCATATGAGGTAACGCAGGTGCCAGGGATGGGGAGGTGGTGTTTGGGGCCCACCATTGGCACCGTGCGGAGCATGTCACACCCACTCGCTGTGGGGTACGTGGAATCGGAGGGGGTGTGAAGGGCTTGTCAGCCGGGAAAGGACCACCATGGGGTTGGCACTCCAGACACCGGAGGGGGTGACTGCAGCCAGGCTTCACGTGCTGCCACTGTCAAGATGACAGAGAGCCAGTGCGCCTAGATGCTGCCCTCCAGCAGGGAGGCAGTGTGATTGGCTCAACCCGCCCCCCTAGGGACTGGAGGTCCTTTCCCAGCAGGAATCTGATTGCCCCTATTAATCAGTCCATGGGAACTTGATCCTTAAGGTTCAAGAGCTGCGGATGCTGGGCAGCCCTGCACGGACTGACCCAAAACAGACCCTTGCACTCCCTCCTCATGCTGGTTCCCCGCTCCCATAAGCCTGTCATCCAGGATGCCCGGGGCACTCAGGTGTCACCTGTAAACCAAGGCAGGGCAGGATCTGTCCCGCAGACGTTCCAACAGAAGGGCCCCCCGCTCTGGGGAGCCTCGAGTTCAGAGGCCAATTGTGAGGGTGTGGGCCCTGGCCTGCCGAGATGTCCTCATAGCCACCGGAAACTGCAGCATCGAGCAGGAAGACGAGGGGTTAAGCGCTCCTCTTGCAGCAGCCTCGTGGCCACGGTCACCATCAAGACTGCTGCTGAGGACCCTGAGCCGACCTCCACTGCAGAAAGTAAACGGGGCCAGAGAAGCAAAGGGAAGGGGCGTACGATGCTTACAGACTTCAGCTTTTCTGGATTAGTCCCAGGGGGATGAGACTCGGTGGGTGGGTAGGGGGTCCTTTCCCATTACACAAGGGGGTAGGAATCGGACAGTCCCGTCTAGGTGGAGAGTGGAAGAAGGCTCTCAGCACAAATGACTTTACGGAGCTGTCTTCTTCAGCCCGGTGCTGGGGGGCCCTGGCTCAAGGCAGGTTGGACCATGTGCCAAGGCGGCCGCAGCCAGGAGCCCAGAGGTCTGAGCAAGGGTGACGGTGAGCTGTTCAAGGCTTCAGCAGTGGGAGGCCACCTTCCAAACTGACCCCCAGCTCCTGGACAAGAAAAAAGGTGAAGGGGCTGGCCCTTTCGCCCTCCCCTTGCTGCCTCCTGCCAACCCTCCCTTCTCAGTTCTGGGACATGCATCCTGGAACCAGGACATGACCATCCAGGGACCTTCCCAGCTTCCTCCTTGGTGCTACCCATCCTCCACCTCAAGCTGATGGGATTCTTCAAACTGCAGGGGGAAGGTTTCAGTGGGTGCCCACGCACTCCCGTCACAGGCCTCCCAGAGAAACGGGCCGGGTGCGGCCAGGAAGGCTGGGGGGCTTGGGGCCATTTGGGTGGACATCCGCTTCCGGAAGAGGGAGGCACCTGGGTGGCTGGAGTAAGAAGAGGGGCCAGGGCAGGGCCCAGAGCAGAGGAAGTGGGGGCCCAGCTGGCTATCAATGTCAGGCTCTGGAAGCCGTAGGAACGCTGAGGGAGTGATCACAGTATCTTCCTCAGTTGTCCAGCCTGGCCCACCAAGGTGGGAAAGGGGTACCCGGGGTCCGGGACTGCAGCTTTGTCTAGCATGGGGCTAAAAAGCAATGCCAGAGCAGTAAGGAACCTGGTTTGGTGGACGGGATGTTGGCAAACAAGTGTCTTAATTATCTACCACCGTGTAACACATGACTCCCAGACAGTGGCTCAGAACCACGTGTGTATTAGGTCGCATGCTTTTGGAAGGCTGGGAATTCAGAAGCGACTTGGCTTGCTGATTCCGGTTCGGTTTCTCCCGAGGCTGTTTTCATCTGAAGGCTTGACCGGGGCTGGAGCGAGAAGGCTCACTCACACGGCTGTGGGCAGGAGACCCTCACCACGAGGGCTCCTTGAGCGTCAGCTCGCCCCAAATGAGGTGACGCGGGAGATGGGAGCTGCCGTGTGTCGTGTAACCTGCTCCCAGAAGTCATGCTGTCGTTTCTTACCATGTTCTGTTTGTTAGAAACGGATCACCAGGTACTGCCCATGCTCAGGGGAGGAGGGTCAGGCCCCTGGTTTGTAGCAAAGAATCTGCAGACGTGTTTTGAAACAACACTGTGTGTGGGTCTCATGCTCTCCGGAGGCGTGACTGTTTAGACCGACTTTGGGGGCAGGGTCTAAAGGGGGAGCATCTGGCTACCTTGAGCATGGATTCTCAGGAACAGAGGCATTTTGTATTAAGAGTGTTTTGGGGCTCAGTGGCAGCCCTGAGAACGTAGAAGGGGAGAGAGGTTTGTGAAAGCAAACCCGGCAAGATTCAGGACTGCAGATGGCCCAGCAATCTGCCCGTGACACGGATACGGTTTGGAAGAGCCCTGGAACTTGGGCGGTTAGCTGAGCTGTGAGGAGGCAGCTGACAATGGGTTCTGGGTTCCAAATCCTGTCCCTGTTTCAATACAGGACAGCTTGGGATGTCCCTGAGCTCCAATCTGGGGCCCTCGGAATTCTACAGTCCCAGCGAGCAAAAGGCAAAGTGTGGCTGCCTCAGAATACCCGGCAGCAGGAAAGGACTGGGTGGCGTGTCCGTCTGTCGTGGGAAGACTCCTCGACATGCTGGCCCAGAGGCTCATAATGAATTTGTTCTCGGAGAATTTAGCGGAGCAAGCATTCCTGGCTTGGGGAACGACCCTCCTCGAGCTGGGAACAGGACCCTCGTAGGCCGGCCAGTGGCAGCAGGGACCAGGGAGAGGCGGAAGGAAGGGTGGCCGGGCCTGGTGTGCTGGGCCAGCCACGCTGACACTGGGGTGGCGGCTGTGGCCCGTCACCCTCACGGACAGACCCTCCTGAAGTGCGCCCGCACTCACCTGCCCACACCAGATCAGGCTTGGCAAACTGTGTCCGTGCCAAATGGGCACACGTGTGCACACACACACACACACACTCATAAAATATCTTAACTGTAACTTTCTCACTAGAGAGGTCACAACTCAATGGCATTTCTGGCTGTTTTATTTGTAGCCCTCAGCGACTCGTTTCAAGAAAAAGACACTGTCACAAACATTAGGCACTTGTTTACTGACACGAAACTACTAACACTGACACTGCAGTTTCCGAATGGAAATCGCAGGTACTTCCAGTCGACAGTTCAGACCCTGGGAAATACTTCCTCCTGTGATCTGCATCACATTATCGTAAACCTTCTGCCTGGAACATGGGCCCGCGCACATGGGCACTGCTGGAAAGCACAGCTTTGTTTCTGCCCCATTTTGGGAACTCCTGTTTGAGGACTGTCACTCAAGAGGGGACAGCTGTGTGGCCCACCTCACACCAGAGGCGAACAACCCGGTGTGCTGTCACCCGGTCCTGGCACCCTGGAGCTCACAGTTACCTCAGAGCCCCGGGCTCCCTTCCACATTATCAAGATTTGCCCCCACTGTTGGTGTTCCAAAGAACAGAACTCCTGGTTCTGAATACAGTTCTAGAAGAATGCAAACAAGGTGGCTTCGGCATCCTGCCTGCCTCCCTGTGTTGAGTGTCCTGACCTCCTGGGACACCTACCTGAGGTGTGGGGGTTCGGGTCTGCTTGCTGACAAATCCCACCCCCGGCATCCCTGCCTCACACGCCCCCCACACTCAGACAACAGAGTTCTAGAGAAAATGTTCGTGGTACTAGTTAGGGCCCCGATGGGATAGCAGCGAGAAATGCCGGGTGCCTCAGACTCCGTGTGGCAGGGCAACGACCTGGCCCTGCCCCTCTTTGGTAGAAGGAGCCAAGGCGCCCGGCCCGGCTCCAACCCGGCCGGCGTAATCAAGCCCTCTATCACGCGTTCTGGGTCCGCCGGCCTGAAGAACTGCCCGCCCAAACCCCAGTGCACAAAAGGAGTGACACACACTCACATATCATTATGTTCCTATCAAGGGGACTAAGCCAAGAAAACTACAACACGGGGACTTTTACGAAGGCAGAGCTTCCTTTGCTGCCGTTCGACTTGCTCGTGCTGTCCTGGGGGAATGAACTTCCCACCGCGGCCAGGTTCAGAGCAGGTTCACCCCATGCTTCAGCAGCTTCTGCTTGGCTTTGCCTGGGAGGCTGAAGGCGCCGTCCTGCGGACTTGGGAAGCCGGAGCTCCGCGCCGCCGCCGCCAGCTGCTGGAAATAGGTTTCCTGGACGGGGCTGCAGCAGGCGTACACGGCTGTGGAGGCGTTTCTGTTGGGGGAGAAAGAAGACACGGTCCCAGGCTGCCTGGGCAGACCCCTGAACACACAGAGAGACTTCGAGAGGTGCTCGGCAGTGGTCCAGCGACACCAAGCGCTGGGGGTGTGGCTGCCGTGGTTCGGGGCTTGACCTGCACGCTTGAGCTCCAGGCGCCAAGAGCCGTCTTTCCTTCCCTTCGACTCACTGGAAGCTGGCCCCACCTGTGGGGGAACCGTCCGTGGAGGCCACGGCCACAGAGCCCGAGGTTATGGTAACTGCAGGACTGGCGGGTCCTGCATGTTTGGTTGACGGCATAGTGGCTCCACCAAGTGCTCTCTGGTAGCTGGGCTTAGTCCTCGCCTAGCCATACGCAGCAGAGGCGCCAGGACCCGGAGGCACAGGGCTGGGCCGTGCCGCCCGGCTGACAAGCACTGACAGCAGCCAAGGAAGGCAGCTGGATGGACAGGGGCAGTGAGGGCAGAGGATGGGCTGTGACATCAAGTGACAGGTAACCTGTCACGGAAGCAGAGGGAGGGATGAGGGGCCCGTGCAAAGGAGGACCCCCTAGGGAGGAGTGACTCTGGGGCCAGGCATCCACCTGGCTCCCTGATCCCCTGTCTCGGACTATTTCCCCGCTGGGCCTCAGTGTCTCCAAGTCTGGTAGAAGGGAGTGGAGTCAGGGACCACTGGGATCTCTGCTCCCAGGGGAGGTAGGAGGAGAATCCCGTCTTCCTCCAGCTTCTCCCTCTGGGACCTGAAGGGGCCAGAAGGGCCCACCTGGCCTAAGTGTTTTGTGGCACTCGCTGGGGTGAGTCGTGGGCAAGTCCTCCCAGGCACACAGAGGGGCACCGTGGCCTGGTGGCTGCAGACACGGAGCTGGGCTCCCACACCCCGGATCCCAGCCCCGTGGCTTCCTAGCTGGGTGCCCCTGGCTAAGTCACTCCTCTTGAGTCACAGCTGTAAGTCCCAGATCTCTAAAATGGATATGACAACAGTGAATCCCATCACTGAGATTTTTTTAAGAGACTGAGTAAAATACACAGAGGTTGCTTAGCACGTGGTGAGTGGTTAAGAAATGGCAGCTGCTATGGGTGCCTGGGTGGCTCAGTCGGTTAAGCGTCCGACTTCAGCTCAGGTCATGATCTCACGGTTCATGGGTTTGAGCCCTGCATCGGGCTCTGTGCTGACAGCTCAGAGCCTGGAGCCTGCTTCAGATTCTGTGTCTCCCTCTCTCTCTGACCCTTCCCTGCTCATGCTGTCTCTCTCTCTCTCTCAAAAATAAATAAAACATTAAAAAAAATTAAAAGAAAAAAAAAAAAGAAATGGCAGCTGCTGTTTCTGCTCCTATTAAAGTAAGCTGCATGCCCCAGCATGGCGCCACTCTCAGCTCCAAGGAGGGTGAGACACCGCAGGGCCACAGTGTGGTTCACACATCCCATGTGACGTTGGACTCCTTTCCATCCCTCTCAAAACAGACCCCCCCCACACCCTGACACAACTGGCCCCCAAACCAGTGACTGTAGATGTCCCTCTACATTGCCGGCTGGGGGCAGGTCGGACTTAAAGCCAGAGAAGGCACATTTATTATGGAGAGATACACAGAAATACCGGCTGGAGGTGGCGTGGGCGGCAGAAGTGGCCGGCACCCCTGTGTACAGGGCATTGGCACCGTCACTGTCACTATGACGGCTGAGGCCCCCGGGTGCGTCTGTGGGAGTGCAGAGCCCACACCCCGCCCCTCCACCACCCTGCCCACCCCTGAACTGGAAATACGGGGACAGAATGTGCACTTCAGAGTCAGAGAGACCCGGGTTCAAGTCCTGGCTCCGTCCCTGAGTCAGAATGTGACCCTGGGACAAAACGCTTATCCTTTTTGGGCTTCAGTATCCGCGTCTATATGACGAAGAGGAAAAAACGCAGTGGCCCAAGTCGTGGCAAGGACTCGGTGGAACTGCAGATGCACCCTGGCCCTCCCCTTCCGCCCCCTCACTT
This sequence comes from Cryptoprocta ferox, assembly GCA_028646485.1. Taxonomy (NCBI): domain Eukaryota; kingdom Metazoa; phylum Chordata; class Mammalia; order Carnivora; family Eupleridae; genus Cryptoprocta; species Cryptoprocta ferox. The sequence goes on along the minus strand of CM053566.1, from coordinate 23,715,192 downwards.
GCCTTATTTTCTCCTACCGGTTTCATGAGAGAAGCATGTAGGGAGAGAAAGTAGAATTCGGTTGGTTAAATACTACAAATTACAATGCTAATTTACGGAGCTATAACTACCGACATGGAGATGAGCAGGATATAGGATAAAATGGAAACAGAAACTTGGACAAGAGTACATCAGTGCGATCCTGTTTTCCAGAAGAAAGGCTATTAGCATAATGAAAATACTGACCATCTGTATAAGTAAGAAAGAAACCCCCGACAACAACAAAACCTGGGGTAAGAGATGCCAAACGATGATCTGTGGGGACCTTTTGGGGATGTGGCAGGGGAGGGGAGGTGAACGTTTCACTCCACAGATCCGGGCCAGCCCGTTTTGCTGCAAGCACGGGACGCATGTTGGATGGCAGCAAAGGACTCGGGCATCGCTGTGGGCAAGGGACAGAGGCCCCCCCTCCATCCCGGCAAGGCGGCGGGGACCTTAGCTGTCCTCGCTGTCGCAGCCTCGTGTCTAAAGCAGGTCTGAGCCCCAGGAGAGGCCCCAGAAAATACAGGACATGGGAAAGCATGACAGGAGGTGATAGTGGGCAGCGGAGTGGCTACAAGTAGGCCTTAAAAGAGAAACACTGGAATGTTCTTCATTGCGTTATGAGTAAGGCTGTGGCCCCGGACCCCTGGGAAGGCCACTCTGGGTGCAGGACTTCAAGAGGGACCCCAAGGAACGCTCACCTGACGGTCATCTCATACAGCGCGGGCAGCCGGGCAAAGTCTGAGTGCATGAGGCTGACGGCCCGGAGGAAGCGGCGGTCCTGGGTGGCAGCCACCTGTGGCAGGTTCACTTGCGGAAGAGGACACAGAAGTTGAGGCAGCAGACGCCTCCCCTGACCGCCCCGCCCCCAGCGCTGAAAACCGGCAGCACGTGGGCCCGCGGCCAGGGGTGCAGGCCACCTACGGCTGCCACCGTGTGACAGAGCGCACGCTGTCCCTGTGAGCGAGCCGCACCGGGCTCCTGCCCATGGAGCCCACAGTGTTGAGGCAGCCCTCGTCACAGATATTTGAACATGTGTGTGCTGCTCTCCAAATGTTGGAGAAACAACCAAAAAAAGACAAATGAGTAAGGAAGTGTTTGCCAAGCGAATTCTAAACTCCGTGGGAGCTGGCGCCAAGCGCGAAAGCAGCCTCTTAACTGCGGGGTCCACGATGCCGGGCAGAGCACCAACCGCGGGGCGCGAACCCCCACCGCCCCGCCAGGAGGCGCCCCGGCCCCGCGCGCCTCTCCTTACTGGTCAGCACGTGCTGGACGCGGTCATAGTGCGTGAAGTTGTACGTCCTGCTGGGGAAGGCGGCGGTGTCTTTGGGCAGCGTCTCCTTCAGGTGGACCTCCAGCCCGTTCAGGGACGCCAGGCTGCTGTGGTACTGCGGAAGGGCGGCGGGGACTTAGGAAATCGCGGCCCAGAGAATATCCCAGCGGCCATCTGATTTCGCAAAAAGGACCCTTGGGGTGCCAGGGTGGCTCAGGCGGTTAAGCGCGCGACTCTTGGTGTCGGCTCGGGTCAGAATCTCACGGTTCGGGAGTTCAAGCCGTGCGTCAGGCTCCGTGTGGAGTGCGCGGAACCTGCTTGGGATTCTCTCTCTCCCTCTCTCTCTCTCTCTGATCCTCCCCCACTTGTACATGTGTGCACACTCTCTCTCTCTCTCTCACAATAAATAAATAAACTTTAAAAAAAAGGACTCTGACCAGCATTTTTACCAGTTTTCAGAGAAGTACTCTTGCCCTTATGTTCTAACGCTTTCCTAAAATGGTAGAAAAATCGGAAAACAATTGTGAACAGAAAAGCTGAAAAGGAAGAGAGCAAAGGAAAATGGTCCATAATCTGACCACACGGTAGTAGGCACTGCCAGCCCCTTGGTACATCTTCTGACCGTGACGTTCCCCCCCAGGCACACGTTTTCACAGCACAGGTGGCCGGGACCCCCGCCCCCCTCCGCGCCCTGTGCTTCCCACCAGGAGCCTGGGCTGAGAAGTCCCCCACTGTCCGCAGTGAGTTCACCGCTCTCCGGTGCGGCTCGAACAGCACCGACCACGCACTGCTCTTGGAAAGACTGGAAAGCAGGGGTCAGATGGATTTCTGTGCTCAGTGGTTCAGGGGAGGAATATGGCTGAGGACGGCTGGCTGGGAGGGGAGGCCTAAGCACCTGTATTTTAAAACCACCTCCCAGGACGAGTCACACGCAGGTACAGCTGAGAACACAGGACTACACCATTTTGTATGACTCTTTCTTCATAGAATAAAAATGGGATCGAACCATACATGACGACTGATACGAGTTTTATAGCTTAATGATACAGTACCAACTATGTTCTTCGTCCTTAAACTATGCTCTTGTAAAGTCAAATGTCCTTCTCCAATGGCTGTATCGTATTCTTTGAGCTCCACTTTGGACTTGACCAAGTACATCGGTCACAGCCCGAGGGACTCGGTCTGAAGCAGGGCCCCCTCCCGCCCCTGTCCTGAGGCTGCTTTGGCCACGAGCAGGCTGCCGTCCCCGGGTAGCACGTGGCTCTTCCTGGCCAGATGATCAGGGGCAAGGTACTGAATTTTCTCTGTCTCGTTTTTTTTTCCCATCTGCAAAATGGGACGACGACAGGGCTGTTGAGTGCATTAAGTGAACATAACACACATAAAGGTCCACGGTAAGCCCTGAAAGTGCTACCCCGGGGGAAGGCATTTTTACAGAATCAAGAAAACGAAAATTATCATCAAAGAAGAGGGATCGTTTTAACGAGCACGTAGGACTTGACTGTGGAGAGCACGTGAAAAGTACAGAGATGCACACAGAATGCTTCGGGCTGAGGGCCGTGAAGTGTCATTTCTGGTAGTGGTTACTTCTCTCCGGGTGTCTTAGAAGTGATTGCAGAGGCAGTATGTCTGCACATGGGTTCCCTGTGCATGTGCATCTTTAGATCCCTAGTGCCCGGCAGAGCGCCAGGCCCCTGGTAGGGATGCGACACCTATCGACACAGTGAACAGATAAAGGAGCATATCCAATGCCAAGCACATCCACTTACACACTACCTGGTTTAAAGCGAGGGGCACAGTGAGAAGTCACAGGACCCAGGCCCAGGGAAGACCATCTCCTGGACAGATCATCGCTGTAACATAACAGGGCCCTTCACCGAGGCTAACAAGGCTGTCTGAAAGGATGTGTGCACACGCCCGCGCAACCTTCACCAGGAAATCAGACCACGCCTCACTGGAAGTTTCTGGACCTCAGGAGCCTCGTAACAGTCATCCCTTCCACCTTGAGCCCAAACGGATGGATAGTGGGGACAGAGAGTGAAGTATGCTAAAACCCAAGGTTTTCCTGTGGGCACTGAACTCTGCTTCTGGAATCTTCTGCCTAGCTTGTACTCAAGGTAAAATCACATAAACATAAACACACATTCACAAGACGTTGTGTCGGATGACGGACAATTTTTCACTGGGAACCAATGCCGTCATCTGTACAAGGGGTGAGCAAACCATGGCCGGTGGGCCAAATCCAGCCAGTTGCCTGTTTTCATACAGCCTGAGAGCTAAGAATGGTTTTTACAATTTTATATGGTTAAGAAAAAAAAAACCCAAAGGACAATATCGTGACCTATGAGAATTATAGAAATTCCAATTCTCGTCTCCATGAGTAACATGTTACTGGAACACAGCCACTGCATTTACTTACATGTTGTCTGTGGTCGCTACTGTACGGCAACAGCAAAGCTGAAAATATGTGCTAGGTCTTCCCTTACATTCCAAGTTTGCCAACCCAATACACACGTGATCCCACCACAGCCCTGGGATACATGAAGCTGGGTACATGCGAGCACGCACGTGATCCCACCACAGCCCTGGGATGCACGAAGCTGGGTACACGCGAGCACACACGTGATCCCACCATAGCCCTGGGATCCATGAAGCTGGATACATGTGAGCACGAGCACACACGTGATCTCACCACAGCCCTGGGATCCATGAAGCTGGATACATGCGAGCACGAGCACACATGTGATCCCACCACAGCCCTGGGATCCATGAAGCTAGATACACGCAAGCATGCACGTGATCCCACCACAGCCCTGGGATGCACGAAGCTGAATACACACAAGCACGCACACGATCCCACCACAGCCCTGGGATGCATGAAGCTGGGTACACGCGAGCACGCACGTGATCTCACCACAGCCCTGGGATGCACGAAGCTGGATACACGCGAGCACACACGTGATCCCACCACAGCCCTGGGATGCATGGAGCTGGATACACGCGAGCACACACGTGATCCCACCACAGCCCTGGGATCCATGAAGCTGGATACATGCGAGCACACATGTGATCCCACCACAGCCCTGGGATCCATGAAGCTGGGCTGATTCCTGGACCCTCCAGCTACTAATCCACAGGACAACAAAGGGCTTGAATGTCAGAGTGTGCCAAAATGTGCAGATGGAATGATGCAACAACACACACGTTCACCCAAAGCACTAGCCTCACGGGGACAGGTACGTTTTCACGCAGTATTTTACGCTAACACCCTGGCACTCACCTCACGCCTCATCTACTGCACACAGACAGCCTGAAGTCCTGCTGTAGCAATGAATAATTGATCTGATCACTGTATTTGAAGGTCAGTGAGATTATCTTGGGTTTTGAGCAGGAAACTATCAGTGGCTCTATGCTGCCCCCTGGTGTGAGTGAACTCTGTTCTCTCTGAACCATTCCCAACCTCCCCTAGTTGCTCCCCCACCCCCTTTCCACCAGCTCCCCGCCCCCAGCACAGGCAAACATAAAGGGGTGGCAGGCAGTTCATCTGCTGAAAGACAGGATGGCAAATGACACACGGTGGTGTGTACCATGATCAAGGGGCCCTCACAAAGGGGGCGGGGGGGTGCTCACTGTCACATGTGAACTGTAGTTTGGCATTCTTCAGAGGACTGGCTTTTCTGGAGGGAAATCAGGTCAAGTGTTTTGTATGCAGGTCCGGGACAAAAAGGCAATAAAAGATCTCTCCCAATTATAAAACGGGCAGCCTTTGGGCCTGATCAACAAAACCCACTCTCAAAACAGCAAGCTGATCAAAGTTCCTTCTGCCCGACTCTTTTTAGAAAAGATGAGGTTTTTTTCTTCTTCGTTCAACTGCCTCTCTTTCCTGGGGCCCACCCATCTCTCTCTCCTTCGCATGAAAGCCCATGGAGGCTGCCGTCCTGACATAGATGAGCTGTGCATGATAAACCAAGTCAGATCACTCCGGAGTCAGATCCGGGGGCACAGACAGGCGGGGGCGGGGAGGCAAGGAGCAAACACAAACTGCAGACCCTCCACTTCCATCAGGGTCTCTCAGTGAGGCTGTTTTCTTACTGGTAACACGGGAGTGACAGTGCCTACCCCCAGCGCTGTTCCCAGGCTTGGCTGGAGTGACAGATGTAAGGGCGTTAGTGAACGCAGAATACACTTTAATTTACTTCCTTCCTCAGGAGCAAGCCTGTGCTATTTTTTCTTTTTTTGGTGGGGGGGAAGGTAGAGATGTCCTATCCACTTCATTGCATCCGAATGCCGGGCCTTCAGAACAACCTGTCTACGGCTTGGAATGAAGCAGAAGAAGCCGTGAAAACCAAGGTGTCGGGGAGACGACGCACACGGAACCAGGACCACGGGTCCCCGTGTGTTGGAAGGAGACGCGAAGTCGCTCCGAGCTGCGGGGCAGGAGGGGGCGGGAAGCGAACAGGCGGCCCCGGGTGATGCCTGGTCCGTGGAGAGTGGAGGTAAGCCAGGCAGGGCTGGAGAGGGGCAGCCGCCTGCCTGGGGCTCTGCGCAGAGGAAGCTGACTTCCCTCCCCCTCCTGCTCCAAGGTGACTGCTCACTTACAGAGGGTCACCAGCCCTGCATGCTAATAAGATCAGCCTAGAATAATGTAGATTTAAGAACAAAAACGAGGCAAGCCCCAGGACACCATTTGCCCTGCAGCAATTTCAACCCACGTTCCTTGCTCCTCGCTACCACTTCCCTGCTGGAAAGGCAAGGCTGTTACTATAGCAACTGGATCTCCAGCAGGGGCCTAAGCTCAGAGCAGGTGAGTTCACTGCTCTAAGAGGAGAAGGGGAGCTTTCCGGAGCTGGTTAGCACTTCAGATGTCTGGGCCTCGAGGAAGGAGCTCCAGATCACCGTGGCTCAGTGCAGGGAGACCAGGGCCTCAGGACCCTCCCCACCCAGGCGTGGCCCGTGCAGAGGACAGACTCCTGGCGACACAGAATCGGCAGCTGCCCAGGCTGGGGAGTGAGGCCCCAGGTGGAGGGAGGGACAGGGGGAGGCGGTGCAAGACACAGGCTGTGCTCCAGGTCTTTACCTGCTGCGGGGGGACCGGTGCCTCGCAGCCCTGCGCTCTGGGGGACTGGAGGAGGCAGGGAAGGGCTGGAGAACGGACTCCTGCTGGGCGCCCTAACCCAGGGCATAGGAACCACCCCCAGCGTGTAAAGCGGGACTTGGGCACAAGGTCACATGGCGCCTGCGTGGGGGGCGCCTGCGTGGGGAGCGCCTTCCCTGCCTATCCCCACTCCCAGCACGCAGGCCCGTGCACACTCACCGCCCCCTGGACGGCCCTGCGCCTGGCACACAGGCCCGTGCACACTCACTGCCCCCTGGACAGCCCCACGCCTGGCACGCACGCCCGTGCACACTCACCGCCCCCTGGACGGCCCCGCGCCTGGCACACAGGCCTGTGCACACTCACCACCCCCTGGACGGCCCCGAGCCTGGCACACAGGCCTGTGCACACTCACCACCCCCTGGACGGCCCCGTGCCCAGCACGCAGGCCTGTGCATACTCACCACCTCCTCGATGGCTGTGTCGTCGCCCAGCAACGCCTCCTCAGCCAGCAGGGACAGCACCAGCCCGTTGACACTGTGGGTGTAGAGGGTCATGGGCACAAGACCCTCGTGGGATGTCGGGGCTGGCCTCGGGTCACCCCTGTCAGCGGAGGGACCTTCATCCTGAGACCCTGCCGGGTCCCAGCTGCCGGGTGCTGAGCGGCTGTGATGAACCCCAGTGTGCTGCTCCATGCCTTCTTTGCCCCCGGGAAGCGTGGCTCCACTCTGCCTCGAGTCTACGCAAGGCCATGACCGCAGCCTGCTCATCCTTCCAGGGAGGCCGTCTTCCCAGGGAGGGGGGGCTGGGCTGCTGCACCCTGGAAGGTGACTGTGCCACTCCAGGTCTCCGTTCCCGGGGAGCGTCTCCGGAGTGGACAGAGAGGAGAGGCCGCCGAGGCCGGTGCCCGCGGGCAGAGCACCAGGTGGCTTGGGCTCCAGGCAGCCAGAGCCACTGGCGCCGTCCGAGCACGGACCGCCACCATCTGGGGCACACGTGCTCGGGAGGGTGAAGGAACCCGGGCACCACCCTGCGTCCCGGCCTTCTGGAATGTGGATTTCAGACAAGTCTGGTTCCTCCTCCCGCCAAGGCGGACGAGGTTCCCTGGCCGGGGAGAGGCGGACACCAGGACCCCTGTCCCGGGCCGGGCTGTGCTGTCTCGAAGGCTTGACGTGCCCCAGGGCACAGCCAGGCAAGCGACCGTTCTCCCCCTTGCCATCTGGCCATGCTGTGTCACGACCCGTAGGCTCGGGCGTGGTTGCCAACGTCCAGGCTGCAGACTCCACATGGCTGGTGGCGTTTTCCGTGGGGGCAGATGTGCTCCAACAGCGTGGAGGGTGCTGGCCTGAGCGCTCCTGGGGTCCGGCCGGTGGGGCAGCACAGCTAGCAAAGCAGACAGATGTGAGGGAGGGGCGCCCAACTGGGTTCAGGACAGGTGCCCTTCCCGGGGCGGGGGGGGGTGGGGGGGGGGAGCAGGAGCACCGCTTCCCTAAACAGCAGGGCGCTCGGGGACAAGCGGGTGTCCGTGGCCACAGAGCCCAAGAGGCTCTCGTGGCCAAACCACAGGAGTAAAAGTAAGGGACGTCCGGCCCTCAGGGCTTCACACAGTGTTACCACATCACCTAACGGCAAGGGCAGGGGCCCCCACAGAGTGAGAGCCACCGCACGGGAAGTCTGCTCCAAGCCAGGCGGAGGCTATTTCCAGTTTTGACGCCGAGCCCGTGACGTAGGTTATTACTGGGCCCGATGTACAGCCAGGGAATGGACGTGCCCAAGGTCACACAGCGGACAGGCGACAGGTCTGGGGCCTGAAACCCCACCCTTCTCGCGAGGCCAGTTGCCTGATCTCCATACGCTGGCGTCCCGGTGCCCCTTCCAGGGCAGCGTGTGGGGAAGGGAAGGCTGGCCAGCTTGTACCTAGTGGCCCGCTCCGCTGGGAACTCGTGGAGACTGGCGGCTTCCTCTTCGGTCAGGAACACAGGTCTGATCTGCACGTTTGGGGGGAGCACCGCTCCTACGATTGCAAAGCAACACGGACAGGGCTCTGCTGTGGGCCGGGAAGACGGAGGGACAGTGACTACGCCTGAGGGGACCCTGCCAAACCACACGCCGACGCGGAGAGCCGCCCCTGCCTCGCTCCTCAGCCCAGAGCAAGAGGCACAGAACCGCAGCTAGTTTCTGTGCCCAGTGGGGAAGGAGCCCTCAGGGGCAACTTTACCCCTCGCTGTGGAGAAAGGTGACTTTGGGGGGAAGAAAACCTAGTGGCACTTAAAACACAGACAAAAACAGAATAGAAGCTGGAAGAAAGCTCTTCCAACTGACAAAGGGATCTGCCCCAACTTGTGCTTCAAACTAAAACAAAAGCACCTTCTCGGGGGCCCCCCACACCCTGCAGAAGGTCTTTCCAGCAGCTACCATTTCTCTTAGTCTCCTCTAAGCATCGTCCCATGGACCTTGCTGGGGCAGTCTCCTAGCAACGCGTTAGCGAGATCTGAAGACAGGGACTGAAATCCCGATGTGTAACTTTGCTCTTAAAGCTCTAGTGTGTTTTTCTAACCCGTGAGTGCAGGAAGTAACGCAGGGGACTGCCGGGCCTTTCCCGTGACTTGTGTAGACCCTTTTGGCTGGGTCCTCAAGAGGCGGTGGGGCGCCTTGCTACTTACCACGTCCCTGCGGGGCACCCTCTCCTGCAGGTGGTCTCTGAAAATAAACACACACAGAAGGTGGCTCTGGGTACCGCCTTCTCTACCAGGACCCAATCGGCACAGCGCGGGGCCATCTGTGGGCACAGCACCGCCAGGCCCAGAGCGCTGGGCCCAGCCACACGCCAGTGGCAAAGCAGATGGCACAGGAGCTCTCCCACGTGGCTCGCTCGCCTCCACGCTGGGGTCAGGCGAGAACCCACGCCTCCCTAGCCGCAGCTCCCCGCAAACGTACTCGGGCTTCCCGGTCGGATCCGTGTCCCTCCTCCGGGAACGGGAGCGGGGACTCCTGGGGCCTCTCGCACGGCGGGGGAACTCACCAGCCACGGCGTGCCCACACCTGCCGCAGCCCCGGCGTGGAACGCACACACGTGCTCTCGCGTGACACATACGGGCACGTCCGGGACCCCCATGATAAAGGATGTGACCACCTAAACCAAATGCTGTGCTCCATCTCCCTTGTTTGTTCTGATGCACAGTCAAGGTGAGAAACCTCAGTTTTTTTCCTCCCAAACTGGGAATTTGCTCAAAAGAGCCTTCCAGACGTTTCATCCAAAGGTTCCAAAATAACCCACCAAAACGAGACAAACAAACAAAAACTCTTCTGGCCAGCACGGCTTTTCGCTTCTAAGAAATGATGTGGCTTTTTTTCTTTTTTAGTGGCTTTTAAAAAATCTCCTGTTTCAGGTTATATAATCGTACTCGGTCACAGAGAATTCCCTCACCCACAAGTGAATACTGTTCATCTTGGGCATATTTTCCTTCCACTTTATGCATTTTTTTTAAATATGTCAAAACCACTGCATACAGAATTCTATCTTCCTGGGTAAGAGAGTAGCGCTGTGGAAAGAGCATCCCAGCCAGGCCTGGGGGCTTTACAGTACCTGGTCCTGAGGTGCAGCTGGACGGACCAGGACCTTGGCCGTGAGGGAGGGCGGGAGCTGGGTGCTCACAATCCTGGGCCACAGAAGCAAGAACAAACACAAGGACACCGTGAGACGAGATATACCACAGGACTCTTAACACCCCACGTTGGCGAGGGTCTGGGGGACACAACCGGTGGCAGTTTCAGCTGACAAAACCCTTAGGGACGGCCCAAACTTGAGAATGTCCAAACCCTTAGAACCACCTTGTACCAAGATGCACGCTGAAGAGTACTCATTACAGGGGCGCCGGGGGGCTCCATTGGTTAGGCATCCGACTCTTGATTTCGGTTCTGGTCATGATCTCACAGTTCGTGGGTTGGAGCCCCACACAGGGCTCCATGGACTGCTTGGGATTCCGTCTCCCTCTGTCTGCCCCTCTCCTGTTTGCTCTCTCAATCTCTCCCAAAATGGGGGCACCTGGGTGGCTCAGTTAAGTGTCTGACTTCGGCTCAGGTCATGGTCTCACGGTTCGTGGGTTCGAGCCCCGCGTCGGGCTCTGTGCTGACAGCTCAGAGCCTGGAGCCTGCTTCCGATTCTGTGTCTTCCTCTCTCTCTGCCCTTCCCACACTCACACTCTCTCTCTCAAAACTAAACATTAAAAAATTTTTTTAAAAAGAGCCATCATAACGAGAGAACGGGAAAAGCCTGAGGGTGTGCTGTGCCGAGGGCCACTGGAGAGTAGGGCCTGCGCTCCATCTGTCCACACCTGCACTCGCTTTTTGTTCCCCCCAAATGCTGTTTTGCAGTAGAGAAAATTCAGCAAGCAACCTGTCCCAGGCCAGGCCCGGAAACCCAGCAGGCTGTCAGGCCCCCACGCCTCCTCCAGACACATATTCATCCGGTCATCAGAAAGCTCTGGACGCAAGCAGCGGCCGTCCGTGAGGAGCGTGGCCTCGGACCATGCGTGGAGGGACCACTGGGCTGGCTCCGATGCCCTCAACCACGTGAAGAGGTGAGGGGAGGTTGCCGAGGCCGGAGCCTGAGCAGAAGCAGGCGAGGCCGCACTGTGCTGCACAGCCTAAGCCGTGGCAAGAGCAGCAGAAGGGGGCCACAGCCGGCTCCCACCCCCCGCACCTCGGGTGCTGGCCGCCATGTTAGCACCCTGCAGACTGAGGACTACAAAGGCCCGCCCCATCCTGAGACTTACACGGATCCTGCTAAAACGTGCCTTCTATGTCCCTAGCCCTTTCCTGGACGCAGTTTCCAATTTCCCAGCTGGGTCGAAAGACAGGCATGTGTCCCAAGTCAAGTCTCGGCTATCTGACGTTTGCCAGAGCCTCCCCCTTGGCACAGGCCAGAGACAGAGCTCCCTGCACACGATCCGGAGGAGGCCTGGCCGCTCTGGTTCAGGGGCGGGGGTGCGGGGGGGACGCCGGCATCACTCACAGTCCCTTGTAGAGGATGCAGCCAGCCAGAACATGAGGCGAGCGCTGGCAGGTCTGCAGAATGAGGGCTGCCTTCAGCAACAGCAGGGGCTCCACCTGGGCGGGGCAAGACACACCACCCTAATCAGCGCGCTCGGCAAAGGTGGGGAGAGCAGGGGGCTCTAGAGAACAGGCAGACAGGTCCTAACCCAAAACTGGGGAAAGGACAACGCGCCACGGGGTAAAATCCGTGTCACGTCTTGGGTCTGGGCGGCACCTCTCCGGAACCTCAGCCACTGCCAAATGCCCGGCCCTGGGAACGAGGGGACTTCCGCAGAAGCAGGGAGGTGTGGCCATCGTGGGAATGAGGCAGGCCTCCCCTCAGGAGGGCTACGGGTGCCGACCAGGAGGCAGCGGGAGGGGGGAGCCTAACCCTCAAACACACAGCACGGCGCCAGGTAAGGCCACACGCCCCCTGCTCTCCCTTCCCTCTCAAGCACGAGCCACGCTGCCATGGAGCTGGCTTTGTGTCCCACCAGGTCCCGTAACTCTGTCCTGTCACATAAAATGAAAGCATCGTGGTCTCTCGCTCAGGGAAATACTTCTCAACGTGACATTCGTTGTAAGGAGCCCATTGCCTAGAAGTCCCTAAGGACGGTGGGAGAGGATCTGACCCCGGTCAGGAGTCACCAGCAGTAGCTAGAAGCCTCTCCCTCCCCCGTGCCGGCAGCTAGAACCTGCAAGCGGCACAGTGGCCAGAGCTCGGCGCCCAGGGAGCAAGCTTGGGGCTGAGGGCACTGTCTTTCATAGCCTCAAGACACTGCCCGGTCCCAGCCAGCCATTCTGTAAAGCTCCGGGGCCAACCTCGAGAATCTCTCCGACAGGAGCCAGGAAAGCCCGTCTCCAATTCTGGTGGGAGTCACGATGCCTCCTCCCTGTTGGCGAGGCCTCCTAATGCCCACAGTGAGACACGGCCCACATGCCTCTGGGTGCCTGGGGTGCAGGTGGTCTGTTCGGGGGGACACGGCCTCGCATCTCCCTGCGGCCCTGACTACGAGGACGTGATGCTCACCAAGATCAAGGCCGCTAGGCAATGGGCAGCATAGGTGATCAGGCCAACCACGCAAGCAGCCTACGTGTCACTCAACACCAGTGGCCAACAGAGCGGCTCCGGGACGAAACGCTCCCAAGGACTGTCTCCCAGACAGAGACACCTTGTTTTTAAAACATTACCACTGGGTGGGGGAGGGGGCCTGGATGGCTCAGTTGGTTGAGCGTCCAACTTCGGCTCAGGTCATGATCTCACGGGTCGTGGGTTCAAATCCCACATCGGGCTCTGTGCTGACAGTGCGGAGCCTGCTTGGGATTCTCAATCTCTCCCTCTCTCTCCCCCTCTTCCCTGCATGCTCACGTGCGCCCTCTCTCAAAATAAATAAAAACTCAAGTTTGTGACTCAAAAGTCACACTGGGCATTTCTGATGTGGAGACTACAAGTCAGTCGTGTCACATTTGTATCAAGACAGATGTGGGGATCTTCAGACGCCAGAGGTCAACCCTTCTGGGGCATTAGCAAAACACCACCACCCTTTACTGAGTATTTACTTGGTGCCAAGGAGGTATGGTCTCGCTGTATTGTCAAAACAGTCCTGGGAGCGGGCACTTCGGCGGCAGTTTGCGGGTTAGGAAAGGGGGCTCCGAGAGGAGACCGGGCTGTCCGAGCTCACATGGCTGGCGAGCGGCAGCGTGGAAGTGGGGCACCCCCTCCCCCGACTGAGAAATGGCACATTCTAGTCCTTTCTCTGGACAGAGGGGTCACAAAGGGAAGAAAGTGTCCAGAAGCTCTATTCCTTCAGGCGGAATGGGTGGGGGGGGAGGGTGTTACCTTAGTTCGGTCCAGGTTCCAGAGGGAATTGAATATCTTGTGCAGGTCGCTGGTGTTCTTCAGGATCTGAGCGATGAAGCTGTCCCACGCGGCGTGCAGGTCCTCCCGAGAACAGTTCTACAACAGAAAGTGCCTGAGGTCGGCGTCTGAGATGTGGAGAGACACCCCCCTTTGGCAAGGAGCCCTGTTACTATGGAAATCGTGGGGCGCCTGGGGGGCTCCGTCATTTGAGAGTGTGATGCTTGATTTTGGCTCGGCTCACGATCCCCCGGTTCACGGGTTCGAGCTGGACGCCAGGCTCTGCGCGGGTGGCACAGAGACTGCTTGGGATTCTCTCCCTCTCTGTCTGCCCCTGCCCCAAGTGCTCTCTCTCAAAATACATATATAAATACTTAAAAAAAAAAAATCGTTCCTTACACAGGAAACTGGCCAGAAGGTAGGGCCTGATTGAAACTTCCCACGCACAGGAGACCCCCCCCCCCCCGCCAATTCACCCACCACAGACCCAGCGCTCGAGCTGGGAGGGGGGTGACAACCTGTTCTTTCCAGCCATCCCAGGGAGGAGGACACAGGGATGGACGTTTGCGGTGGACGTGACCTACACCACTGGGGAGCAAAGGCATCGAAGAGGGGCTCCGGGGCCCTGGACGCTGCCGCGGGCTGTGACGTGGTTGCGGAACGTATGACAGACCCCAGGGTAATGCCGTGCTCTGGCCATCCTGGACCCGCTGGAGAAGCCCACCTACCACTCCTCACCACTGTCCTCATACCTGGTAAGCCAGAGAGAGAGGCCCATTGTAGAAATGAAAGACTCCAATCAGCTGGTCCAGAAAGTGCCTGCAGCTAATGTCGGGGAGCTCCGGAGCACAGCCCAGCACCTGGGAAGAGGAAGACCAGAAGACAGGCCTCTTCCTTGGCTCTGAGTCCAAACCTAGAGTCTAGAATTCTAGCAGGGCTAGGATTCACTGACCCACTGCCACGGATGGGTCGACACCAGGCCTACGGCGTCCCAGCTGGTCCCCAAGAGAGTAAGTGCTCTTCCTATCTACTCGAGTTGCCCAACCTGAAATGTCTTCCTTCCGTTTGTCCAGGGCTCGCCCATCCCCTCCGTGCCCACCGCAGACCCCAGCACCTTCGCGGTGCCCGTTCGGGTCACTCTGACCAACGCAGACCTCTTTTCTGACCCCTGATACCATCAGGGCTGTTATTCGCACAGCGGGTGTTTCGTAGCTTCTGTAACAAACGCTGGACGCGACTCCGACTGTTTCCTGACCGGCGTTCTTGTCCCCCGAGCTGGATCAGCAGCTTCAGGAGAGGAACCGAGCCCATCACCACACAGTTCTGGAGCGCCAGAGGCCCACGGTGCTTCGTTCCGCGTGCTCCGTCAGAAAGCTGTCTGGCCAGATGTCTAAAGAGCCTGGGAAGGGCCTGTATTCTTTGACCCAGTGATTCAACCTCTAGGGATCTTTCCGAAGGGCATCACCAGAAACTTCAAGAAGCCAACCAGCCCTGACACAAGACAAATGAACAAATTCCTGACGGTAAGCCCCACTGAGGCCAGGATCTGTGCTTTGTGCGCTGAGGTAACCCAAGGGTTTACCATGGTCCGGCACACGGCAAGTGCTTATTTCTTCCCTCCCTGATCTATGAACCTATTGAATGCGACTCTAACAATCCCACCAACAGAAACTGATGTACTGATATCCACAATATAACACAGCCAAAGCTGCCTTGGAAAAGAATAAGGCTGGAGGACGTGGACGATCTCATTTCCGGACGGTGCAGTCCTTGTTCGGGGTCTTCCCGTAGATCAATGGAAAAGAACCGAGCCCAGAAACAGACCCCATGGACGTGGTCACCTGATCATCAACCAAGGAGCCAAAGGAATCCAACGGGAGAGTTTCATCAACAGCGGTGCCCGAACCCTGGACATCCATACGGGAAAGAGGACCTTTGACCTCTATTTCACACCACGCACCGATCATAATCCAAGACGGATATCAGCTAAAACTACAGGGGGCGCCTGGGTGGCTCAGTCGGTGAAGTGTCCAGCTCTTGATTTCAGTTCAGGTCGTGATCACACAGTCATGAAATCGTGCCCCGCGTCCGGCTCTGCACTGACGGGTGGAGCCTGCTTGGGATTCCCTCGCTCCCTTTGTCTCTGTCTCTCCCCTCCCCTGCTTTCGTGAATGCACATGTGCGTGCGCACACGCTCTCTCTCTCAAAATAAATAAACTTAAAAGAATCAAAGCTAAAACTATAAAACTTAGAAAAAAATTGGAGACTGCCTTTTCCAGCAGGATAGGGTGTGGTTTTACACAGGATACAGAAGGCACTAACCACAAAGGATAAAACTGGTAAATTAGACATCATTCAAATTAAAACATTCTGGGGGCGCCTGGCTGGCTCAGCCCGTAGCGTGTGCAACTCCTGGTCTCTGGGTCATGAGACTGAGCCCCACGTTGGGTGTAGACATTAAATAAGTAAATAAACTTGTAAAAATAATTAAAATGTTCTGCCCATCAAAAGACATCATTAATGGGGCGCCTGGGTGGCTCAGTCGGTTAAGCATCCGACTTTGGCTCCGGTCATGATCTCACGGTTTGTGAGTTCAAGCCCCGCGTCGGGCTCTGTGCTAACAGCTCAGAGCCTGGAGCCTGCTTCGGATTCTGTGTCTTCCTCTCTCTCTGCCCCTTCCTTGCTCATACTCTACCTCTGTCTCTTGATAATAAATAAACATTAAAAAAATTTTATAAAAAAGATATCATTAAGAAAACTGACAGGCATGTCATGAACAGGGAGAAAATAGCTTTAAAATATGTATCTGACAAATAACTGATATCCAGGATATATAAAAGGTTCACGGGACTCAGGACTCTGTCAAGAAAGAAAACCCAATTTAAAAAGTGGGCAAACGGGCGCCTGGGTGGCTCAGTCAGTTAAGCATCTGTCTTCGGCTCAGATCATGATCTCATGGTTTGTGAGTTCGAACCCCGCGTCGGGCTCTATGCTGATGGCATGGACCCTGCTTGGGATCCTCTGTCTCCCTCACTCTCTTGCCCCTTCTGCTTTTACATGCATACACATACTCTCTCTCTCTCTCTCTCAAAAGTAAACATTAAAGAAAAATAATTAAAAAAATAAAAATCTCAAAAAATAAATAAAAATTAAAAATGGGCAAACAAGCTTTGGACAGACACTTCTCGAAGGGAGGCATACCCGTGGCCATTAAGCACACGAAAAAGCCTTAACAGCTTTAGTCGTTAGGGAAACAGAAACACAAACCACAATGAGATATCACTACACCCCCAGCAGAGTGGCTCAAATTGAAGAGGCTGACAGCACGGGGTGACAAGGCCGTGGACGAACTGGCATTCTCACGCAGGGCTGGGAGGAGTTGAAAACGGAACAACCGCTCCGGGACAAGGCCGGGCAGTTTCTCATACAATCAGCCTACACCTTCCCCGTGACCTAGCGAATCCCGGCCTCGATATTTACCCTCGAGAAATGGAAAGTCACGTCCGCAAAAACACTCGTGTCGGAACGCTCCTGGGAGCCTTATTCTTGACTGCCCCCAACACTCGCCACCAAGGCAGACGAGTCGCGCACAGGCCGCCCTGTCGGCACGCGTTCTGTCTGCTAAACTCACCCACAGGTACTCTCCGTCAACCTTTACGGCGAACTTCAGTTTCCGCAGACGAAGGAGGGTAGGAGCCGAGGCGGAGATGTCAGAAACACAGCGCACCACGCCGGCAATCTGTCCACAGAGCAACTCCTGCTGGTCGAGCAGGGTCTGTGGGAGGGCAGCAGATTCCAGGGGGGCAGGTCAAACTGCTGAACTCGTGTGTTAATTTTTTTTTAATTTTTTAATGTTTTACTTATTTTGAGAGAGAGAGGGACAGGGCACAGGCAGGGGAGGGGCAGAGCGAGAGGGAGACAGAGAATCCAAAGCAGACTCCAGGCTCTGAGCTGTCAGCACAGAGCCTGCCGCGGGGCTCGAACCCAGGGACTGTGAGATCATGACCTGAGCCAAAGTCGGATGCTTAACTGCCTGAGCCATCCAGGCGCCCCACTCACGTGTCATTTCTTAGAGCAGAGGCCGAGACGACAGCGGCCTAGGGCCTGCAGGCCAGATCTTGTGGGCTGTCTGGTTCGGGATGGCCCAGGAGCTAAGCATGGCTTTGGTATTTGAGGGTTGGCATAATGACAACGAAGTTGCAAACCCTCAAAGTTCACTCCCTGGCCCTTGGCAGGCCAAGCTTGCTGACCCCTGCCCGGGATAACGGAACTTTCTCAGAACATCCACGGCCACCTGCATACGATGAGGGTGCAGAACTGTACTTCCGTTCCGACGACTAGCGGCACGTGCATGGGTAGAAGCAGGAGCCATGGGTCTCCATTCAGACCCCCTGCAGAGCAGCCAGAGCGGGCTAACCCCAACTCCCCAGGCGGGAGCGCGATCCCAGAGCAAACATGCAGGCCTCCCGATGGGTCTGGGCACGAACTAAACTGCGGGGCCGCCAGACGCCGGGTGATGCAACAGAAAATGTACACGGCACTTAGGAGTCTTGCCTAGAAGAACCTGAACGTACTCAAGGCTGTACACCTTCCTAGCAGCGTAAAGCAGATACAGGGAAGGAAGACCTGAAGTGACGGCCACCGCGAGGAAGGGATCAGCAGGTCCAGAGCGTGGGTCCTTCCGACACTGCAGCAAACGCCCTGGTCTCTTCAATAATTCAGCAGCATGGCGGGGAAAGGGGACGGGTGGGTGGGTGGGTGACGAGGCTTATACAATAAAGGACACTTGAAACACAAAGGAACCGAATGGAACGCAGGGACCTTGTTTGGATCCTGAGTAGGAAAGGGGGGCTGGGGGAAGAAGGGGAGAAAAGGAGGGAGGGGTGGAAAGGTAAGGTCTGACTAAGTAATGTCCAAAACAGGAAGGCAAAAGTTGAATACAGATAGTATGACATTACATTAAAGGATTATTGTGACCAACTAATGGGTGACGGGCACCGGAGGGTTCACAATACTCTCCTCTCCGCTTCTGTATACGTTTGAATGAAAGTGTTTCGTTGTTCGTAACTTTTTAAAGCTTATTCATTTGTTGAGAGAGAGAGAGCAAGCCGGGGAGGGGCAGAGAGAGAGAGAACTCCAAGCAGGCTCCACACTCTCAGCATAGACCCTGACCCAAGGCTCGAACTCGTGGACCGTGAGATCATGATGAGCCAAAATCAAGAGTCAGTTAACCGACTGAGTCCCCCAGGCGCCCCATGAAAGTGTTTTAAAGGAGCCAATCAAGGGGCGCCTGGGGGGCTCAGTTGGTTAAGCGTCCGACTCTTGATTTTGGCTCAGGTCATGATCTCACAGTTCTATGACATTAAGCCTCATAGCGGGCTCAGTGGTGACAGTGCAGACCCTGCTTGGGATTGTCTTCCCCCCACCACTGTCCCTCCCCAACTTGTGCTCTCTCTCTTAAAATAAATAAAATTAAAAAAAAAAAAAAAAAGAGCTGATCAAAACTTGGGAGCAAGGAGAGGCAGACAGAAAACCAGGACGGTGGGGGAGCCTGGGCGACTCAGTTGGTTTAAGCACCCGCTTTGGCTCAGGCCATGATCTCGCAGTTCCTGAGTTCGAGCCCGACGTCGGGCTCTGTGCAGAGCCTGGCCTGCTCGGGATTCTCGATCTCTCCTCTCTCTCTGCCCTCCCTCCACTTGCACTTTCTCTCTCTCTCAAAATAAATAAATAAACTTAAAAAAAAGAAACCAAACACATAAACAAGAAAAGAGAATCAGGACGGTGGCAGAAAGCCAGAGACGGTGGACGCACGGAGCCGTCGGGGAATGTCAAACCAGAGCCACAAGAAACCACACATGAGGGTAAGATGCTTGGCTAATGCAAAGAAAACTGTCCCGACACAAACGCTCTGCCTGTGAAAAGCCACCACGCCGAGGCAGCGGCATCCCCGCCGAATGGGAAGGTGCTGGGCGCTCACCTGAGAAGGATAGAAATAACAAATGCCAGCTCTTGTCGGATCTCCTTCCTCCTTCACCTTTGAACCATCGTAAAGGAAAAAATAATTCCACCTGGCAAGAGAACACAATGGAGCCATGCTTCCTTTCATCCGGTGATCAAGGCGTTTGAAACCTATTTCCCAGCGCGAGCAGGTTTCGTCACTCAGGATTTGAACAGCCTTCTGGTGGCCCCAGAGGAGAAAAGAATCCAGGGGCTACACACAGATAATAAACACCACTTCGAAAGTGCTGTCGAGTCAGACTAAAAATACGCCTCTACCCCGTCATCAGACCGTCTGGCCCACAGGACCCAAGTGTCGCCGGGGGGGGGGGGGGGCCAGAGCGCCCTGTGACGTCTCTTGTTGGAGACACTGACCCTTAATCATAACACCATGTGGTCTGGAACAGTGTCAGCGAAGGCTCTGACAGCCAAATTAGCTGGGGACGTCTCAGCCGCACGCCTCACAACTGCTGGACACCACGGTCTCTGGAAATGTCCCTCCGACCAGAAAGCTATGCATTCGTTTAATAAACAATGCGGGCGACTGTGTGTCCTCCCCTTTGCCAACCCTGGGGCCGTGGTGCTAAAGGGGAGACAATAAATATTTCACTTCAGTGCAGGACAGTGAGTGTGTAACAGGAAAAATGGGGCTCATGAGAGCTCACAGAGGAGCCCGAGCCCCTCTCTGCCCTAACAGCGTTAAGTAAAACTCCAACACAGCCCGTCATCAAACTTCTGATTTCCTTCCAGAACCCTCTGTTCTTCGCTAAGGACTCTTCTAGTCTTAAATTACAGTGTGACTATAATTACCTCTTTAAGACCACAAAGCAGACCCCCCCAAAGGCTGGACCTGGGTTTTACCTCTCCAAAAGCATGCCCAGGAGGCTAGAGCATAAGGAGGAGCTGCGACCACTCTCTTGTCACCTGTGCTCTTCTCCCTGGCTCTACACCCTCCCCCTACCACCCTCCGTGGCTCCCAACTTCTCTTCCCGATGATAAGAGGAACTCTTGTTTGTAGCACAGTCTGCTCTCCTGAGTTGTAGGACTAGATGTGAATCGCCTGCAGGGCAAGCCCAGATCAAACAGCCTCAAAAACCTGTCAAACCCAATTCAGAAATCCCACTGCCGGGCCCCACTGACCCTCTCGGGGTAAAAGCCCCCTCGCTCCTTCTGGCACACAAAAGACACCCTGGGGGTCATTCTGAATGGCTGCGTCTTTGTGCCTTCCACACACATAACTGGTCACTGAATCCTGCTCCCATTTAAACCGTGTCTTTCGCTGCTGGCATTGCTCAGTGAAACGTTTGCTGAGCCAAACGAGGAGACAGGCTTAGCCCGTGTGGGGCTGAGAAAGGAACCGTTTCAGGCAGACGTTGTGCAACGGCCTTCAAGAGGCAGATGGGCCGGACCTTGTCTGGTGACGCAATTCTGCACTGCAACCATTTCTGGTCTCTTACAAACATAAGATCACAAACGCCCAGGTTCTCATGGAAGCCGACTGCGCGACCCGGCCGCGGCCAGCTTTTCTGCAGCCCGCCAGCGATGCTCGACTCGCTCGAACACTGTAAGGTCTCAACTCTGGACAGAGGTGGCTCACACGCTGGCTCGGGCTGCTCTGTGAAAAATGCCTTCCTTCCCCCCTGCGCTTAGTGAGATCAAGACAGTCTGGCCAGGGATTTTCAGCTCATGCAAGGCATCCGTCCAGCAGCCTGGCGGGAAATAAGCCACACAGGCCTTGCTACTCACCAGGAGGCTGACGTCGGCTCCGTCAAGGTAGAAGTGGCCATTTACTTGCCCGTTGCCCTCATTCTACTTATTTGGGTTCTCTTGGCCAGTGTCGCTTCTTGTGCCCCCGCAGCCACTGTTCCTCTGCGCGCCTGGCCCAGTAAATCCAGACGTGATGGATTTAAGTGTTTTCAGCCACCACGATCACCTGCTTGGTTTTCACTTGGCATGAAAGTGCTACTTCCTTCCCCGCAGGCCCTTTGGTGCCACGAATATCTCCATGCCTCTTCGAACCCTGGGAGAGAATATAATAAGGCGAGAGGAATCTACCAGAAAAGTCAAATGCACTAAGCTGGTTTCATGAGGATCAGCGTTCTGGCTCCCTGCAGAAGGGACTTTTCAAAGAGCTCCTGGCCAGGAAAGCCCAACGGGGGAGATGCATGCCGAAGGCGGTGTTCCGAAGCGATCTCTAGCTTGTCTGAGTCAATGCCATTTGGAAGATTCTTTTAAACGTTGTGAGGCTGCCCGTTCAAACATCAGTGCCTTGGTCCTAAAATAAACACAAGGAATAGATTATTTCAGAACCCCATGAGACAGCATGTGACCCAGCAGGGTTAGGCTAACGGTATGCTTCACAGTCTTCTAGAAAGTTGAAAATGGTGTTTCAGAACAAAAAAAGAAGAGTTGGGCAGGCCTTTAGAGTAAGTTCCTCAGTTCCTTTGAACAGTTCTGCCTCACGGAAGATAAAATTAAATAACTAGTGTGAAAAAGCCCTGCATGCCAAGGACAGCTATACAAATAAGGCGGTTGGTGCAGTAATCACGGAACTCAAATTAAGGAACTGTCACCTTGACAGCTCAAAAGTAATCCAGACGTGCATTCCAGAGCCGGGCAAGTTTTTCAAGACAAAAAAGGGAGTTTAACAAGTGGCTTTCAAACTCCAAGAGGACAGGCCACAGAGTACTATGGAATTTCCGAGTCAGAAGGGACCTGGCATCGTTTACTCTAATGCTTCTCTCTCGCACTGTTCAAAACTCCCCTGGCATCTGGCCTACTCCCTCCAGAGACAGAGGCAGCTCATACTACTACCTCCATCCTTCTACCAAACTAAAACCGGCCCCCCAGGAACCTCCCAGTGCTGGTCTGCATAACACATCAGGAAAACAAAACAGGGTCTAATTCTTCCACAAGATAACCCCGGGGTCCCCTCAGAACTGTACTTCTGTTGTGACTCTGTCCAAGCTTGATGCCCCAGCCGCAGGGTTTCAAATGCTTGCTGGCCATCTGTCATCCTCCTGGGAATACAGTTTTCCTAAAGCTCCTTTCTTAGAGAGGAGCTCTTAGGGAGGACCCCAGGGACTCTCTGAGGCCTGCGAAATCTCTCTTTTCTCAGCTTTAGATATCTCCAGGTGGGCACCACAGGGCCATACTCCTGGTGTTCTCTGAAGCATTACCCCGGGCATGTAAGCTCTTGGGAGTCAAGGACAGCAGCCTGAAACCCCCTTATCCCTCCTTCCCGTAGGACCGGGCCCCACACGGCCAAGGTCCACCCTCTTGTCGCTAAAAGATCCAGAAGAGGCCAGTACCGTCCCTGGGGCAGGGCAGGTGTTGGGATGTGACCAGAGCAGGCTCCAGCAGTCTGGGAAGTTGCAGTAACGACGCGCGGGGAGCCAAGCAGCGGAGCCAGGAAGGTGGTTGTGGAGGAAGTGGCCTCGGTGTCAGCGGGCCAGGAAAAGGGGCGCTAACGCCTGCGATCGGGAAGGGGGTAAGGGCACTGGGAGGTGTCCGGCTTCAGCTCCAGGGGGCCGGGATTTTGTAGGCAAAGGCACAGCAGGGCGGGGGAGGGAGGGGGGGTCAATCGGGACCGACTGGCGCGCGGAGGGGCAGCCGAGAGGCGCTCTCGGCTGGGGTCCCGCCCCTCGGTGTCCCTGCGCCGCCCACCCGCCGGCGTAGCCGGGCAGCCCGGGGTTTCAGGGCTCCGGGCCCGCGGGATGGGCGGCAGTGGGGCGCCAGCGACCCCCGCCCGGTACCTACGCGCGCGGCGGAGAGGCCCCAGGATCACGCGCCTCCAGCGCCTACCGCCCCCTACAATTCCCGGAGAGCTGGCGCGCGGGGATGACGTCAGGCGGCGCGCGCCGCTGACGTCACAGAGGCCATGGCGGCGGCGGCGGCGGCGGCGGCGGCGGCGGCGGCGGAGCCCTGGCAGACCGCGGGCCCGCGCCGGAAAAAGCGCTCTGCGGCGCGGCGTCCGCGAGGGAGGGAGGCGGCGGCGAGGAGCTTGGAGGTCGAGCCGGAGGCTGACAGCCAAGTCGTGCTTCGTCGCATCCGAGAGGCGGGGTGAGTGCGGGGCTGGCCCTGGGACCCAGTCTCCGCACCTGAGAGGACCGCTCCAAGCCTCAGTCTCGCCGTCTGTAAAGTGGGCATATCTGCAAACCCTTAGGGGTATTGTGCGGGTTTAACGGGGGTGAGCGGCTCATTACAGACGGACTCGGAGTAAAGGTTGTCATTCCTCTTACTGCACTTCTAGCTACGTGACCTTCGGCAAGTTATATAATCTCTGAGCCTCAGTTTTCTCATCCGAGAGATGGACCTGAAAATAGGACCTGTTTTGAGGCCTGTTTTGAGGATTCGGTGAATTAGTAAATGTATGTAGATATAAACCACGGTGCCTGGAGCGGGGTAAGCGCAGAAGCAGTGTTTGGTGTTAGTGTTAAACCAGTGTTGGGCATGGTTGTTGCTGACGCTGGGGAAGCCACACGACCGTGATTGGCATCTTCATGATGATCATCATGAGTTAATTGAGGAGCTGCTGTGTGCCCGCCACTGGCTTATGCATTCTACACACTTGGTCAACTTGAACATCTCACACGGCTAGGATCCTGGCAAGGCTCAGAGTCTTAGAGACACCGCTAGCACCTACAGCCCTCTCCGTGGTGTTCTGTGCGCGCTCACCAGTTTACGAAGCACTCCCAGCACGTTAGAGCTCTCCTTTGCCCTCTGTGAGGACCGTGAGGGCGGCCTCGGGGCTGGTGGGTGGCTTGTCTGTTCAAATCCAAGTTTGTTTCGTTTAAAATTTTTTTCTTTTTCTTTTTTAGTGTTTATTTTTGAATCCGAAGCAGGCTCCAGGCTCCGAGCTGCCAGCACAGAGCCCGACCCGGGGCTCGAACTCATGAGCCATGAGATCATGACTTGAGCCGAAGTCGGACACTTAACCAACTGAGCCACCCATGTGTCCCCCCCCCCCAAATTTTTTTTCTTATGAGAACTTTTAAGATCTACTCTCTTAGCAGCTTACAGGTGTTAGTGCCTATAGGTGCCATGCCGTATGTTACATTCCCAAACTGATTTATTTTATCCCTGTAAGTTTGTACCTTTTGACCCCTTTTATCCATTTCACACCCATCCTTCATATAAAAGCGATATCCTACAGTGTTTGACTTATTTCACTAAACATAATGCCCTCAGGGTCCATCCATGTTTTTGCAGATAGCAAGACTTCATTCCTTATTATGGGGGAAGAGTATTTCATTTTATAAAGATAACACCACATCTTTATGGAACCAGCCCTCCAGGAGCACGCAGGCTGTTTTCATATCTGAGCTGTTGTAAACAATGCTGCAGTGAACATGGGGGTTCCTGTCTCTCTTCAAAGAGGGGTTTTTGTTTTCTTTTGATAAATAGCCAGAAGGGAAATGGCTGGATCGTAGGGTAGTTCTATTTTTGATGTTTTTGAAGAAGCTCCATACCGTCTTCCGCAGCGGCCGCACCAACTTACGTTCCCACCCAAAGCGCACCAGGGTTCCGTTTTCTCCGCCTTCTCGCTGAAGTTTGTTATTTCTCGTCTTTCTGATAACCAGCCCTTCTAACCGGCGTGAGGCGGTGTCTCACTGTTGTGATTTGCACTTCCCTGATGATTAATGGTGCTGAGCATCTTTTCACGTACCTGTTGGCTCTCGCTGTGTCTTCTCTGGATAAATGTCTATTCGGATAATCTTTCCATTTTTTAATCCCCTTGTTTGGTGGTTTTGCTCTTCAGTTGTAGGAGTTCTTTATACGTTTTGGGTATTAACCTTTTATCAGGTCTGCGATGTGCCAATCTTTGCTCCCATCCAGTACGTTGCCTGATTATTTTGTCGGGAGGTTTTCTTTGCTGAGCAGAAGCTTTTTAGTTCCGTGCAGTTTTGCTTATTTGATTTTTGCTTCTGTTGCCTTTGCTTTTGGAGTCAGATCCCCCCCAAAAAAATGGCTGCCAGGACCTAGGTCACGCAGCTTTTCGCCTGTGTTTTCTGCTAAGAGTTTTGTGGTTTCAGGTCTTCGTTCATGAAAGTGTCCTTTCCCCCTTGTATATTCTCGGCTCCTGTGTCATAGGTACTGGACCGTATATGTGTGGGCTTATTTCTGGGTTCTCTCTTCTGTTCCGTTGATCTGTGTGTTTGCTTTCATGCCAGGATGCCAGCAATCATTGTCGCTTTGAATAGTGTTTGAAGCCAGGGAGCGGGACGCCTCCAGCTTCAAGACTGTTCAGTCTTTCGTGACCCCAAACAAATTGTAGAGATTGTTTGTCGTACGTCTGTGAAAAATGTGATCGGAATTTTGATAGGAACTGCAGTGAATCTGTAGATGGTTTGGGTAGTACAGACATTTTAACACGATTCTTCTAATCCATAAGCACGGAATCTCTTTCCATTTATTTGTGTCGTCTTCAATTCTTTTCCTTAATGTCTTAGAGTTTTCAGTACACAGGCCTTTCACCTCCTTAGTTAAGTTTATCTCTAGGTATTTAGGGGAGGGGTTGATGCAGTTGTAAATGTGATTCTGAGAGAGAGAGAGTGCGTGCGCGTGTGCATGTGTGTCCACGCAGGGGAGGGACAGGGAGACAGGGAGAGAATCTCAAGCATGCTCGCATGCGTCAGCCCAGAGCCCAGCACAGGGCTCAGTTCTACAGACCGTGGGATCATGACCCAAACCGAAATCAAGAGTCAGATGCCTAACAGCTTGAGCCACCCAGGCGCCCCAACATGTGATTGTTTTTTAAATTTCTTCCTCTGATAGTTCATGATGGGTGATACACAACAGATGTTTGTGTATTTTTGATGGTACAGCTTTTACTGACTTTGTTATTCTAGTAGTTTTTTGGTGTTGTCTTTAGGGTTTCCAGTGTTTGATATCATGTCATCTGAAAATAGTGACCATTTTAGCTCTTCCTTTCCAGTCTGATGCCTTTTACTTATTTATTTTTCTTGCCTAATTGCTCTGGCTAGGACTTCCAATACTACTTGGCCAACATGGGTGTGAATGGTGTGGTCCACTTAATAAAACACGAATTTTTTTCAGTAAATACAGACCATGCTGTAAATGTATTTTCCTTGAGGATTTTCCTAATAACATTTTCTCCCCTCCAGCTTACTTTGTTATACGAACACAGTATATGATCCGTGTAACATAAAAGTGGTGTTGATTTACGGTGTATGCTATTGGTAAGGCTTCCGGTCCACACTACTATTAGTAGTTAGGTTTTGGGGGAGTCAAACGTTATACTCAGATTTTTGACTGCACGGGGCTTTGGCTCCCCTAACCCCTGCGTTGTTCAAGGGCCAACTGTATGTTGACTAAAAGTGGCGAGGCTAGGTATCCTTGTCTTGTACCTGGTCGTAGAGGAAAAGCGTCCAGCTTTCACCATTGACTATGATGTGGCGCGTCACCTGCGGCCTTTATTATGTTGAGTTACGTTCTCTCCACACCTGCTTTGTTGAGAGCTTCTATCAAAATGGAACGTTGAATTTTGTTGAATGCTTCTTCTGTGTCGAGATGGGCACCTGGTTTTTATCCTGAATTTTGTTAATGTGGTGTATTATTTTGATTGCATCCCTGGAATAAATGCCACTTGATCAGAGCTATGGTCCTCTCACTGTATTGGGTTCGGTTTGCTGATATTTTGTTGAGAACTTTTACGTCTGTGTTCATCACAGATACTGGCCTGTGACAAGGGCAATGCTGGTCTCATCAAATGAGTTGGGAAGGATTCCTTCCTCTTGTTTTTCCCAGAAAAGTTTGAGAAGCATTGGTATTCATTCTTCTTGGAAGATTTGGTAGAATTCACCAGTGAAGCCACCTGGTGCTGGAATTTTGTTTGTCGGGAGGTGTTTGATGACTGATTTAATCTCCTTACTGGTGATTCGTCTGTACAGAATTTCCGTCTTCGTGATTCAGTCTTGGAAGGTGGTTATGTTTCTGGGAATTTACCCTTTTCTTCTTGATTGTGCAACTCGTTGGGGTGAAATTATTCATAGTAGTCTGTTACGATCCTCTATATAGTGTCAGCAGTGACATCTGTTTCTTTTCTGATTGTATTTGTTTGAGGCCTACCTTGGTGAGTCTCGATAAAAGATTGTCAGCTTTGTTCTTTTCAAAGAACCAGCTCTTACTTTTGTTGATCTTTCTATTGTCTTTTTAGTCTGTATTTCACTTATTTCCATTTTGATCTTATTTCCTTCCTTCGGCTAACTTTAGGCTTCGTTTGTTCTTTTTCTAGTTCCTTGGGGTGTAAAATTGGGTTACTTATTCAAGACTTTTCTTGTTTCTTGAGATAAGCCTGTATCACTATAAACTTCCTTGTTAGAACCACTTGTTTTTTTAAGTAAGCTCTACACCCAGTGAGGGGCTCGAACTCACTACCAAAAGAGATCAAGAGGCACACGCTCCACTGTCTGAGCCTGCCAGGTGTGCCGTTCTGAGAACCACTTTTGCTGCATTCCCTAAGTTTTGCCATGTATTCCATTCTCCTTTGTCGCAGGCATGTTTTGGTTTCTCTTTTGATTTGCTCACTGACCCATTGGTTGTTTACTAAACTCCATGTTTGTGAACTTCCAGTCGTCTTCTTATAATGGATGTCTGGTTCCATGCCACTGGGGTCAGAAAAGATGCTGAGTATGATTTCAGTCATCATTATAGAAAGTTCCAGTCTCCTTAAATTTATTAGGACTTGTCTTGTGGTCTAACATATGATCTGTCTTGGAGAATGTTTCATGTGCGCTAGAGAGGAATGGGTTCCGTGTAACGCTTTTGGATGGAGAGCTCTGAATATATCTGTTACGTCCATTTGGTCTAACGTGTTGTCTGAGGCTGATGTTTCCTTATTGATCTTCTGTCCGGATGGTCTGCCCGATGATGTAAGTGATGTAAGTGAGGTGTGAAAATCCCTACTATTATTGGAAGCTGTCGATTTCTCCTCTAAGGTCTGCTCATATTCCCTCTACGTGTTCAGTTGCTTCTAAAATTGGGTGCGTAAATATTTACAAATGTTGCATCCTCTTGTTACATTGATTCCTTTATCAGTTATGTTCTTCTTTGGCTCAGTGTTTGGGTTGGTTTGTTTTTGTTTTTGTTTTCCCTCCTCCATTGGACTGAGAATCAGATCATTGGTTTAGCTTGTGCAACTTTGAACAAAGCACCCCCCTTCTCTAAGTCTGTTTTTTTTCTGTATAAAATAGAAACAACAAATTCTTCTCCCAGGACCCTACCATGGCTCAAATAAGGTATAAAAGAGCTTTGTGAACTGTGAGATGCTGTCCAGATATGAAAAGTGACAATGCTCGTGATGATTATGCAACAACCAGATGTTCAGGATAAGATTTTTTTTCATGTTTATTTTTTTTTGAGACAGAGAGAGAGAGAACAAGCAAGCGAGTGAGAGCACGCGTGCACAAGCGGGGGAGGGGCAGAGAGAGAGAGAGAGACCCAGAATCGGAAGCAGGCTCCAGGCTGTCAGCACAGAGCCTGATGCAGGGCTCGAACCCACAAGTCGTATGATCATGAGCTGAGCCAAAGTCGGATGCTTAACTGACTGAGCCACCCAGGCGCCCCACCGTTATTTTTTTAATGTTCATTTTATTAGTTATTTTGAGAGAGAGAGAGCGGGGGAGGGTGGGACCCACACAAGCAGGGGAGGGGCAGAGAGAGAGAGGGAGACCCAGAATCGGAAGCAGGCTCCAGGCTCCGAGCTGTCAGCACAGAGCCCGATGTGGGGCTCAAACTCGTGAACCATGAGATCGTGACCTGACCCAAAGTCGGATGCCACCCAGGTGCCCCTATTTTTAATTTTTCTGAGGAACGTCCTTACGGTTTTCCATAGTTGGCTGCGCCAGTTTACCTTCCCACCAACAGCGAACGAGGGTTTTCCTTTTCTCCACGTTGTCACCAACCCTTGTTCTTGTCTTTCTCATAACGGCCATTCTAACAGATGTGATGTGGTATCTTCCTGTGGTTTCGATTTGCGTTTCCCTTGTGATTCATGACGTTGGCCATGTTCTCATGTACCTGTTGACCATCTATATGTCTTCCTTGGAAAAACGTCTGTTTGGATCTGCCCATTTCTTAAGTAGATTGCTTGGGTTTTCTTGCTATTGAGTCGTAGGAGTTCTTTATGTTTTGGATATTAATCCCTTATCAGATACATGATTTGCAAATGTCTTCCCATGCAGTGGGTTGCCTTTTTATTTTGTGGATGGTTTCCTTTGCTGTGCAGAAGCTTTTGATGTAGTTTGATGTAGCCCCACATGTTTAGTTTTGCTTTTGTTTTTACTTTTGGTATCGGATTTTATAAAAATCACTACCAAGACCTATGTCTGACATCTTTTCCCCTATGTTTTCTACGAGGACTTTTATGGTTTCTGGTCTTACATTCAAGTCTTTAATCCATTTTTGGTTCATTTCTGTGCACAGTGTAAGATAGTGGTTTCATTCTTTTGCAAACGGCTGTCCAGTTTTCCCAATACCATTTTTTAAAGAAGGCTGTTCTTCCCCATTGTATGTTCTTGGCTTCTTTGTCGTAAGGCGCTTGACCCTCTATATTTGGGTTTATTTCTGGGCTTTCTCTTCTGTTCCATTGATCTGTGTGTCTATTTTAATGCCAGTACTATATTGTTTTGATGACTATAACTTTGTAGTCAAAATCTGAAATCAGGGAGTGTGATGCCTTTTGCTTTGTTCTCCTTTCTCAAGATTGCTCTGGCGTTTCAGAGTCTTCTGTGACTCCATACAAATTTTGGGATCCTTTGTTCTATTTCTGTGGAAACTGCGATTAGAATTGTGGTATGAATTACATTGAATCTGTAGATGGCTTTGGGTAGCATAGACATTTTAACACGATTCTTCCAGTCCATGAGCACGACATCTTTCCATTTACCTGTGTCGTCTTCAGTTTCTTTCCTTAATGTCTTATGGTTTTCAGTATACTGGCTTTCCTAGGTATTTTATTCTTCTTGATGCAATTTCAAATGGGATCATCTTCTTAACTTCTTTTTCTGGTAGTTCGTTATTAGTGTATAGAAACGGGACAGATTTTTGTGTATCGATATTGTGTCCTGCAACTTTACTGAATTCATTTATTAGTTCGAACAGTTTTTTGGGGGAGTCTTTAAGGTTTTCCAAACATGTCATCTGCAAATAGTGACCATTTTACTTCTTTCCTTTCTTGGTTAGATGCCTTGTATTTATTTTTCTTGCATAATTGCTCTGGCAGGGACTTGCAAGTCTATCTTGAATAAAAGTAGTGAGAGCAGGCATCTTTGTCTTATTCCTGACCTTCGAGGAAATAATAACAGTAGAAACCTTTCACTAGTGACTGTGATGTTATCTGTGGGCTCTCGTCATATGTGGCCTATAGTGTTGAGGTATGTTCCCTCTGTACCCACTTTGTTGAGAACTTTTATCATAAGTGGATACTACATTTTGTCAAATGCTTTCTCTGCATTTCGCAAGGTGATCATATGATTTTTATTCTTCATTTTGTTAACCTGAAGTAGCACGTTCATCGATTGCCTGCGTGAACCATCCCTGCATCCCTGGAGTAAATCCCATGTGATCATAGTGTATGATTTCTTTTAGCATATTGGTGCATTTGGTTTGCTAGTGTTTTGCTGAGCACATCTGGATCCAAGCTCATCAAAGATAGTGGCCTGTAATTTTCTTTTCTTGTAGTGTCCTGGCCCGGTTTTGGCATCAGGGTAATGCTGGCCCCAGAAAACGAGTTTGGAAGCGTTCCCTCTTCTGTTTTTTGGAAAAGCTTGGGAAGGATCGGTATTCCTTCTCTGAATGGTAGAGTTCACCATTTAAAAAGAAAATTTTTAACGTTTATTTATTTTTGAGAGAGATACAGAGCACTAGCAGGGGAGGGACAAGAGCAGAGAGAGAGGGAGACACAGAATCTGAATCAGGCTCCAGGCTCTGAGCTGTCAGCATAGAGCCTGAGACGGGGCTCGAATCCACGAGTCATGAGATCATGACTTGAGCCAAAGTTGGACGCTTAACCGACTGAGCCGCCCAGGCGCCCCTAGACTTCACTATTGAAGCCATCTGGTTCTGGCCTTTTGTCTTTTTGGGGAGTCTGAAATTGCTGATGCGTTTGGGTTGTCCAAATCGTTGTGGTATGTTTTCACAGTAATTCCTTTGATTGTTTGTTTGTTTTTTGTGGTGTCAGTTGTAATATCTCCTCTCTCATTTCTGATTTTGAGTCCTCTCTCTCTCTTTTTTTTCTTGGTGTGTCTAGCTAGAGGTTTGTCAATTTTGTTACTTTTTCAAAAAACCTGCTCTTTTGTTGATCTTTTTTCTTGTCTTTTTTTTTTTTTTTTTTTAGAACCTCTTTCATTTAGTTTTCTTCTGATCTTTGTTATCTCCTTCCTTCTACTAACTTTGGGCTTCGTTTGTTCTTTTTCTAGTTGGTGAGGTGTAACATTTGGTTATTTATTTGAGACTTTTCTTGCTTCTTGAGGTAAGCCCGTACTGCTATAAACTTCCCACTTAGAACCATTTTTCCTGGATCCCAAAAATGTTGGTATGCCTGCATGTTGGATTCTATTTTGTCTGATAGAAGTATAGCTCTCCCAGGTCCCTTTTGGTTTCCACTTGCACAGAACATCTTTTCTGTCTCCTCACTTTCGGTCTGTGTTGTCCTTATGTCCAAAGTGCGTCTTTTGCGGGGCGGCACGTGGAAGGGTCAGTGTTTTCAGTCCCTGTACATCTTTTGATTGGACAAATCGATCAGTTCCTTTTACATCACTGTTGAGTACGTCCTGCCCTGTTTTTGCACAAGCCAGTTGACTTGAATAAAGAAAGCCTAGACACTGGTTTTGTCTCCTCTTTTACTTTCACCTTGGAATTATTTGTGACAGTAAAGACCATTTATTGAGTGCCTGCTGTATGCAAGGCACAGGCTGTGAGTTGGCTCGTTGGATCCCTTTCATCACCCTGCTTGACACCCGTAATTCTTTCCCCATCTTAGAGGTGAGGGAACTGAAACTCAGAGCCCTCAAATCTGGGCAGCCGCAACTGTTAACGGAGCTCTGCATCTGTGCCAGGCGGTGGTGTGGACTGAGGTCACAGAACAGACCCAGGCCCGTCCCTGGGAATCGGGACATCTGCCAGTAACCCTGCTGCCCTCTCGGGGCGCCGGGCAGCCCTGGTCTGGCTCTGGACATGCGCACCGTGAACCCTGCCCCTGCCACTCAGGGGCGCCGTGTCAGGGCACTCCATCCCCTTCCCCGCACCCAGCTCACGGTCAGGAGGAGGGCCACCGGTGGGGCGGCCTGGAAACGGTGGGGAGATGACCATGCCTTGTTTTCTTAACAGGGAGGACCTGCTTCTCTCTGATTTCTGGAGTCTGGCACTAGGTGGGTACCTGTGGCCAAGGCTGGGAGTGGTAGGTGTGGGGGAGGGCCTGACTGTGGGCAAAGGAAGGAAGCTAGTGCTCATTTGATGATATTTCTTCAGAGTGGCGTACATGCTGGTTCTAATTCTAACTTCCCGCTGACAGCCACGTGCCCTGGCACACTTAGGTCTGACCCTCAGTTTATCTTTGAAAGGGAGGTAACGACGTACATATCCTGTGGCGTGATTTTGAGGATTAAAGGAGGCTATTCAGTTAAGTGCTTGGAACAGTTCTTGCCTGTGCATGGGAGGCAGTACATGTCAGCTGTCACTGTCATTGTTGAAGTTTACACTTCGCGAGCCCCTTTCCCTGACTTCACAATGTAGACAAGCAGTTGTAGCCTCTTCCTGAACAGAATCTATGGCAACGTAAATATTAACGGGGAAGTGAACGCACAACAGTCATGATTTTTATTGAGGGACATTTGGCTATCTTTTTCGCTTAGTTTTTTAGTCATTATACATAACTGTGGAATGAGCACCTCAACGCATAAAGCTTTTACCAAATTTAGGGTGATTCTCTTCGGGCATATTCCCAGAAGTGGAATTGTTCAGTGAAAAGGCAGTGACTGATTTGATACCCGTTGCCAGGTTTTTTCCACAAAGCTTTTACCAATACTTTGACCCGCAAGGACTGAAAGAGCCAGTTTTTCATGTGCCCTTTCCCAGCCGGGGGCCTCACTTACAGACCTCTGTGCTAGTAAGTGAAAACCGCTGTCCTATTGTGGGAACACACGGCCTGTTGTTTGTCGCGTACAGATTTGTTCAGGTAAGTTTAGTAACAGTAGCAGAGGCGAGAGAACCCAGCGCTGTACGAGATTTGAACAGAGTACTTTTCATTAGACTCCAGAGCCCCAGTCTACCTCTTATTCTTTGAACGTTTTCCACGTTACCTAT
Organism: Cryptoprocta ferox; assembly: GCA_028646485.1. Lineage (NCBI taxonomy): Eukaryota > Metazoa > Chordata > Mammalia > Carnivora > Eupleridae > Cryptoprocta > Cryptoprocta ferox. Next base: position 23,681,589 of record CM053566.1, on the reverse strand, counting down.
TCTTATTCCCGGCCCTTTGTAGCGTGATTTTGAGAGCTCTGCTCCTGTTATCATCAAAAAGGTAGGTGCTTCAGAGCATAACGCGCATTTACCAGGCACCTCCTACTAAATCAGAACCAGTTCACGTGACAGTTTTAGGTGGAAACTGTGCCCACAGACGAAACCTATTTTTTGCCGCAAACATCTGTGGGGTTGCAGGCCGTGGGCACCCAGGGACCGCAACAGCCTGTCCATGTGGGCAGCCGTGGCCACATGTCCCCAGCACGTTCGGGAGTGAGGCCTGCAGCCTCCTCCCCGAGGAGCTGAAGCCTTTGCTGACCTCCTTTCCTCCCTGGGGTGCGCCCTCCGTGGACGGTTTGGTACACAGGGCCAGCGCACGGCCCCTGACTGGGCTCGGGGGCCTGCCCTTTCAGAAACCATCAACGACTGTCTCACGAAACATCTGGAACAGCTGAAGCCCCCAGGGGGGACTCTCTCGGAAGCCCTCGCAGACCTGCATCTCGCCGCGTCGTCAGATGCGGCCCCGGGCTCCCTGCCAGGAGAGACCCTGGTGCCGGGAACCTGCCACTTGAAGTGCGTGTGTTACGGCCTTGGGAACTTTGCCACCTGCGTCCTAGCTAGAACCCAGCTCGCGTTTTTGCTTCTCTTCCTGGAAAAGTGCCAGGTAAAGCCTCGGATTCTTCCGCATCGCCCCTGTGTTGGGCCCGCACACGGTGTCCCGGTTGACGGGACTCACTCTCCCTCTCCGCAGATCCCCAGGAGGCACTGCTGCGTGTATGACCCTCTGTTCAGCCAGCTAGAAGTCGCAGTTCTGAATGGCCTCGGTGTGACTGTTCTCAGGGAGAATGAGGTGAGTGGAGGAGGCGTGGGGGGGCCGCGTGACTGCCGACCAGATGGGACCCCGGGCTGTGCCGTGTGGACACACTCGCTCTGAGACCTGCCTTCCTGGTGCCTGGAATGTGTGACCCGTCAGCACCCACACCGTGGCCTCCGTGGCGCCCGTCACAGAAAAATAAATCCCACGGATGGCATAAACTGAAACCTGTTACATTTGTAAATTCCTTTATTTCTTTTGAGAGAGTACAAGCGGGGGAGGGGAGGGAGAGAGAGAGAGAGGACCAAGCAGGCTCTGGAGTGGGACCACCGAGCCCAATGTGGGGCTCGAACCCACAGATTGTGGGATCATGACCTGGGCTAAAAGCAAGTCAACACTTAACCGACTCAGCCACCCAGGCGCCCTGTTTGCAAAATTCTTACAAGAATTCTGGGTGCAGGAATTACTGGTCATTTAGTAAATGAGTATTTATTTCCTGTGGGAT
>CM053566.1:23611301-23679770 GCA_028646485.1 Cryptoprocta ferox | reverse complement strand
TTTTTTTTTAAGAAAAGGTAACCCGGGGTGACTAACAAGTGCGCCCTGCAGTGTGGGGTTTACTGACGGTCCGCTGTGTACACCTGAACTTCCCTGCGCAGGTTCTGCAGGGCCTGGAGGAGCGCGGGCTGCCGCAGACCCTGCAGTACACGGACGTGTTCAACGACACCTCCGTCCACTGGTTCCCGGCACAGAAGCTGCGACGACTCCCCGCGGACACGTGGGCGTTCCTGGAAGAACCGGACTATCGGGACTGCGAGGACCTGGAAATCATCAGGAGCGGGACGAGAGGTCCCTCTGCTGCCGGCCTGACCTCGCCGTGACCCACTCGGTGCTGGCCGAGAGGCCGCCCCGGAGGGAGTGCGGAGCCCCTTCTGTGCAGTGGGCAGACTGCAGAGCACAGGGAGGGTTCTGTCCAGTTCTCCCCGAGATGAGGACACGCAGCGGAAAGCTCAGTGACAGACGCGCCTCCTGAGCATGATGCTCCACGTCCTTCCCGGCAACCTGACCCATAGGGAACACCCCCGGATGCAGAGTCACTCCTCTTTCGGGGCTGCTCTCAAACACTGTTTATTCACAGCCGTGTCCGTGGGGGTGTCCAGCCCGCTGCCCTCTACTTGGCCATGTCGATCAGGCTCTGCAGGGAGGTGGGCACCCAGGTCTTCTCGCCCTGGACGAACACCACCCCCCGGTCGATGTAGATGACGATGCGGCCAAACGTGTAGAGCTGCTTCCCTTCGTGTCGCTTCCCGATGACGGGCATGAACACGATGTTGTGCTCCTCCGCCTTGGTCTCAATGAGGTCCTTAAAGTTCATGGGCACAGAGCTGGCAGCCACGCCGATGCCCCTCTGGGCCATGTTCTCTGCCTCCCGCCGCTCCTGCATGGCCTCGTACTGGAAGTCCTTCCTCCGCTCCGTGTGGGTGAGGTAGGCGATGTTCTCCCGCGCCCCAGGCTGCATGTAGGCACCTGGGGGACACAGGGGAGGGGAGTGAGAACAGTGTGCCAGCCCACACGGAAATGGGGACTGGCTCGGCAGACCTGCTCAGGACTCCGGGGACTCGGGGAAGCTCAGGCAGCTGTCCGCCGCCACAGAGACACCGGAACGATGTATAATAACCGGGGAGATGAGGGCATAACCCAGCATGAGAGATTTCTCCTCCAAGGCCTGGGCCCCTGACAACACACGGCCTACCCTAGTTCTGTCCTTGCAGTCCCCTACAGGCCCAGCCCCGGAAGGACTCTGAGTGCAACCAGGAACTGAAACAGATGCTGAAGGACAGCACAGGGCCACAAATGCCCGGTGCTGACAGTTTGGGTGGAACAGCTCTGGGAGGTGGCCTGGTGCCAGGGTGGCTGAGGAAGAATTTCTAGAAGGTGTGCAAAGGGGAATGGCCCCCTGACGGAGCTGGGTAAATAAAGAGAACAGAAGTACATCTACCTCGTTAGACCGAAAATACAACCTATGAACTCAACTGTCATGGAATATAGACTCAGTCCAAGGATTAAAGGCTCAGGAAATAGAAACTACGATCCCAGCTGCCACTCTAACTGGGTAACCTTGAACAAGCTCTCGGCTTTGAGGAGCTTATCTGGGAAGCAGCACTGGCCCTCCAGTGGCCTTCGCGTGGGGATTCGAGCACACCGTGACACAGGACTGACTCAGCTGTTCGGGAGCTGGGGACGGGTATTAAGTGGACGGGCACCACCTGCTGCTGAGACAACAGAGATAGGGCTGCACAGTGCGGCATGCACACCGTAGCTCACCCAGCCCCTAGCTTTCTAATAAAACCAGAAGTACGCAGTATGAGTGTTTCATACATAAACAGAAAGGGCCAGGCGGGCTTAGCTGCCGCTGGTATCAGGCTGTGCTCCGACGGCCTCAGGGCGAGCCGTTACGCGTGAGTAGCACACGGAGCTATTCACAGGCGTGCCAGCCAACATGAAAAGCCACAGAGCAGTGATCACGAAGGTGGCCTAGAGGGAAGCCCCCTGAAGTGAATCCAGCCACAGTCCGACTCGGGTCAGGGGCAGAAGCCCGTCCCAGGGCCAGAAGAGCCGGGCAGTGTGCTGACTGACTACGTAACTGGGGGCGCTGGAGCAGGTGGCCCACAGGGACCTGAAAACTGATTGTGTCATTTACACGTTCAGAAGCACGGAGCTCAGGGCCAGGACGTCCAAAGCAGACTCCCCACTCACCAACATTGGAGGACACTGCCCTGTTCATGATATCAAGTGCTTCATTAAATTTATCCTTGACGGATGGGTGTGCCAGCACTTGGTCTGAGAACATGGACTTCCAACCCAGGTACCACTTGGTGATCTCCTCGTAATTGGGGCTGTTACTCAGCCAAGAACACAGCACCTGCCGAGAGAGAGACAGACAGGAAACGTGCATCCATCAGGCAGCAAAACTGCCAAAGGGGCCTTCTAGTTTGTTCTGATTGTGGTCCTGAAAGCTGGTGAGGCCTGTAGGGGCTGAACGGGGCTGAACAGTAGCATTGAGTGTGGAATTGGGAGTCGGCTTGGCAGCCAAGCGCCTTGAACGTAAGCTCCCTGAAGGGCATCCTCCTGTCTAAACGGGAGGGATGCGCCGGTCCTTAGCCTAGGGTTTCAGTGTGAGGAGCGGATGTAACGCACATGAAGTGCTTTGTGCCTGGCCCGTGCCAAACGTTCAAATAAATGGCGGCTGCTGATAGTATTGCTAATATTTGTTATACATCGTAGCCCTGCTACCTGACAGCTGTCCAAGGGTCAAGCTCCTGGTCAGACCTTGGCAGAAAATGCAGGGATCCTCCCCGCCTCCATCCCACCCCTCAGAGGCCACAGCAGGGCAGGGTGTACCTGAAGCCACTTGGGGAAGAAGTGCTTTTCGAGAAGCCCCACCAGGCTGGAGACCGAGATCATCCCTTCCCAGTCGATGACCCAGTAGAAAGCGTCCATGTGCTGCTGGTGGGGGTTAATGACTAATTCCCCGAGACACATCCCTGCAAAAGAAGGCCAGTCTTTGAGGCAAGCCACAGAAGCACAGAGCACAATCTCCAGCGGACAGTGCCGGTCCCTAATCCGTTTCTGTACATCCATCTCAAGCCCTTGACATGGCAGCTCCTAAAAACCATCTTCGTCTATAACCCAAAAATAACTAATACATATGTAAAATCAAATACCACAAAAAAAGTTAGAACGCCAATGTTTCTCATGTTACCAGAAGCCCAAACGAGCCCAATTCAGAAGCGGGAGGCACACAGAGTGTGATGCTCGATGCCGGAAGAACTCTGGGCACGTTTATATCCCACGTCTGGGCACAAAGTGGCGCTTGTTGTGGGGAGAAGCACCGCGTGCCGAGCTTTTGCACGGAGCCCCGAGAGCGGGCTTTACAAGGCACAGATCGCATCACCACTGGCCACAGACGGTGGGCCCAGTGCACCTTCCCCATGTGCTTACCCAGCTTGGGCACGATGTTCTTGACCATGAACGCCTCCCAGGAGCCGGGGGTGAAGACGTCTTTCCAGGGCTGGAGGATAAGCTTGGCCGAGGAGTCGCTGGGGTGCCACTTCTGCAGGGCGCTGGACAGCTTGCTGCGGATGGGCGAGTAGAGTGGCTCGAGGCGCGCCTGCATGAGGGGCAGCCATGGGTGCACCCACGAGTGGATGGGCACGGTGTCCGTCAACGGGTTCCAGTTTTCCACCTGCGGAAGCAGTTCATGGGGTGCTGTGCGGTCTGTGCGCGGAGGCCACGTGCTCTCCTGGCTGAGGCCCACAGGCCTCCGCACGACCGAGGACACCCACGAGACTGCGTGAGATGTCACGAACGGCACCAATTCTGTCTCACTAGAGAAACCAAGGAGATTAACTCCCTCCTAAGGGGGCTCTGGGAGAAAGTGCTGACAAAAGGGCTGGAGTTGCCCACAGGGCAGCAGCCGTGTCAGCAGAATCCGTTAATTCCAGGCCCCCTGACAGCACAGAGGGACTGGACAGGCGCCCCGGGCCCTGCTGACGGCCACGCCCATGGCTCGGGCCCTACCTCCTTCTGCAGCTTGGGGAAGATGAGCTGGTCCAGTATGTTATCTAAGATCCACACGGGAATAATGTGCACCCAGCTGTCCAAAAAGTCCACCATCGGGTCACAGTTCCTCGGCTGCCACTGGGTGACGATATTTCGAACAAAAGGCATCCAGACTTCCCATATTAGCCTGTGGGAGATGGGCATGGGCGGGACAGTGGCACCAGTGGGGTTTCAAAGTAGACAAGGTCCACCGCCACCCACCTCCAGAAGAAGGAAGAAAAAGCTCGAAGTCCAAGCACACAAACCCCCAGCCAACCCCCGGGCTGCCCGCACCTGTGCCTGCCTCTCCCCTGCTGTGCCAGCTGCCGGCCCCCAGGCCTGTCCCCCTGGCAGAGCCCACCTGCTTGGCAGGAATGCTGTGGGGTCACAGGGGTCCCCTCTCTGGGGAATGCGAGCCTTCCCGCCTGGAGCTCTAGGAACAGCTGATGACTCCCCTCTCGGGTCACAGCTTCAACGTGCCCCGTCTTGGAGACTTCCGCTTCCAACTCCTCCCGCCCCGCACCTCCTTCTTCTCCTCTGTCACTGTGCCAGTTCATGCCCTGGCTCTGCCCACTTGCTTCCCCCCACCCCCGCCTGTCCCCCTCCCCGGGGAAGGCCACCACCTGGCACAGCACGACACTGACGGACACTTGGCGCGCGGGGTGAGCCAACGGACGCGCGGAGGCGGTGAAGGCCAGTCCCCGCCTTCCCCAGGGAGTCGTCCCCCGGCCCCGGGCACAGTACCTGTGGAAGGCATCCGCCGAGAGGTCCTGCCCGCCATGGGACAAGAGCTGGTCGTTCTCGAGGAGGCTCTTCCACCTGGAGATGACCTCGGTGCCGTACGTGCAGTCCTGGGAAGAGACGCCGCTGTCACCCGAGCCCCCGCCCTGCACCGCCTCTCTGGGCCGGGCCTCTCCTGCCGGCCACCCACCTTGAGCGGGTCCCACTCCTTAAAGTAGTCCTTCACGAGCGGGTAGACGATGGCCACGGCCAGGTCCACGCGGTCGGACATCCGGTACTCCTCGTAGTACTTGTCCTGCAGGGTCTCGAAGACACGGGCGCACTCGTCCAGGGTGAGGGGGTCGCTGCAGCCGGGCTGCATGCGCCGCTCGCACTCCTCCACCATCTCCAGCACCTTGCTGAGGTTGGCGATGACCCGCTGCTCGTGCTCCAGCACCTCCGACATCTTCTCCAGCTCGTGCGAGAGGCTGACCACCATGTCGCGCTCGTACTGCAGCTGCCGGTCACTCTGGATGATCTCCTGCTCCGTGAGGTCGATGAGCAGCTGCAGGTTGTGCTCCAGCTCGGGCAGCGCGAAGCCCGGCGCCTTGGCCTCTCTGCCGGGCTGTGGCAGCTGCTGGGACTGCAGCGGCTGCCCGTCGTCAGGGACGCTGTGCTTGTGGCTGATCTGGCTGTAGCTGTAGTAGACCTTCTGCTCCCGGCCGGTCATGTCGATGACCTGGGGGAAGGGGAGGGAGGTCAAGGCTCACTGTCGCGGCCCTGTGACCGTGCGCGTAAGGCCGGGAGAGGGCAGGGCGCCGGTGCACACGGTGGAGCCCCCACCGCACAGAGGAGGTCAGGGATGGGACCACTCGTGCCACCCGCGGTTCACACTGGCTCCCTCCGGACCAGACAGACAAGGCTTCCTAGGAAAAGCCATGAAACCAGAGTGCAGACTACTCAGCGGAGACAAACATCTACTGTCATGCAAGGTAGAGGCTGTACTGATCGAAGTGGCTAATAAAACAACCCGTGTGACAAAAATATCACATTTGCTATAAGAAAAATGGATATTTAGGCTGTCTGGAGAAAGATCTAGAAGGATGTGCATCAAGATGTTAAAACTGGTCACCTATGGAAAGGAAGGAAGAGTATTTTTGCCTTTGTATTTCCTAATTGTCTGGAAAGTACTATACGCTGCTCTGTAATAATAATAGAAAAGTTGTATTTTGATTTAAAAACAAGATAAAACATGAAAAAAGTTATTGAACAAAGGTGTCCTAGGTGAGCATTTCAAGAAAACAGGGGAACCTGGACTACACTGGGATATAAACTGCACTGCAGCACATCCGCCGTCAGCACCTAGAGTAAGAGAACGACCCAAGAACCACGAGCGTCAGAATCCGCTGGAGAAAAGTACACCCGGGGTTCCCACGCCTGCCTCCACCCACGACTCCAGGTCTCCGGCGAGGACCTGCACGTCGGCATTTCTCACCCGTCCTCCCCACCCGTGACCAGCACACAGCACCGTGACACTGAAGAATCCCACGCGGTGACAATCTGTCCTATGCCAAACTGCACGAGACAACTGTCACCCTCGTCCTCGGGCCACTCGGGGGGAGTAACGGAAAACCCAGGACTGGAGGCAGAGAACAGCGGCTGAAAATGTAATCCAGTTTACAAGTGAAAATACTCCAGTGCCGGTAGGCCCCGAGGACTGTCCTGTGTGAGCCAGTGCACCCTTTCCAGTGTTCAAGAGCCTTAAAAATCTTCCTTCCCATGTTCAAACTGGTGATTGCACTATGAATCTATCCTTAGAAAACAGAGGAGACTTTACACAAACTGGCCCGAACCGGTCTAGGACAGGGGTAGGACCAAGTAGCCAGCACTTCACTGTCTGCAATCACACACTCACTAAACGTGACGTTCATACTGAGGTTTCTGTAACGCAAATGTTTTCCAGTTCAAGGACTGCGCGCTTCAGGCAGGAGGGCCCGGGTCCTATATCACTGCTGCGCGACGCAGAGCGCCCAGCACGGGGCGGGAAGGCGCTCACGGGGCACGCGCAACTGCCAAGGGAGAAAGAACAGAATACGGCAAGCCCAGGAGACCCCCAGGCCCCGAGAGAATACTGGGTGGTTGCCTTGACTGGGTGTGGCGCTGTTTCCCAGCACCCCTCCCGGAGCAGGACAGGGCTGTACCTTGACCTGAGAAAGCTCCTTCTGGGGGGCGGCAAGCTTCTTGCTGACCCTGCCCTTGGCTTTCAGTTCCTCCACGGTCTTGTACGAGTATTTGGGCTTCTTCTTGCCTCCGCTGGGGTCTTTCCTCCACTGGCTCAGCTCCTTCTGGAACTCCTAAAGCAGGGGAGGCAGTCACTCACAAGGCCGGTGCTTTCTCCAGCGGGTGGGGCCGCTGAGACCGTTCACGGACACTCGCTAGGTGCGGTCTCACGTTCTGGGCTAAGCCGCGTGCCTGCGGGGCACTAAAACTGTCTCCTGAGACCCCGACATCCAGCCCCTCGTAGAAAGGAGAAGGTTCGGAAAGCAGGTGCCCCAGGCTGGACGGACAGACACCCAGGCAACGGCCACACCTACGGGGCGTCTACTGCCAGGCAGGTACGACGCTAGTTTTAAATTCCCCTCACGTAAAACTTAAAAAACAACATATGGGATTTTTTTTTAAGTACGCAAAACATTGGTTCTAATCTAAAATGAGGGCAACTAAGCAGGCCCCTGAGTCTTGAGGCCCAGATATGTTTTGGAATCATGGTTTGCAAACCTAGTCCGGAGCCAGATGCACAGCCGAGAAGGAAGCGCGGCCGCCGGCACTAGAGTCCTGCCCGCCGGCGTGGGCTTGCTGCTCGGCCTGCTGTTTTTCTCACACGGTTTTAAAACCCATACTTGTTTTTTCCGGACTTCTACTTCAGGAAAACCCAAAGATCAGGCACTGCTGAGCCCACATTTAGGGCAACAATCACCTGGACCTGAACTCCCCACTTGCTCCCGCTGCACGCCTGCTCCAGCCTCAGCAAAAGGAGAGGGTCAGTGACCAGAACAGTGACAACAAGTGTCTCTGCAGCATCCTGCGTTCCCTCATAAATGCAAAGGGGAAAAACGCGTCAAGAGAGCGGTCCCTGGGGTGGCCAGAGCAGAGCGACACCCGGCTCACAGCTGGCCCCTGCCACGCTGCCGACGAAAGCCTGGCACCTGCAAACAGCCTCTGGGGCCGGTGGCGTGGCCCGCCTGGTGACCTGGTGGCAGCACACCTCATCCCCTCCCTGCTCCGTGTGCTGCCACCCCGCCATAGCCTCTACGGCCTCTCCGCCACCGGGTCCCATGCCCGCCGCCTTCCCTGACGGCCGTACGTCTCCCCCACGCTCCCCACCTCACTGCCCACACCGCGGCTGCCTGCTGACAGTGTCCGGCGCCAGGCTCGAAGCCGTTCCTCATGGAGGAGCCCCAGCCCCCAGCCCCGCGCCCAACAGACTACGGGTGCAGCAAACCTCTGGAGACCAACAGAACGAGCCAGCGATGATGACGACGAGCAGAAAGGGCACAGACGCCACCCGCCCGGGGCTCCTGACTCCCGGTTACCTCTTCTGCTTCCTCCTCGGAGTCCACCACGGGGAAGTCCTGCAGGGACTGAGTGGTGCGCTCTGAACCATAAGCTCCCACGGCTCCTTTCCCCTTTCTCTGCTTGGCCTCGATTGGGTTGATGATACCTGACAGAGTTGAGCAAAAGGTAAACCGGTGTCAGATCACAGTGAGGCCTGAATCTGAACGAGGCACTCAGTGAGAGCACCCTTCCTCGGTCCTGACGCAGAGTAACACAGCCCAGCAAGGAGGGCTCTCCTCTGCCCCTGAACCCTGTTCGGGTCCCACGTGACGTGCAGTTTCTGAGCACCTGTGGTGCCGCACCAGGGGCTCAGACAGCAGCTTATCTAGGCCCCAGATACAGAGTTTCATATCCACTTTGCATTCGTCCTTTTGGGATACCGGGAGAACAGAGAACTATTGCTATGGCACTGGGAACTCTGGAGACCTGGGCTCTGCACTGCACTTGGAAGAAGGTTCCAGTGAGGCAAGTGCATTATCCGCAGGATATACTGACTGACTGAGGCGAGGTGAAGCGGCAGCTGGGTTGAGACCCCATCCGTTTCACCGGGTAGCTCTGTCTCCTGGACCGCGCTTGCAGTAGAGCAGGTGGAAGAGCCTTGGAAAGAACTGTTTCCTTCTGAGAGGTTAGAGGCACAGCTGCCGCACTTCGGCGAAGACTGGCCGGCCCCCCTTCGGCTAGGACTGCTCCATCTCAGATCAGACCTTGCTCCCCTGCCAGGCCACCAGCGTCAGCTCCACGGGATTCACGGACTTCTACAGCTGACGCTGGGTGTGACCTGAGCAACTACGCCGGGGGTGGATGGGACTGTAGAGACCACTACCGTCTCCGTCCAGATGCGGACCGCTCAGGGGACACGAGAACACGGACCGCTCGGGGGACACGGGACAAGGAGAGAGAGCAGGCTTCTGCGGGAGGAACCCGAGTGCTTGGCTTGTGTGGCTTTGGTGTCGATGAGACGGGGACGTGAGAGGGCAGCTGTCTGGACGGGGCTGTGGCAGAGAGGGCTGCTGAGCGCAGACAGAGGGCCCCACGTGGGATTAGCTCAGTCAAGTTGACAGCCACACGAGGGCACCTGGGTGGCTGTTGGTTAAGCATTTGACTCTTGATTCTGGCTCAGGTCATGATCTCATGATTTATAAGTTCGAACCCCACATCAGGCCCAGCGCTGACAGTGCGAGGCCTGCTTGGGATTCTCTCTCCCTCTCTCTCTGCCCCTCCCTCACTTACGTGCTTTCAAAATAAACTGAAAAAAGTTTGGGCCTATAACCCAATGCTCTACACTCTTTAAAAAAAAAAAAAAAAAAAAAAAGGCCGCACAGTAGTTTCACGGGTGTTCCCGGACTACAAACTCCTATGCCTCCAGGGGCCAGGGAAAGTGATGCAAAGTGAGGATATGGGGACCGAAGACCACAGTGGGTGGAGACTGCTTCCCTGAGGCCACGGGAGAGCACTGTCCGGGGCAGCTAAAACCAGCTAAAACCAATTCCCGCCAGCCAAAGTCAACAATTTCAGGTGAAACTATCTGATTTGTAAATACTGGCAACAAGCTCATTTTTAAAGGAACACCGGTCAGGTGAAAAGGCAGCCTGTCATCTGCAGCCTGTTTGAGCCTCTTCCTCCTGCTGAAACAAGGGTTCTGCTTGGGTCTGAGGGAGCAGACAGCCCAGGGGTGCAGCGGGCCCGGCCACGGACCTCACGTCCTCTGAGAGGAGAAACAGCAAACCACTCCCCAATCTGCCCCCCTCTCCTCTGCCTTGTCTCCATCCTGTGAGGCCGCAGGGGGCCGGGCCCTACCTTGTGCGTTCTTCCCGAGTCCCCTGCCAGGGACGTAGCCCATCTTCTGCAGAAGCTTCTGTCCAATCCCTCTGGTGTGCCTTTCCCAGCTGCCGAAATCCACGAAAGACTTGTTTCCTCCTGCAAAGCCTTTCTGGCTGGGCTTAAAATTGCCGCCCTGAGAAGGAAAAAACCAAAGCTTAGGTGACAGGGAAGAAAAAAAGAAGAAAAGTCTAAGACAGCTTGCTCGGATGATGGGGAAATGGCCTGGCAGGCGGAGCATTATAAAAAGTGTCATACAAGCCAAAAATAGATTTGTGACATCAGGTGAGCACAGAGCCCAAGCTGCCCACCTCGCAGAGAGCCCACCTCGCAGAGAGCCCACCTCGCAGAGAGCCCACACAAGCCCCCCGCCCGCACACGCGTGGGCTGCATGCCCTTCCACGGACGTCACCAAGGTCACAAGCCTGAAGCAAAGAGGCTACCGTCTTTAACTTCTTGGGCCCGAAATCCTTCGGAAAGTCGTCCTGCTTAGTAGGCTTCTCCTCATCGTCGGAATCTTCCAGCTCCGCCTCCTCCGCTGCCCCTTTCTTGAGGCCCGCGCTGATGAAGCTGACCGGCGCAGAGTAGTCTCGGGCCCTGCAGGCAGACACAAGGCCCGCGGGGGCTGTGAGGAGCCTTCCGCAGCCAGCCCCTGTGGGGGCTTTGCTGGCCAGAGACCTGCTTAGGGTGGACCTCCCAGGGATCCGTTTTGAAAGAGCAGTAATACGCTCACGGACACCGAAAGGGCCCCAGATCCTGTCCACCACAGGAACGTTCCTGACGTGTTCAGGTCAGCTTTGCAGTTCCCGAGGTCAGTGTAGGGGTGATGCAAAAAGCAAGATGTCACCTTATACAGCATGTGTTATCAGTGATGCCTCAGAGTGAAAGGGAAAAATGCAAAATATAACAACACAACTTTCCTTTTACATTTTTCAAAAATGCTTATTTTTGAGAGAGGGTGCGAGCAGGGGAGGGGCAGACAGAGAGTGAAAAAGAGAATCTCAAGCAGGCTCCGCTCTGTTCTGACAGCACAGAACCTGATGCAGAGCCCGAACTCACAAACCGGGAGATCATGACCTGAGCCGAGATCAAGAGCCGGAAGCTTGCCCGACTGCGCCACCCAGGCCCCCTCCTTTTACATTTTTAAAAATTAACCTATTTTAACAAGCACGTGTCTTGGACACTATTTCAAATACAAAAATCAAACAGGAAAAACATTCTGATAAAAAAAAATCATCAAACGGTAAAAGAAATTGTATGAGTGGAAAGTATATTAACAATTTTATCAAACTCTTAGAAGAAGTGCACGTTCATTACATGCATTTGTATGTGAAAACCAAAGTGACACCTAAGAAATGAACTCCGGGCGATGCAGTGTTGATGCTGACCGCGACGGTCACAAGGACCGTCCTTACAATGTCCTAAATGTCAGCTCCCTTTATGAGATGACCAACCTAGTCACCACACAGCCCCGTGGCAGTGACAGAACTCAGAGGATTCTTTTCCAGAAAATGCAGTATAACCTAGGAGGTAAAAGCCCAAACTGCAGAGTCAGGCCCAGATTCCCTAAGCCTGGCTGTGTGATTTTGGCCTCAGTTTCTTCATCTGTAAAATGGGATGAAACGTGGTACTTTTTCTCACAAGGTAAATGATACCAACCACGTAAAAAAGGCAGAACAAGTGAAAAGCCAACAGATGTTGGCCATTTGGCTACTATTATCCTACGGTTATGTAACTCTTGATGTCTGATCCCTCCGTCATCCACTTTAGATTTCCTTGCCAGATGAGAAGGGGTTGTGCCCATCTCCGTACTTTCTTCCCAGACTCCCCAGACCGTGTGAAAAAGGCACAGTCTCAATGGGCTGGAGCCTACAGGCCACAGCCGAGGACAGAGAGACAAACCCAAACTTGCTCCACCCTCGGGTCAAGCGAGTTGTGGCCAGCGCACACACGACCTCACCCTGAGGAGGAAGACTGGTGGTCTGAGTCCTCGTCTCTCTGCCACCACACCTGCAGGGACCTGTCTCGGCCTCACAGAGCTCCCTCTTCCACTGGGGCTCCGGGCCAACTCTGCGCACCAAAAGGCCTTTTCCAAACGTGATCGTGCCCTATGTCATCGGCTCTCCACCACAGACTCCCGGGCCTCTTCTCACACTGTGCTCCCTCTGTCCACCCTGGCCTGCAAAACTTCCGCACCGTGGGGACACCTGGGCATCCCCTCAGCGGCCTCTGCGTCCTCAGGCCTCTCCTACCAACCTCGCTACCCTCTGTTGTCATCGTGCGCAAGCATCGCTTCGCTCGAGAAATCTTCCCTCACCTCCCAGAAGGGGTCAGACACCCTCAAATGTCCTCTCCCTCAGGTCCTAAATCACAGCTACAGACTTCCCTGGGGTAAGTCATCAGTGACTGCCTGTCTCCATGCTCTGGCGTCAGGGCTCCCAGAGAGCAAGGGATGGGTCTGCGGCACAAGACCGAATACAGACAGTTGCTCGCTGAGCACCCGCTGACGGTTAAATCAGCAAACAAGCAGCCCTCCAGCCCGAAGAGGAAGCCAGGCCTCCCGGGCTGACGCTGCAGCTGCGGGACTCGGGAAGGCCAGGAGACAAGTGTATTTAGTGGGTTACCCCCCCACTCCCTCTCCATCTTCCCCCACTTCCCTAAAGCAGCCCCATGCGGCCAGTACCGTTTGCCGCCAAAGCTGGGCCTCTCTTCATCCGAGTCTCGCTCCGCCCACACTCCGTATGTGGCCTCTTCCTTGGTCTGCCGGTGGCGCTGCCGGTTGGGGTTGAATTCATTCTGGAGATCCCAGTCGGTGATCTCAAAGTTCTCCCGCTCGTCCTCGTCATCATCCATGTGGCCTTCGCCGTCCCGGTACAAGTGGGACAGCGACATGGCCCAGTCACTAAAGGAAGGGATCAAAAAGGCACGCACGGTTCGTGGTGAGTTCTGGAAGTGGCAGCAGGCTTCCCCGAGTCCCTACCCCTTCAAACGTCCTCCAGACCCAAAACTTGTTAACAGCATCGCTACAATTCGAATAAAGCAGACGGTAAAAACATGTTTTAGGAAACACACTGTATTTACACAGGTGGGACAAAAGACGAGTAAAAGAGGAGTTCCAACAGCGTGTGTGATTCTTCTCAAGCAGCTATTCTCGGCCCTAGTCAACATCATACGACATCGCACATCCTCACATACACAGAAACCACAGAAAAACAACCGGGTATGCTATTCTCCGATTATTGCCTCAGAAACTGGGGGGACGTCTTCTGGGACCCCAGATTATTCTGTTGTTGCTGCTGTTGAGGAAAGTTCTATCTGGAGCCTTGGGAGGTCCCAGGAGTGATTGTTTTTACAACATGCTTTTTCTTTCTTTCTTTTTTTTTAATGTTTATTTTTTTGAAGGAGAGAGAGAGAGAGAAACGGAGTATGAGCAGGGGAGGGGCAGGGAGAGAGGGAGACACAGAATCTGAAACAGGCTCCAGGCTCTGAGCTGTCAGCACAGAGCCCGATGTGGGGCTTGAACCCACAAGCGGTGAGATCATGACCTGAGCCAAAGTTGGATGCCTAACTGACTGAGCCACCCAGGCGCCCCCACAACATGCTTTCTGATCTGTATTACTTGGTGAGACCCTAAGACTTAGTTCTCCTCCCGGAACATGAACCTCTTCCGAAGGCAGCAGCAATTATAAACACCACCTGAACGACAGCTGTGTGCTGCAACGGAGAATTCAAGCCCTGGTAGCCGGATGATGAGATTCAGCTGTCTCTTTCTTAGAAAAAAATTTTTTTTAGTTTACTTATTTTGAGAGGGGAAGGAGGAGCACACAGAGACAAAGAAAGAGAGAATCACAAGCAGTCTCCCAGCTCTCCCCGCAGAGCCTGTCACGGGGCTCGAAACTCAGGAAGCAGGGTTTGAACTCAAAAACCATGAGACCAGCGTCTGAGCTGAAATCAAGAGCCAGACCCTTAGGACCCTTAACCCTTAGTCGACTGAGCCACCCAGGCGCCCCACAGCTGTCTCCTTCTTAAATGGATTAACTACTGCACCAACCTTTGAGAATGCCTTGTAAGGCAGATTAAACAACACGGTGCCTAAAAAACACTTAGCTCAGAATAAAAATGTTCAAGGAACAATAGCTGTTACCCTGGCCCCGTGATGGGATTATCATTATGGGATTAGGGAAGGAACCTAACAAACTGCGAAAATCATGGCCGGAGTTCAAATCCCAGCTCTGCCAGGTACTCAGTGTCTGAATATTCAACACACACGAAGCACAAGCACGGTGCACTACACGGAAATACGTCCAGTATGTGACAGCAACTGTGTTTCTTACCAACCAGCTGCTTGCTGCAAGCAGCCCTCAGGCACAAGTTCCCTACTTCTGGTGCTTCGGTCACAAAGTTCTCCCTGTTTGGGGCGCCTGGGTGGCTCAGTCGGTTGCCTCCCACTTTGGCCCAGGTCATGATCTCACCATTCATGGGTTCGAGCCCCGTGTCGGGCTCTGTGTTGACGGCTGGGAGCCTGAAGCCGGCTTGGGATTCTGTGTCTCCATCTCTCTCTGCCCCTCGCCCCCCGCCAAAAAAAATAAACACTAAAATTTTTTTTAAAAACCACAAAGTTCTCCCTGCTTCCTCTGCTCACTGGCACACGGGTTGGGTGCAGCCGGTCCCAACCTCAGCCAGCAGTGCAAAGAAGAGCAATGTCCTCAGGGGACGTAGGGAGTCCCAGGTACACGGGAGTCAGTAACACCGCGGCCCCGCCGGGCAATAAGCAAAGGCTTGTTAGGCGTTACAGACCTTTGGCAGGTACCGAGTACCTGGCGGACGCTCCAAGCAGACAATCTACCGTAAGCAATCAAGTCACTTCGACGAGACGGGCACTGCTGCCGTCCCCGCCCTTCCCAGAAGAAAGACGAGACTCCGGGAAGCCGGACAACGCGCCCCGGCTTCTACGCGGGCAGGGCTCGAAAGCAGGTGGGCTTGGAGCCCGGCTTCCGGCGGGGCGCGGTCCCTAACCTGCTCAGTCGGTCCCTCGCGCACACTCCCACTGGCGGGGACCCTCCCCTCCCGCTCCCCATCCCGCTCCCTCAGTCCCCCGGCCACGCTCACCTCTCCCGACCAAACACAGACGCCGGCTCCGGGCGAGCGTCGCGCCACTACAGCGGTCGGAATCCGGATGTGCGCGGCCGGCGCGCCGGAAATGACGTTAGCGGAACCGCCGCGCTGGTTGCCATGACAGCAGCGGAAGGCTAGCGCGGCTCCGGCGCTAGAGGGGCGGGGCTGACATGCAAAACAGAAGGCGGGGATTTCCAGGGCCTGGTAATGGCCCGCGGCCCGTTTCCTGGACTCGCGGGCCCCCCTGCCGCGCCCGCCGGGTGTGAGCGGGGCGTGGCCACCTTGGCCTGCGGGGACTCCCTTTGCCAGCCTGAGATGAAAAATCTGTAAAACGGGGATATGGCACTAGCTCACCGGACAGGTAGTTGTGAGGAACAGCGTGGGACGGTCGAGGGGCCGGGACACAGGCGTCCAAGGGGGAATAATGAAGGTCAAGACTGTCTCCTGATACTACTTGGCAATGAGAAAGAATGAAATCTGGCCATTTGCGACAAGGTGGATGGAACTGGCCGGTATTATGCTAAGTGAAATAAATCAGTCAGAAAAAGAAATCTATGTTTTCACTCATGTGTGGAATTTTAGAAACTTAACAGAAGACCATGGGGGGAAGGGAAGGGGAAAAAATAGGGAGGCAAACCATGAGAGACTCTTAAATACAGAGAACAAACTGAGGGTGGATGGGGGCGTGGGGGAGAGGGGGAAATGGGTGATGGACATCGAGGAGGGCACTTGTTGGGATGAGCTCTGGGTGTTGTATGGAAGCAATGAATCACGGGAATCTACTCCCAAACTAAGAGCACAGTGTATAGTGTATGGCTGACTTGGCAATAAATTATATTTAGAAAAGAAAAGAACAAAAGACTGTCTCCTTTATCTTTAGGGTCCTTTAGTGTAAGCACCGTCGTGGGCACAGAGCAGTTGCCTTCTAAAGAAGCTGGAGAGAGTGCAGGAATGAATGGGCAAACCCTAGAGGTCCCAAGTATTCCCTCCAGGAGATCTCGCCATTCCCTTCCTCTCCAGCCAGTTGTCAAATGCATTCATCCATTCACCGATTAATGAAAACGCACTGATTGCCTACCCCGTGCTAGGCCCAAGGGATGCGATGAACAGAGCGGTCCAAAGGCACCGGCTGCCTCTGGACTCTCGAGGCACACAGGCTCTGGAGTCCCATCTCAGCTCTGCCGCCTACAGCTGCGGGCCTCCGGCAAAGTCACCCACAGCTCGGGAAGCCTGTTTCCTCTTCTGCAAAATGGTTGAGGATCCCTGGGATAAAATACGTAAGCAGTTCCGACTGTACCTGCTTCGGAAGCGTTCGCTGTTAACTTTTGCATACGTTCCTTCTCACCCTCTCTCCTCCATACGATGAAAAGATTCAAGAGGCAATCGTTAGAGTACACCAGGTGCACCTGACTTCTAGTCAAAGATTTGGGTCTAACTTGCCGTCATTTGTTACGAATGAATCAAGAGCCTACAGGAAACCAATTAACTGCCAGCTTCATGAGAACGGGGTCTCTGACTTCACGGTCTCTGTACCTCACTGACCTGTGTGTCACTGTGCCTGGCACATAACACGCACTCAGGAAATAAACCAGAAAGGGAGGTTTTAAGGGGCGCCTGCGTGGCTCAGTCGGTTAGGGGTCTGACTCTTGGTTTCAGCTCAGGTCATGATCTCATGGTTCGTGAGATGGAGCCTTGATGGGGCTCTGTGCTGAGAGCCTGGTTGGGATTCTCTTCCCCGCTCTCTGCCCCTTCCCCACGTGTGCGCTTGCGCGCACTCTCTCTCCCTCTCAAAATAAATAAATAAACATAAATTAAAAAAAAAAAGAGGGGCCCCTTGGGTGGCTCAATCGGTTAAGCAGTTAAGCGGCTGACTCTTGATTTCGCCTCAGGTGATAATCTCACAGTTCATGGGTTTAAGCCCTGCGTCAGGCTCCACGCTGACAGCATGGAGCCTACTTGGGATTCTGTCCCTCTGCCGCTCTCTGTCTCTCTCTCTCTCAAAAAAACAAAAAAACATAAACTTAAAAAGCAAAGTGAAGTTCTTGTACAAGAGAAGGCGGGGGGTGAGTTCCACCAGGAAGTGGAGTGAGGAAAAACAAGGAGACAAGATAAACTGTTTGGAGCCCGAGCCTGGAAATGTGTTTGCATCTGTTTATGGGCCAAAGCCAAAGATACACGTAAGCTTGTGTTCTGTATAGAACTTGTTTGCGTGATTAGGCATTTCTGCCCAGAGCTGCGAGTACACGGTCATGGTCATGGGGGGCTTAGTTGGCTCGAGCTCCGTATCTGGCCCCGGGATCAGAACTGGCCCTTCTGTTCCTGAGGCCAAGAGGGATGAACTTGCCTCATCTCCTTGAGCCAGGCCAGGCTGGCCGCCAAGGATGGAGCAGGGAGGGAAGAGAAATATGCAGAGAATCCCATTCTTCTAAGATCGTGAGATGGGATAAGAGACACAGAGAACAAAACCCAGCTTGCACAGAACTGCGCTTAGGCAAACCTAACCTAATGACTAACCATAGATCACGCATGGGTAGTGTCTATACCTCCCTGGTGCGAACAGGTAGTTGGAAGTCTCACCTAAGGGGAGGACACTCTCCCCGGGGACCCTCAATCGGGACTCCAACCTGGTTGTTCACCGCGGGGCTTCCCCAGCCAGAAGGCTGGGTGATGTGTGTACCCGATCCAATGTGTTAACCCTTCTCTGATCTTCTCTACACTCTCTCTTTCTTTGTGTTTACTCTAGTTGTTTATCTGTATATTCCCCTTCCCCCTGTAATCAATACAGCTTTCCTCCCCGAAGCAAAGTGTGGCTATCGTGAATTTCTATATTCAGAAGAGCTGGGCTTCTCTGTAGCTTTACAGCCAACTTTTTGGAACTGCAGCTACTCTGACCACGAGGAAGTGATGCTAATAGATTCGCTTTACCCAGTGGACCCTGTCATGTGGCTTCCGTGGACTGTGGCGGGGCCACGAAGAGTACAGGCTCTGATCACATGATCCGAGTGTGCCTCCCCCACTGCGGGGACGAGTGGGCGTCACGTATGGGGGCATAGGACACCCTGCGAAGATCACAGCATCACTCTTGTGACATCTTGCTAAAGATGCGTAACTGGAATGGAATCAGGACCCCCGCGACGAACCCAAATAAAGAGACAGTCTACAAAGTGACGGGTCTGTGATCTTGCAAAGTGCCCGGGGCGTGAAAACCAAAGGAAGCCCCTGGAACTGCTCCAGACTGAAGGGGGTCTAAAGAGACATGGCAGCTAAATGCAACACGTGATTCTGCACGGGCCATTTTTTGCCATAAAGGAAGCTATGGGGACAACTGGCAAAATTTAAATGGGGTCTGAGGTTTCCATGGTCGTGACGTGTCATCGTTAATTTTCTGATTTTGATGGTTGTCCTGTGGTTACATTGGAAACTGTCTTTGCTTGTTGGAAATGCTAAAGTACTTGGGGGGCGATAGGGCATCAAGTAGGCAAATTCATCTCACTTATTAAGGGGGAAAAAGTTCTCTTTATACTTAAAATTTTTTAAATCTTATTAAAAATTTTTAAATATGTTTTATTATGTATTCTTTTTTTTAAGTTTATTTCTTTATTTTGAAAGAGAGAGGGCACAGGAGAGGGGCAGAGAGGAGAGAGAATCCCAAGCAGGCTCTGCGCTGTCAGCACAGAGCCCGACACAGGGCTCAAACTCATGAAAGGTAAGATCATGACCTGACCCGAAACCAAGAGTTGGAAGCTTAACCAACTGAGCCACGCAGGCGCCCCTAGAAGTTTTTTTGTTTTGTTTTTTTTTTTAATAAAATGACTGCAGTAAAACTTCAAGGATCCAAATCACTTTGCTGCTTCCTAGATGTGGGACGAGGGAAGACAGCTTCGCCTCGCTGGGCCTCAGTTTTCCCCTCTGCAAAATGGGGATAATAACAGTAGTGCTCTAGAAGGGTTGTTTTCAGGACCAAACAAGGGGGAGGCGTGGCTCATTAACGCACATGAAGCCACTGGCCTTCATAAGAGCAGCAAAAGCTTACTAAACGGTTATGACTATTTTCATTTTAAAGACTCAACCTCACCCCTTGGCATGGGAGGCCCCTCCCTTTTGGGATTTCCGGGTTCAAATGCCCAGTCTCCTGAACCGCAAGGGAAGAGGCAACCGGGGGTTTCGATCTATGATTTCATGTTGGTACATGATGGGCTCCAGCCCCTGCCCGCAAAAGCCCCCGCTTTGGGACCTGGGGACACCCCGGCCCGTGTCTAGATTCCCAATGAGGCGCTCAGAAAGGGTGCTGTCCCAGAAGGGATTGCCAGGCGACAAGGCTATTCAGCCTCGACATTTGTCAGATGAAGCAGCAGAAGAGGCCGGGGCACGAGCGGCGTGCGAGGGCCACTCACCTAGTTTAAGGACAGAAGCAGCCCCGAAACCGAGGAGTGCAGACTTCCAGATGGGTGCGTGGCCCACGGCACCCTGCCTGGGGCACCCACGCCGTTTCTGCCCACCTCGTCGAGCTAATCTGCAGAGAGTGATTCCAGCGACCACCCCTCTGCATACATCATCTCCTGGGGGCCATGAACTTGCCCGACAGATTCTGTCACCTGAGCCCATGCTCGCCATCACCCCCCTCACCCAGCCTGTGCTGTTACCGCTGCATCCAAACCGCCTTCGAAAGATTTGGGGGGGAAAATCCTTCTCTAGCTACAACTTTAAATAGGTTGGTTCCATAGAAACAATCTGCAAGTGGCATTTCAAGGCTGATGTATTTAGAGTCTAGCACAAGTTCCTTTTCTAGGATGGTGACATTCTACAGTCGCACATGGCTTATTCTTAGTTCGAACTTGGTCACAAAAATACACAGCGTGTCCCGAACCGGGGAGAACTGGAAATCCAGAGGAGCTGCGATTAGCAAACCTGGTTTTCCTTTCAATGTTTCCTACAGAGGGTTGGTGTCCTGTTTCTCTCTGAGTTTGCGAAGACTCTATTCTTCCACAGAGGGCCGGGACGCGAGTTCCGCAGGCCTGGGGGATCTCTGTAAAGCAAGCCCGCGGGGAAGGGGAGGAAGGGCAGCCTTCATCATTCATCCATTCATTCATTCATTCATTCACTGGTTCATTCACTCATTCACAGATCTCTCACAAGGTCCCTAGGTATTTCCCATTGCGGCGTGGCAAGTTCCTCCTAACGTAGCAGCTTGGAACGGTGAATATTGTCGCGTACTATTTCTTTGGGTGGGAATTCAAGGGTCACCTGGCTGCCTTGTATTGACTCGGGATCTCTCTTGGGGTTGCAGCCACTTCCAAGGGTGAGGCACTCACACGGCTGGCATGGGGGGCCTCAGGGAACCTGCCACGTGAACCTCTACCTGTGGCTGCTGAGTGTCCTCATGACAGAGCAACCAGACTCTCCCAGATTGAGTGACTGAGAACACGCTGGATGCCACCACACATTTTATCACGTAGCTGGGAGTCATGCGCTGCCACTTCCCTAATACCGGTTACACGGCCAGCCCTACTTAGGGTTGGCGGATGTCACAAATAAAAACACAGGATTCCCAGGGGCACCCGCGGGGCTCGGTGGGTCAAGCGTCCAACTCTTGATTTGGGCTCCAGTCATGATCTCACGGTTCAGGATTTCGAGCTGTCAGCGTGGAGCCTGCTTGGGATTCTCTCTCCCTTTCTCTCTCTCAATGAATTAAAAAAAAAATTAAAGGATTCCCAGGTAAATTTGGATTTCACATAAACAACAAATAAGTTTTTCTATAAGTATGTCCCATGAGATATTGTAAAATACTGAAAATGTATTGTTTTATCTGAAATTCAAATTTGCTCCTCCACGCCTACGGTCTACAGTCTAGTAAGACCAACTTGAATCAAATCACCAGGCCCAATCAATGCAAAACCTCGACTATGACAAAGGGCTTCAAAGGGACGTATTGGAGCTTGGGACAGGGATGACGTTCTCATCAGCAGAGCCACTTTTATGTTTCTTTAAAAAAAATATTTATTTGGGGGAGAGTGCAGGTGAGGGAGAGGCAAGGAGAGGGAGACAGAGGATCCGAATCGGGCTCTGTGCTGACAGCAGCGAGCCCGACGCGGGGCTCGAACTCACGAACCGCGAGATCATGACCTGAGCCCACGTTGGACGCTCCACCGTCTGAGCCACCCAGGCGCCCCCATTTTTATGTTTCTTAGATTAAGCTTCTGCATATGACTGTGTGTGTGTGTGTGTGTGTGTGTGTGTGTGTAGCGGGGGAGCATATGGAACGTTCTGCCACTGAAAGGAAATGAAACTCTGAAAATATGTGTGCGCGCGCACACACACAGTGTCACATACACAATGGTGGAAATGAAAGAAGGTCTGTGGTCTGCAGTCTAGTTCACAGCCCTGCGTCGGACAGTTCATTGCTCAATGTGGATATTACACTCCAGCTGATACAAGGTGTCAGCATTGGGAAACCGGGTGACAAAGGACCCTCTGGGGACTCTCCGGTCCTTTCAAAAGAAAAAAGCCTATCAATGATCTGTTGAAAACCCGTGAAAACCGGCTGTTACAATGGAAACGAGGTCACATCAGAACAACGCAGACTTGTGAACATTAAGTTGGTGTAGGGCACCTGGCCAAGAGCCAGCCCTGGGGGGTGGACCGAGGGCTTTCACCCAAAGGAATGGGCTTCTTTGTTCATTGTCCTGAAAAAAGTGTTCCTTTAGAAGAGGGAACGAGGGCAGGGGGGGAAGAGACATCTTCCTGGTTCCAGGCCCGGATCTGGGGCTCGGGGGAGGCCTGGAGCAGCTCCATCAGTAGGCAGAAACGTCCAGGCTCCCAGGCCGAAGCTGGGCAAACCAAAAAGCCTGGGTTTCTTCATGACCAAGCCTTTGGGGCGCCTGGTATCACTGTGACCTAAACAGTAAAGGAAAGACATGTCTTTCTTCTGCAGCCTCGTTGAAGAAAGGGAACACTCTGTTCACATCACATTTTACCAAAGAGAAAGTTCATAATCTGATGAATTCCTATGTTCTTTGATGACCCTGCAGGTAAGGCGGACACAGTGCTTTTGGTGAGGACGGTGCCCAGCTGTATTTTCCGAAGATGGCCACGAGGGTCTCTCTCGCTGCCCTGCGACCTCGCCGCTCCAGCACCAAGAGGAGGGATCTCTCTCTTCCTTCGGATGGGGGACAACTCTATGACAAACTGAGTGGAGGGGACTCTGGGCCAGCATATCCCTGAACAGACTGACTGTCCTTTCTGCTGCTTCTGCCTCGTGCAGCACCAACACGGGGGAAGCCAGCCACCACTGAAGGCTGGCTGTCCCTGGGCACCTGGGTGGCTCAGGTCCTGGTCTCCTGGTTTTGTGAGTTCGAGCCCTGTGTGGGGCTCTGAGCGGATGGTGGGGAGCCTGCTTGGGCCTGAGCCCAGGCACCAGACATGTGACTGAAGAAGCCTGTGGACGACAGAGGGGCCACCCGTCACCCGACTGGGAGGACCACCCGGCTCACCTGTGGCTGACTTCCAGAAGCATGAGATTTCACAATAAACTGCTGTTAAGTCGTCAAGTGTGGGGCCAGCTCCTTCTGCAGCCAGCAGGTGCACAGGACGACGAGGGAGGCTGGCTGCGTTCGTCGCCCGGGGAGTGGTGACCCTGAACTTCCCTTGTTCAAAGCTCCGCCGGCCATCCACCACAGTACGGTTCCAGGACCAGGGGCGGTAAGAGTGGCCTCTCACTGCGGCTCATCACCCACCCCTGCACCCTGCCTATGACAACTGCCGGCCCCTCCCGATGAACCCATGCAGTTTTAACTTCCCCATTCTGCGGGTGAAGAAACGAAGGCCCAAGCCACATAGCCAGTAACGTGGGGAACAGAGTAGAAGGAAACGCAGATAGAACGAAACTTCCTTACAACCTGCAGCCCGCGGACAAATACTCGAGGCTCCCTACTGTCCCAATGCTAATGCTTTCTAGAGGGAAAACCACCCTCGCTTGACAATAGCTCGGCCTCCAGAGTGTCTTCCGAGGGGTCTTCAGCATGTGAAAACCTCACTGGAAGCTTCCCCTGGACTTGACCTCCCCCAGCTCCCAAGTATGTAACAAGTCTCGTTATGGTCCCAGGGCAGCTCTTCTTGCCCAGCAGGTCCTGTCCCCATGCTTCGAGAAAATCACCTTTTTGCACCAAAGACGTCTCCAAGAATTCTTTCCTGGCAGTCGGCTCCGGACCCCACGAACCCCATGGTCACCCCAAAACCCTCATCAGCCAGTAAGTCGGCCTGACTCCCCAAACTCTTTGCTCCAAACCACTGTGAGTCATTGCCTTCCCCAATCCTGTAAGGTAAGGGAGTGTGGATGAAACACCTTCACCCTTAAAGGTATGAAACTGCTGTAGGCCCAGCCGGTCCCTCAGGATTTGGGGGCCGCGCAGCCAAGGACTAACTCAGCAGGCTTGTAGGTGCCAGAGAAAAGGCTCGTCCTGGACCAGCTTTTGAGAGGTTATCTCTAAGCCCTGGGAATATCCTAATAGTGTCTTTCCCTACCAGGGACCCTGGGCCACAGCAGGCCCCACGGGCTATGCTAACAAGGGGACCTGGGGGGGCCTGGGAGCAGGCTGTATCATCTGACCTCTGCAGGGGCTGGAGACGAGTCATTAAGGTCAGTCGTATGGGGGCCCCGTGCCTACGACCGATGCCCAATAAAAACGCTGCGCACCAAGGCCCCGGCAAGCTTTCCTGCCTGGCAGAACTTGATACACCTTGTCACACACTGTGGCTGGCAGCTAAGCCCCGTCCGGAAGCCTCCACCAGGCGACTATAGCTGGAAACTCACTCTTGGTCTCTCTGCGCCTGTCCTGCCTATGTTTTTCCTTTGCGGATTTTATTTTTTTTTTTAATGTTTTTTAATGTTTATTTTTGAGAGAGAGAGGGAGAGAGAGAGACAGAATGTGAACAGGGAAGGGGCAGAGAGAGAGGGAGACACAGAATCTGAAACAGGCTCCAGGCTCCGAGCTGTCAGCACAGAGCCTGATGTGGGGCTCGAACCCACAAACAGTGAGATCATGACCTGAGCTGAAGTCGAACACTTAACCGACTGAGCCACCCAGGCACCTCTTTTTTTTTTTTAATTTAAAAACAAATTTTTTCTTTCCTTATGCGGATTTTAATCCGTGTCTTTTCGCCATAGTAAACTGTGACTGGGGCGCCTGGGTGGCGCAGTCGGTCGAGCATCCAACTCTTGATCTTGGCTCAGGTCATGATCTCACAGTTCGTGAGTTCTTGCCCCGCATTGGGCTCTGTGCTGATGGTGCAGAGCCTGCTTGGGATTCTGTCTCTGCGCACGCTCTCTCTCAAAAACAAAAACAAAAACTGGGGCACCTGGGTGTCTCAGTCAGTTAGGCATCCGACTTCGGCTCAGGTCATGTTCGTGGGTTCGAGCCCCGCATCGGGCTCTGTGCTGACAGCTCAGAGCCTGGAGCCTGCTTCAGGTTCCGTGACTCCCTCTCTCTCTGCCCCTCCCCAGTTCACTCTCTCTCTCTCTCTCTCTCAAAAATAAAGACATAAAAAAAATTATTAATTAAAAAAAACTATTCACTCTGTAAAGTAAGGCAACAGACAAATGAGTCCCTGGTCACTTTATTCAAATAATTTTTTTTTCTCTGAAATCTGAGAAGAACGGAGGAGGAATCAAAGAAAACCTCATATATTAAATTCTTAAATAGATTCTTTGAATTCAAAGGTAAGGGTCAATAGGAGAGGCACAGGTGTGGGCCTTGTCCCCACCAACAAAACCGCCCAGGCAGCCCTGCAAATTAAGAAAAAGGGCAAACCCATTTCTTTAAAAAAAAAGTTCTTGAGGGGCAAGATAAAAAATATGGAAGTTTCAAAAGCCAGACTCCTTTCCACACTCTTTGTTCTCCACCCTGGGGGGAGGGGGGGCGTCCACAGGTAGAGAGTCTCCAGGTTTAAGTTTTCGGTGATTCAGCTTTTTGCAAACATATGCAAATACATTCCTCTTAGCAGTCCTGTTTTGGCGATTGATAGCAAGCAATATGCTTGGATTAGAGGTCCGATTTCCACTCGAATGCAAAGTGTCTTCTCCTCTGGATAACAATCTGCAGACACCTGAACAGGGGACACAAAGGCATTAGGCCCAGGATAAGAATTCTGAGACCGACTGTTCGTATTTACGTGTGTGATGGGGGAGCTGACGGTCTTGTTCACACAGCAGGTGAGGTTTTCTCTACAGGCCCCACATGGCTGGAGAGGATTGAAATTAAAATTGGGTCGGGGGTGCCTGGGTGGCTCAGTCGGTTGAGCTGAGCATCGAGCCTCAGCTCAGGTCATGATCTCAGGATTTGTGAGTTCGAGCCCCGCGCGGGGCTCACTGCTATCAGCACCGAGCAGCTTCGGTTCCTCTGTCCCCCCCTCTCTCTGCTCCTCCCCCACTCATATTCTCTCTCTCTCTCTTTCTCTCTCTCTCTGAAAAATAAATGGAAATAAATAAAAGCTTTTCTTGGGTTCCCACCCGCATCCACCCGACCTCAAAGAAACACTCTGTTTACTTATGAACAGAAAGTGGCCACGATGATGTGATAAATGCCAGTGGATTTCTGCAGGCGAGGGAAGGTCAGCATTGAAGGCCAGCAGTTCACGAGGGAGGGGCTGAAACACCCCGCGAGGGGGTAAGTCACTGACACAGTAAAGTGAGGACTCTATCTGGCTTTTGTCAGCAGGAAGGTTCAAAATTCTACGAATGAATCTGCAGGAGAACGAGGGGAAGGTGTTAGGGAGAAACATGGAGAAAAGCTTTTCTCTGGAATGCAACAGAACCCTGAGGTCCCCAGACGGGACCCCAGTTGAAGACAGGGACCGAGTGCCTTCAGCCTGGGAGGCTGGTGCAAGGCGGGTTTAAAGAAAAACTTGGAAATATGCTGATTATTTAAAAATAAGACCAGAGGGGCCCCTGGGCAGCTTGGTTGGTTAAGCGTATGACTCTTGATTTGGGCTCAGGTCATGATTTCACGGTTCGTGGTATCGAGTCCCGCGTCGGGCTCTGTGCTGACAGCGCGGAGCCTGCTTGGGATTCTCTCTCTCTCCCTCTGCTCCTGCCCCTCTCTCCCTCTCTCTCAAAATAAATAAATAAAAAATTAGAAAAAATAAAAATAAGATCAGGAGACCAAAAATAGACTGCAGGCAGGGAACATCTTCATAGTCTAGAACACCAGGGAGAACAGGCGGGCTGTGACCTCCCTGTGGGGTCACCCGAGTGGCAGAGGAAGTGAACTTACCAGAACCTTAACGCCAGCACCCACAAGCACAGCGAGGGTGCCGGGCTTCCTGCTCACCTCACCTCTCGGCCACCCTCACAGGCGGACCCGGGTGAATCCCTAGTCTCCAGATGTCAGAAATGGAGGCCGTGAGAAGTCCAAGGTGAAGTGAGTACCCAAGTCTTTGACTTCCCAAGGTCAGAACCTGCCCCCCTCCCCCTTCGCAAAAAACGGGGCGAATGGACATGAACTTCAAATCTTTCCTCAAAAGCAAACTCGGGAAGAAGGTGACCCTGGGCAGGGATTCTGTTGTTTGGTGGCTGTGTGGCCTTCGGCAAGCCAAAGCCCTCTCTGGGCTCTAGTTTCCTCGGCTGTGTCTGCTGCCTTCCCAGGGACCCGGAGGGTTAAATGAGTAACACAGGAGCAGCACTTGGTCCAAAGCCGTGGGGCTATTCTTGGACCAGACTCGCTTGGAGCTTTCCGTAGAACATTAGTTGCTCTGGGCCAACCCGATGCTGTTTATAGAAGCAGGATCGGCAGGCGGCATTCTGTGCAAAAATGTTCTAGAATCCCTCCCCCCCATCACATGGGTCCCTGGCGCCCCCTCCCCAAAGTCAGACAAACCTTTTTCTGTGGGTTTGGCACTGATGCCTGCCCCCAGGGGACCCAGAGCTAGGTGACTAGTCTGTGATCTATAAATAGCTCCCCAGGCCTGTCGCCATGGAAACCCCCACAGGGGCCGGGTCAGTCCACCTGGGTGGACACTCCCTCCTAAAGGAGGCTCTGGAAGGACAAGCTTTTCAGGGAGCAGCTCCTGGGCTAAGAACTGGCAGGCGCCCCTCGCCCCCACCGCCCCGGAAGTCTGAGGGCCTACCTGGAAATCACGAGCTTCCTAAATGGGAGGAGGTGCTGTTCTGGTTCACCTGGAGGAAGACAAGAGACAGAGGAAGAGGTCACGGCCAAGCTGGGGGGACCAGGGTCTCACTGCCCTGTGATTCAGCCCTCAGCATCACCAGGGCAGACACACGCTCACTCATCAGGATTTACTGCACACCTACTACATACGGGCCAGGTGCAGGGGCGGCCGCGAACATGACAGACCTGGTCCCCTTCTCCTGCAGGGCCAGCCTTGACAAACACAATCCGCAAGATAACGTCACGTGCACCCCCCGACAGCACAGTGTGCTGCTCTGAGTGACTGGGGCTACTTCCGATAGGGTATCAGCAAAGACCACTACAAAGCTGCGGTGTAATGAAATACAAACATAGCTCTGTGTCCTGGGTTCCTGACACACACCTCCGATAACCCTAGAATCTTCTGGGAGATAACAAGTATCTCTTGTATGCAAATGAGGTGACATGTCTGGCTTCAGGATGGGGGCTGGTGGCTGGAAAGATGGAGGCGTGGCTCTGGG
The DNA here is from genome assembly GCA_028646485.1 of Cryptoprocta ferox. Classification (NCBI taxonomy): domain Eukaryota; kingdom Metazoa; phylum Chordata; class Mammalia; order Carnivora; family Eupleridae; genus Cryptoprocta; species Cryptoprocta ferox. The sequence goes on along the minus strand of CM053566.1, from coordinate 23,651,797 downwards.
GAGGGCTGGAGGGTGAGTTAATAACTGATGATTTGATCAATCATCCCGCCTTCATGAAAGCTCCATAAAACCCCTAAACAGCAGGAAGCTTCCAGATTGCTGAACGCATCCTGAGGAGGGTCTGGAAGTGCCGTGCCCCTCACCCCACACCCCGCCCTGTGTTCTCTTCCATGGCTGTTCCCGTATCCTTTATAATAAGCCAGTGATCTCGGAAGTAAAGTGCTTTCGCGAGTCCTGTGAGTTGTTCTGGCAAATTCTCAAATCTGAGCAGGGGGTCATAGGGGCCCCCAAATGTTGGGTGGCTGCGCAGAAATGTGGGTAGCCCGGGAGTCTGAAGTGGGCACAGTCTTCTGGGACCGAGCCCTTCGCCTGCGGGGTCGGCTACTCACTCTGGGGGTGTCATTGTGCAAACCGAATCGAATTCAACACCCGTTGGTGTCTGCGGAGTCAGAAACTGGTTGCTGGAGTTGGGAAACACCCCCTAAGGCGAGATCTAAAAGATGTAAACGAGGCCAGGCACGCAAAGATTCCCGGCAGAGGGGACAGCAAAGGTCTGGAACAGACAGGGACGGGGTTTGGTGCCTAGCGAAGGACTATCCAGTTTTGTATTCGCAACAACTGCAACGTGCGAGCTGCTCTGGTTTGCCTGCTTCCTTTTGTCCCGACTTTCGGGGTTCCGGATCATCATTCTAGAGGGCTGCAGAGTACCTGGTAGACTGCACGTTTTTTGTGCCACCATGTACCTGACTGTTGCCGTAAGACGGAATCCAATTTTTGCAATGCCCTAAATGATGTCGTGGGCACTCTGGGGGCCAGGGAGGGAGAGGAGAGGGGAAAGCAGGGGTCTGACGTGGTCTGCAGGGCAGCTCTCCTGGGTGGCAAGGTTCACGGTGACAGGGCATATGCCGTTCTTCCACATTTTGCTCCTAAGCGAGCATGAAAACAGCCCCAGGCCAGCTAGACGTCCTGACTTTGGCCACACGCTTGAATATGGTCCAAGTTTTTTGTAAAACAATTTAGCCTTATGGTTCAAGAGTCTTCCGAGGAAGTGGACCCTTGCACCCACTGATGCCACTCCATGACAATGGATTCTAAGGGAATGGCTCGAGAGAGCCCCTCCCCCAGCCCCTACCCTGCAGGAGAGACGCAAAACCAGGATGATGTGCACACGTCACCATTTCTGCGAAAACTGGACATGGCCTTGGGGCAACGGTTCATTGGTGGCACGTAATGCATTCCAGAGAATACTATGTAACCATCGGAAAAGGCAGTAGACGGGAAATCAGAAGATGGGACAACACGGAGAACGCAAAACCAAGCAGCTCATACGATGGAATTGCAAGGAATGCAAAATGAATCTTCAGGGGGGGCCAAAAAGGGATAATACGCAAAACCGAAGGGCGTTTTGGACGGTGACTAATTCCCCTCACCCCCGCTTATGTTTCCTGCTCGTCACATCATCTTTTTGGTTAAAACAAGCACTAAATCAGTGCTGACTAATCCTGGCAACATTTGTTCACAGCGGCAAGGAGATGGGGTCTCTGACTCCCAGGAAGGGAGTGTGGAGCCCTCCCCGAAGAACTGAGACGTGTGCAAAAGCCGGGCACCCCGGACAATGAGCATCTGTGATTTGGATGATCCAACTGGTATAGGGTGGCCTGCTCTTTCTCTCTCAAATTAAATACAACACACAGACTGAGAGTACTAAGCTTAGCACCACCATTTCATTTAAACGGGAGCTATCCTGTCAGTGAAGGGGGTGGTCCTTCCCGACGAGATCCATGGACCGCGGCCCAAGGACATACCCGGCGCGTGTGGGAGGCACGGCCACGCAGATGCACGTGAGGGGTGTCTGTGTGTCTCCATTCGAGGGGACGCCCACACCACGTGGCCCCTAGGGTTCTCATTGTTTGGCTGACTGATGAAAATTCTAGGCTGGGTCATGCGTGAGGACTGCCACTCTCAATAAAACTGAATTTAAGGCGAGAGACACACGGCTGCACAGAGTCCCCACCCATCCCTCCAGCTGCTCTCAAGCCGGGAGACAAGGTGATGGAGAGGGGCTCAGGCAGAAAGGCTGCTGAGGTGTGGCCCCAGCTGGATCAGGCACTTGGAGGGCCCCGGCCCCCCACCCAACTTTCTGAGGAGGAAATGACCAGCAGATTAGAGAAGCAAAGTGTTCGAGGGCCTCCGGAAGCTGGTGGGACAGCCCAATAAACAGATTTCAGAATTCCCCTTGGGGTTTCTAACCTGAAAATATCCTTTCAGATTGGCTGGTGTTTTATAGTCCCCTTTTAAGACCTGGGAAAGAGAAACGAAGTATCACTGTCATACAAATGATCAAACAATAAAATTCAGTCTGTTACCTCCACCTTCCCATCCACCCATTTATCCATCCACCTATTTATCCAACTACCCATCCACCCATATACATTCACCCTCCCCCCACCCATCTATCCACCCATCCATTTATCTACCCACCTACCCACCTAACCATTCATCCACTCTCCCATCCATCCACCCATCTTTTAATCCATCCATCCATCCACGCATCCACCCTCCCATTCATCTACCCATCCACCCACTCGTCTACTCATTCATCATCTATCCACCCATCCATCCATCCATCCACTCACCCACTCACTCATCCATCCACACATCCATCCATCCAACATCCACCTATCCATCCATCCACACATCCACCCATCTATCCATCCATCCATCCATCCAACCATCTATCCTTCCTTCCATCCATCCAACCATCCATCCACTCATCCCTCATTCCAACAAACATTTATTGAACTCCTCTTATTTCAGGCATCATTCTAAGCTCTGGAGGTACAACATTAACCAGACAATTAAAATTCCTTTTCTCCTGGAGCCTCCACTCTAGGGGAGGAGCTAGATGATCCACAAGTAATAAACACAAACTTACAAGAACATATCAAACCATGGGAAGTAGGATAAAGAAATAAAACAAAGCGATGTGATTAGGAGCGACCAACGGGCTCCTTTTGAGCAAGTGGTCACAAAGGACCTCTGGGAACAAGTGACCTTTAAGCTGAGCCCTCAGTGACAAGGAAAATCAGCCAAGCTGAGCTCTGAAGGAAAAGCATTCCAGGCAGGGGGCATAGTTAGGGCAAAGAAAGCTCTATGCCTTTCCATAACCTCTCCATATAGAAGTCACCACATAGACCAGCAGCATCCAACAGAATATAGTGTGAACCAACTATGTAATTTTAAATTTTCTAGTAGTCACATTAAAAGCAAAGTGACCAAGGGGCGCCTGGGTGGCTCAGTCAGTTAGGCAGCCGACTTCAGCTCAGGTCACGATCTTACGGTTCGTGAGTTTGAGCCCCGCATCTGGCTCTGTGCTGACAGCTCGAAGCCTGGAGCCTGCTTCAGATTCTGCGTCTCCCTCTTTCTGCCCCTTCCCTACTCGCCCTCTGTCTCTCTCTCTCTCTCAAAAATAAACCTTAAAAAAAATTAAAAAAACAAAGTGACCAAAAAAAAAGTAAATCAAGTGAAATAATTCTCATTAGATGTTTTATTTAACTTGATATATCTAAAATATTCATACTTCGACGTGTAACTAATATAAAAATGATTAATGAGAAACTTGACATGCCGTGCTTGGTACCTGGACTGCAAAATCAGGTACGTGTTTAACATTTACAGCAGTGCTCAATTTGGACCAGTCAGATTTCACGAGGGAATTCCAGGGGCCACACCCGGTCAGTGACGAATGACTGTAATGGGACAGTGCAGGCAGAGACAACTTCGTCAGCACTGGGGTCCTTCCAGCGCCCGAGTCTCCTGCACCCCAGGATCTGTTACAGGAACACACACCCAGGGCGCCCGGGGGGCTCAGTCAGCGAAGCGTCCGACTCTTGGTTTCAGGTCATGATTTCGGGGTTTGTGGGATTTTGCCCTGAATTGGGCTCTGTGCTGACAGTACAGAGTCTGCTTGGGATTCTCTCTCTCTGTCTCTCTCTCTCTCATACACAAAATAAATGAATGAACTTAAAAAAAAAAAACAAGAAACATACACACATCACACATACACAGTTTTCAATGAGGGAACACATCTTTGCAGTAATAACAAAACTACCATAAAGACTAAACACAAGCGTCCGGCAACCCGGGGCAAGAAAGCTCTTTGGAAGGAAACCGGGGACAGCTTCCATATCAAACAAACAAACAAAAGAGCTTCAGAGACTTGATCTTGCTCACAAGAACTTTTTATAAGCTACACAAGGTCAGGCCTTAGCCTGGGAGCTTCTGACCTGCATTCTGGAACAAATCAGGGGCCTTTGACTTTTAATTTTTTTTTTATGTTTATTCATTTTTGAAACAGAGTGAGGGAAGGGACAGGGAGAGAGAGGGAGACACAGAATCCGAAGCAGGCTCCAGGCTCCGAGCTGTCAGCACAGAGCCTGACGCGGGGCTTGAACCCACAAACTGCGACATCTTGACCGCGAATCAAAGCTGGATGCTTAACTGACTCCCCAGGGGCCTTCACCTTTTAAAGAGGCTTCAGAGCAGTTGCTAGGGGGCCCCTGGCTGAGAACAGAGTAAGGAGAACCCCGCTGTCGATGCGGTCCTCACCCTGGCCCAGCTACTGCCTCGGAGAAGCACCTGCGGGCTGGAGGTCAAGGTCATGCTGCTGTTTCTTCTTTTTATTTTTTTTTAACTTTTTTAAACATTTATTCATTTTTGAGAGACAGAGACAGCGTGAGCGGGGAAGGGTCAGAGCGAGAGGGAGACACAGAATCCAAAGCAGGCTCCAGGCTCCCAGCTGTCAGCACAGAGCCCGACGCGGGGCTCGAACCCACGACCCGCAAGATCATGACCTGAGCGGAAGTCGGACGCTTAACCGACTGAGCCACCCAGGCTCTGTTTTTTTCATTATGTGAAAATATAGGCAATATATTATACAATAATATAGCCTCTGTACAGAAAAGTGTATGAAACACATTGAGTACAGCTTAAGGAATACTGTAGGAAAGAGTAATAAGAATAAATAGCAAAGCCTTACAATAAAAATCATGGAATAATAAAAGTAGACCACATCGAGGTTGTGAATATTCACGCCGTCAGACGCAGCCTGAGCCTCTCAGTGGATCCCTGAGTGTCTCCACAAAGAGATGGTCGCAAAGCCAATAGGTGTCCGGGGAGAGGAAGCGCAGGGACCCGACCCGCTTCACTCACGAGGGCGGAGTAAGAGCCTGCACGCATCAGAGAGGCACTAAAGCCTTGTTTGCACCAAACCGGGGTCTGTCTCCTCGCGTGGCTGAAGAATTAAAGGGGAAGGGGAAGAAACGACTTCCTCCCTTTGCTGCTCAACACATGAACTGTTCACTTTCTAAAATCGGCACGTGTGAGGGGCACCTGGGTGGCTCAGTTTGTTACGCATCTGACTTCGGCTCCAGTCATGATCTTGCGGTTCGAGAGTTCGAGCCCTGCACTGGGCTCTGTGCTGACAGCTCAGAGCCTGCTTCAGATCCTCTGTCCCCTTCTCTCTGCCCCTTCCCTGCTGTTTCTCTCTCTCAAAATAAATAAACTTAAAAATATATTTTTTTTAAGCAGCACGCATTTGGAAATGCTGAGCATAGCTAGAAATAAGACTCTGGGTCTTGGGGGCGCCCGGGTGGCTCAGTAGGCTGAACGTCCGACTTCAGCTCAGGTCATGATCTCGAGGTTCATGGGTTCGAGCCCCGCGTCAGGCTCTGTGCTGACAGCTCAGAGCCTGGAGCCTGCTTTGTATTCCGTGTCTCCCTCTCTCTCTGCCCCTCCTTCGCTCCCACTCTGTCTCTCTCTCTCAAAAGTAAATAACCATTAAAAAATTTTTTTAAGAAACTCTAGGTCTTAAAGGTGTAAGAGCTAGGAGCTCGCAAGTCCCCAGGCCTGGGACCCATATGCTCAAATACTGTCCCTAACTTGCTGCCTCTAAGGAAGCTAGCACGCAGCCCCCAAAGTAAACTAGAAACTGTGAGCAGAACATGGAAATAAAATGCCGGGCTTGCTAACTGTTGCTTTACCCAGGATTAGCCGACTGTAATGCTTCAGAAACCTCTAGTAGTCATGTCCCTTGACCACCTTTACCCAGGAGAGCTTCAAAAGTAACTCCAACCGCCCCCAGCTCACATTTGTCCGAGAAATGAACATTAAAATCTATGGGGGCAATCAAGTGACCAATAGTTTATTTATACTGTCTCAACAAAGACTTGAAGTGCTTTATAAACAAATAGCTAGGGAAACGGGTGGGGGGGGTGGGGAGGAGAAAGGGTAAAGGAGAAAAAAAGAAACAGGGTGACATTAGTACACACAGACCTGCTGGTAGAAAGGCGACCAGTTGGTTTTGAGCTTCCCTGTGGCCCAAGCGAAAACGGAAATAAGAGCGAGCCATGCCCGCGACCTGGACACAAAGCAGGCCCGCTCCGGGCCGGGAGTACATCTCGGCGCACGCTCAGCACTCACCCGGTGCGTGTTGTTGACCACGATGGGGTCGGGGTTGCCGTAGTTGGGTGGGTTGGCATAGGGGTCATAGCCGAGCCGTGCCAGCATGGGGGCGATCTGGGCCATGTCCCTCACCACGTCCCCAGGGATGTGGCCAGTCCACTTGGAGAGCGCCTCCAGGTTCACGGGCTTGATGACCTGGTCTGTGGATCGCTCGATCCTGGGGAGAAACAACAGGCGGCACGGGGGGACCCAGAAGGCCCCTGGGTCAGCTGTGCCCCCTCAGCTGTGAGGCGCACTCACAGTCCCGCTTCCTTGATGTCTACAACGTTTTATTTCTGTGACTAAGACAGATGTTTCGTCCTTGAGACATAATCTTACAACACTAATGGTAAGGCCACGGCGGCCCCCGCGAGCCGACCAGCTCCCCCCAGAAACCTGATCTTGGCATTCGGGGGTCCAGAGTCTCAATACTGTCTCCTGTGCTTTCAATAGGGGGGCGGCCAGGGGCAGGCTCGGGGGCCAGACTGCCGGGCCCCAAACGCCCGCCGTACTGACACTGGCTGTGCGGCCCTGGGACGGTTACTTCACCTCTCTGAGCCTCCGTTTCCTCGTCTATCAATGGGAATAATGATCGTGCCCCCCTCACTGGGCTGTCCCGGGGAGTAAATGAGCGAATAATGGATGAGTCTATGGTGCACTGTCTCAGGAAACGTCAGCTTTCTCTCTCTCTCTCTCTCTCTCTCTCACACACACACACACACACACACACGGAAAACCTATGGTTACATCTGCAGTGTTAATACAGAAATAAGACGCTTCCCAAATCAGTTTATAACTTCGTTTTGCAGCCGACACCTCACTCTTTTCTCCAGCTGTGTAGTGTCCCTCCACAACTTATTTTTCCAGCCCCTAAAGATGGACACTTAGGTTGCTGTCGCTTCTGCTGTCACAAAGGAGCCAGCACCACCTGGGACGGGCTTCCTCACTCTCCCCCAGGACGGGCTTCCCGAGCCGCCCGAATCACAAGGACCCTACCGGTCCCAGCTCGAGGGCCCTGCAGGACGGAGGGCGGGGAACTCCCAGGATCCAGGACCCGTCTCCAGATGCTTCCGTCCCAATGAAGAGATACATGGGGAAGAACAGAAACAAAAGAGATGTGGCAAAAGGAAGGCAGGACGGGAGTGAGGACAGCGGAGAGGATGGAGGGTGGGGACAGGGAGAGAAGAGCAATGCGTTTGGAGTCCGCGGACCAGGAGGGAAATCTCAACTCGGTCCACTGCGTCAAAGGTCTCAGCCAGGTGCGTGGCCTTTGCCACACCCCGGCTCTGCAGGACGATACGAGTCAGAAGGGACACAGGGGTCTCCCAGAAGAATGGGAGAAATGCTGGATCCGAGCAAAGAACCCATGCGTCCCGGGGCCCCCGGGTGGCTCAGTCGGTTAACCGTCCGACTTCGGCTCAGGTCACCATCTCACAGTTCATGGGTTCAAGCCCCGCGTCAGGCTCGCTGCTGTCAGCACGGAGCCTGCTTGGGATCCTCTGTCTCCATCTCCCCCTCCCCTGCTTGTGCGCTCTGTCTTAAAAATAAACAAACAGTAAAAAAAAAAAAAAACCCAAAAATGAAAAGAACCAATGTGTCCCAAAACGTGGGCTGTTAAAGAGGACGCTGTGCTCTGTGGAGCGGAATATTACGCAGCGGTCCAAGACGATGTCGCCGTGGCGTGCTGGGGCCTGCGGACAGGCGGTCCTGTCCACAAGGTGAGAAAGGGTTACGGGGAAACATGTTCCTGGTCAGGAGCACTCTGGTCTTATCAACAGCCCGTGACAAAGGGCCAGCCGTTCACAGATCACAATCTGGATGGCGGGATTCGGGGTGCTTTTCCTTACCCAGGGAGATCGGCTCAATTGCCTATGTAAAATTCTTAGTCCTTAAGTCATCTGGGTTTTTTGCCATCATAATTTCCAAAGACCCCAGCATCAGCACCGACTGGGGACTTCCCTGCCACCGGGGACTTCCCTGCCGGGAGAGCTGCTGCTATGTCCCCAGCTCTGCTCAGGGCTCCAGAGCTCTTGAGGACGGGGCCTGACGGGGGCCAGGCATGACGGAAAGGAGGAGGCGCTGTCCCGGGAAGGACACTTGCACTGGGCTCAGGGACGCCTGGGCCTGATCAGGGTGGAGACAGACAGACGGCACCCTCTGATCCTGCGTTGTTCCAAGCGCCCTGGGTCTCAGGAGAGGGATGACCTCCCTGAAGGAGGAAGGTGGAGAGGAAGGGACAGAAGGAGGGAAGGAGGAGGGGTGTGGGGAACTCGAGAGCACACGCCCTGGGGTCCAACAGACCCGGGTTCAAATCCTGGCAGCACACTCTGCCGGCTATGTGGCCTTGGGCAACTTCTCTCTGAGATTCAGTTTCTTCATCTGTAAAATGGGAATCAGAGCAGTTCTTAGTGTCCTCGGGTTGCTGTGGGGATTAGAGGAATCACGGGTGTTGGGGGCCTAATTCAGTGCTTCCTACACCTCAGGCACTCCTTCCGTGGTGATGAGGGGGAGGATAATGACTAATTAGGCCTCCATGCTAATATGATGATGATAATAATAATAGGAATAATAGCACCTAAAGCCTGTCAACCTATTTGATGCTCACAGGTAGCTGGAAGGGTGTGTGCTCCAGATAAGGAAATGGGGGCACAGAGAGGTTGAGTCACTCGCTCGAGGTCACACAGTCAGGCAGTGATCCACACAGCCTGCTGGTTCACTCAGAAAAGGCAAGAGTGACTGCCCCCCTTTTGTGGATGATGAAACCGAGGTTCAGAGAGGTACGGTGACTGGCCCCAAACCACACAGCTCGGAGAGAGGGCAGTACTCCTCCCACCGCCTGCCTGCCTCTGACCGGGGCTGGGCGCAGGGGCGGGGGCTCCACTCACTTGGACAGGGACACACCGCCTGGCTTGCCAATGAGGTCCTCGTGGTGCAATACGGCGTCGCTCCAGGCGATGCCCAGGAAGTCCAGGATGAGCTTGAGGGAGCGCCTGGGGTGCAGCACCAGCTGCTCGTAGTAGACGGGCAGGCACCTGTCCTTGCCCACCTCCATGCACTGGGCGTGCATCACCTCGATGGCCTTGTTCCACTTGGTGAGGCAGTCGCGGTAGCTGCTGAGGTCGAAGCCGGCGATGGTGACCTTGCGGGTGATCATGGAATGCACCGACGCGCGGCCGTCCCGCACCATCAGCAGGAACTTGGAGTTGGGGAACAGGCGCGACAGGTAGACGGACGACTTGAGCGTGAAGGGGTCCTTGTTGCACAGCACGCGCGCCGGCTCGCCGTGCTTGGCGATCACCTCCAGGATGAAGGCCTGCATGGCGGCGTCCAGCACCTCGTCCGTCACGCCCGCCTCGTCCAGCCGCAGCTTCTCGCGGCCGGACTTGGACCAGGCCTGGCGCATGGCCAGCACGCGGGGGATGATGCGCGTCTCCTCGCCGCAGCGCACCTCGGGGTGCGCGTCCAGCATGGCACGCATCAGCGTGGTGCCGCTGCGGGGCACGCCGCCCACGAAGATGAGCGGCGTGGCCTTGCCGTAGCGGTACTCCACGCGGTCCGCGCCCACCATCACCAGGTCCTCCTGCTCCGGCCGCATGGCGCGCCGGGGCCCCCGCGGGCCCCCCAGCACGGCGCGGCACTCCAGCACCTGCTGCCCCACCTGGACCGCCAGCACCAGGGCCAGCGCGCAGCTGGCCGCCAGCAGCGCCCTCCGCACCGACAGGCGCATGCTGGGCCCGGGGTGGCGGGCGGGCTTCAGCGGCGGGTCAGCGGCGGGCGGCAGGGCCTCGCATCTGGGGAGAGAGGGGGGCGCGGGAGTCAGGCAGGCCTGGGGGCTGCCGCCCTAACCACACACCCTCCCAACGGCCTCCTCACCTGACAGATGGAGCGTAACAATTACTAAAAAACATTTTTTTTAATATTTATTTTTGAAAGAAAGAGAGCAGGGGAGAGGCAGGGAGAGAGGGAGACACGGAATCTGAAGCAGGCTCCCAGCTGTCAGCACAGAGCCCGAGGCGGGGCTCGAACTCATGAACTGGGAGATCATGACCTGAGACGAAGTTGGATGCTTAATCGACTGAACCCCCCAGGTGCCCCACAATGATTATTTTTAAACTATTAAAAGTATGGAAAATAACAACGCTCTGGGATGTCCAAATTCAGCAGCGCACCCACTTTGCAAGGGTGAGGTCTGTGTGCGTTCTGTTCATGGCGGGCTCCCCAGAGCCCAGCACAGAGCCTGGCACCCAGCAGGTGCTTGGTAAGTATTTCGGGGATGTGCCTTGGTTGAATGAGCAGGACGGGGTTCCAGGTGCTATGACACGATGGCCGTAGAATAAGAAGGAAACCGAGGGCGCCTGGGGGCCTTAGCATCTGACCTCGGCTCAGGTCACGATCTCACAGGTCGTGAGTTCGAGTCCCGCATCGGGTGCACTCATGAACGGGAGCCCTGCTCCGGGTAAGCTTGTGCTCCCCTCTGGGTGAGCCCTGCTTCTTTCTCTCTCTCTCCCTCTCTCTGTGCCCCTCATGGGTTCTCTCTCTCTCGCTCTCTCTCTTCCCCTTGCAGGATTCTCTTTCTCTCCCCCACCGCCCCGGCCCTCACTCACTTGTGCTCTTTCTCTAAAAAAAAAAAAAAAAAAAAAAGAGAGAGAGAGAGAGAAGGAAACTGAGAAATGGAGAAGCTGCTCCAGGTGCCCCGCTGGGGAGCAGCCAGGCCGGGGTAGAAGATTCTGGGCCAGGCCCTCCAGCTCTGATGCCTGCTCTGAAGGACCACACGTCCACAGGAGACGGCGTGGAGCGCGCTATCCTATTCTGGGCTGCTTCTGGAATCAATCAATGCTCATTCACTCAGTCTTCATTAGGTGAATGGGAATTAAGCACAAAAACAGGTGCCCGGCACGGCACTCAGTGCTGAGGACTGAGGACGGGAAAGTGGGTAGGACAGCCAGGCGGGGGAGCGATACCACACAAGCTATAGGCACCTAGGGAAAACGGACTCCGTGAGAGGGATCACGTGGTCGGGGAAGGAGGAGGGAGGGCAGGGAGGGCCCCTCGGGGAAGGCAGCATCCAAGCCGGGTGAGTCCTGGGTGAGAAGAAGCTGACCTTGTGAAGATGTGTGGGAGGACTGATCCAGGCAGAGGCAACAGAGAATGCCAAGATCCCCAGATGGGACAGGGTCGGGGGTGTTTGAGAGCCTGGGAGGCTGCAGGGCAGGAGGGAGGGAGAGGGAAAATGGGGGGTGGGGGGGGACGCAGGTGCCACACAGGTCCTCAGGGGCCAGGGGAGGGCGCTCGAGCCACTTTAAGGCCGCCCCTGGGGAGAGGGCCTGCAGGGGTGAGCATGGAGGGGGAGGTCAGTGAGGGGGCTTCTGCCGGGATCAGAACCATGAGGCTGATGTGGGAACAGAAGGAGGGGATGACTGAGGACAGGAATTAAGACCTGGGCCTACGCCCCTCACCCCTCCCAGGCACTGCCGATGAAGACAGTCAGACTTCCACAAGCAGGGGCTCTCTTCGGAAAGCAGGGCCCACCTAGCCCGGCCACTTGCTTCTCCCGTCGCCTCAGATGACGGGTCTGCCCTCCTCCCTTAGCTCATCCTCCAGCCTCTCAATTTTGCAACTGGGACACAACACAGAAGGCAGAGACTCAGACGCTGGACGGACGCGCAGCCCACCTCCACCCGCCTCGCCTCTGCTGCGTTCCTGAGCGTCCCTTGCCTGTCCCCGTGTCTCTTCCAAAATCAACGTGAGGGCTTGAGGTCTGCGGGCATTCAAGCCAGGCAGGCCTGGGTTCGAATCCCAGCTCTGCCCCTTCCCGCGTGGCTGTGTGTGAGCTGGGGCAACAGCCTTCGCTTCTCTGAGCCTCGTCTGTAAAATGGGTCTAAGAGTAGCAACCTCCAAGGGCTGTCGTGAACGTGAAGAGACTTCCTTAAGAACTTAAGACTGAATGTGGCATGGAGGGAGCACTCGGAAGGCCACTCTTAGTGGTCTTTACCACGATCACTGGTTATTCATTTATTCCCGTGTTCAGTGAGTACCTACTGTGTGCTGGGAGCTGGGCTCTGGAGCTAAGGGACAGTGTGGCCCCACACCTGGGAGGAGGGGGTGACAGGTTCTACCCGGGTATGTGAGGAAAGACATCCTGTAGGAGGCGGCCTTGGTGCCACGTTCTGAACAGTGGACAGGTGGTTTTCAAACAGCCAGGCAGGGAAGAGAGAGAAGGGTGTTCTGGCAAAGGGAATGACCAGTACGAAGGCCACAGGCAGGTTCCCTGATGGACATGAACTTCAGCCGAAACCACTGAAGGACCCAGCTTCTAGCTGGACCGATCCACTCACAAGGGGCCTGGGCTGACCAGCACCCCCCCCCCCCGCCCGCCATAAATATCAGAACCGAGGGAACGCACAGCCTCAGCCTTGGGGTCCAAGCTGTTGAGAGCTTGAGCATTTCCTGGCCGTGTGGCTTTAGACAAGTCACTTCCCCCGTCAAAACCACAGTTTCTTCAGCTGCAAAGAGGGGTGGGGTGCGCTGACCTCAAACGCTACTGAGAGGCTTCTAGAAGCAACTAAGGAAGCAAAGATGAATCTCAGCCTGGGGTCACTGGCCTCTGTGGGCATCAGAAAAGAGCAGTCCCCTGCTCTCCCCAGAAAACTGTGCTTATCCTATACTGCTGAAAAGGGTGGGGTTCACTGGCGCCCTGAATTCAGGGTCGGGGATGGGGACGTCTAATCGCAGGGCTACTTCCAGGGAGACGCGAGGCTGGGCAGGACATAAAGCCACTCAGAAATTCCTCCCAGGACCCATCAACTTGGTCCAGCGCTCACTCAAGTCCTTCTCTTTGATTGGAGACTAGAATTCCGTTATTACGTCAGTGTCTGTGCTTCGGGGAGGGTGGGGGGACAGTGCATCACACTTTAGTTTAACTTAGAGCAATCACCCTTTCCTCCTGACACTTGGTGGGCAACGAGAGAAGGGAGCTTTGGGGGACCAGAAGGTGATGGGGATGCCCGGAAAGGAAGAAAAGGGGTAATGTGGGAAAGCGGTTTCCAGAAAGGATAAGTAGAGTGTGCGTGCCACTGTATGTGTGGTGTGTATGTGTGTGTGTGTGTGTTCTCTAGCGTATGTTTGGGGTCGGGAGTGACTTGGATACTAAACGTCAGGGGGAAAGGACTGGAAGAATGGCCAGGCAGAATAAGGAAAATATTATCAACACACCAGGTTTGCTTAATATTGATCATTCCCGTTCAGTTTAAAGCAAAGCACATGGATTTTGCGATCTTACATTTGTGAAGCACGTGCTCGGCTAAAGGTTTTCATGGGATCGCCTCTCCCCCCCCTCCCCCGCCCCCCGCCCCAGGGGGAGGGACGCCTGGCCCTCAGCCACTCAGGGAGAAGCCACCGGCCTAGGGTCGCATGGCAGGAGCGGCAGGCCTGAATCCGACCAGGCTCAGGCAAACTGTTCACCGTCCTCGGACGGGACACAGGGACAGGCCCATCTCTGTCGCCAGAAGAAAACAGCTCAAAGCAGACAGGTCGGGCCTAAGCAGGAAACAGCAAAGCCTGGGGGATGCTTTGACAAGACAAAGTAGGGCAGCCTGGCAAAAAGAAAATAGGCGGGGACCCACAAAACCAAAGGCAGCTTCCTGGCCGTCCACGGCCAGGGACCCCACTCTGGAGGGACCAGAGCGCCCAGCGCGGGGATTCGGGCCAGCCTTCTACCTCCTCGCGCCCCCCGCTATCCCACTGGACCCCGTCAAGGGCAGTGTCCCAGTGTCCTGGCAGTGGGGACGGGGGGTGAGAGCCTCAGACGTGGCGTTGCACAGCCCTGGGCTCAACTCCTGCCTCTGCTGTTTGCCAGCTGGTGACCGGGACAAGGGACTTGGCTTCTCTGAGCCTCTGTTTGCCCCTCAAAAAAAGGGAGGGGCAATCGCAACCGTTTCTCAGGGAGCTACGATGAGATTCAGGGCGAGTCTGGGCGAGGGGCTGAGCAAGCACACCGGGAACGCCGGTCGGAGGGGCCGCAGAGGGTTTGGATTCTGGCCGCGCCTTGAATCTGCCCAGGGCAAGTCCCCTGCCCGCCGTGGGACTCGGCCTCCTCTGCTACAGGACAATCGTCTAAGACCCAAAGAATGGCAGCGGGCCGCCCCCCACACGCTGCGGGGATCTCTGCCGAGTGCTGCACCTCTAACAGAGAGGAGAGCACTGGCCAGGGGAGTCTGGCTGTCCCCCAGCAGAGTCCCCCAGCAGAGTGTGGAGTGACTCCGGGCAACCCCTGGCGGGGCCCAGCTCGGGGACTTCCGGATGCACTTACCTCCCCCGGGCACTCTCATCTCTGGGCTCCAGGCTTCGTGGCTGCTCGCCAAGATGGTCCGCCGGCAGACCCCTGCAGAGGCAAAGGGGATGCCGCGTTAGGGGTGGGTGCCTGGAGGGGCCCGGGCCCCCTCAGAGGGGCAGAGGAGGGTGTCAGGCTCCCGGGGGCATCCGGCGGCCATTTGGGAGGGAAGTATTCGGCGGGGGGGGGGGGGCGAACTGGAGTGCAGGGGAGGCCGTCTGAGCCCAAGATGTGGCGTCCGAACTCGCCTGCTCCTACAGGGAATGAACTGGCTTACGGCTCAGGCAGGGAGGTGTGAGCTGAGAATCTGAGTTAAGGCGCCGCCGCCTTAGGGAGCTGTTGGGTGTCTGCCAACCAGGGTTCTCCCTTCCTCTCGGCCCAAGGACATTGGACTTCAGGGAAAGTAAACAGAAGGATAAGCGACAACCACCACCGTTATACCACTAATCACCGTCTGGGGCTGCTGGGTACGGTTGAACAGGCTGTGCACTGCCCAACTCCAAAAGGGCACCACAAACCTAGCCTATGATAAATCCGGCGCGCTCAGAGTAGGACAACGTCCTGCCGCTGCCACCTAATACTGACCCAAGGCCTACTATGTGACGACCTTGGATCATTCAGTCCCCCTACGAGGAGAGTATGATGATCCCAATTTTCTTTTAATTTTTATTATTTTTCTAAATGCTTATTTATTTATTTGGAGAGAAAGAGAGAGAGAATGCCAAGCAGGCTCTGCAGTATCAGCGCAGGGCCCGACACAGGGCTCGAACTCACACACCGTGAGATCATGACCTGAGCTGAAATCAAGAGTCAGACGCTTAACCGACTGAGCCCCCCAGGCGCCCCGATCCCAATTTTAGAGAAGGGAAAAGACCTCACGGGGAAGAGCAGCCGACCCAGCGGGGGACTATGGAACCCATGAGCCTCGGGCGCCCAGCTCCTAACTGCCGCGGGAAAGGAAGGGGGCCTTGGACGTGATGGGGTCTGGCAGGAAGCCGGGCTACTGTGGAGCCAAGGAGCTCCCGGCTGTGTCCTTACCGTTTAGGGTGGGGAGGAGTTTTAGTCCGACTCTCACCTTCCCCCATGTTACGGATGGGATGACTGAGGCTCACGAGGATTACACGTGGAGTCTGGGGAGAGCTCTTGGTCCCTTTCCGGGAGGCGGGCGCGGTTACGAACACAGCTCTGACGCTGGACGGCTCCCTGACTCCATAAAGCACACCGTTCCTCGGAGCCTCAGTTTTCCCGTTCTGTAAAATGGGTTGTTGCCCGTGGAAAGCTCACAAGGGCTTATTTAATGGTGAGCACTCGGGAAGTCATCCGGGTTACCGCACCTCTCTGTCCTCTCTCCCTTTCACTCCGCCCACTCCTCGCCTCTACAGTTTGCACCACCCTCGAAAAGGCAGGCTGATGAGGGCTGTAACCACAGCAACCAGCCACACCCCCTCCTCCCAGGGCACTCTCCTGGAGGGGGGATGGCTGGTGCCCAGCTGCCCTCCAGGGGCCCTTGAAATGCCACAGTGCTCAGAGAGGCCAGCCTGCGGGGGGGGGGCTGTCCTAGCCTCCCATTATTACCGCTGCAGGTCCAGTGTGGGGCACTACCCACTTGTAAGGCATTTAAATTTAAATTAAGTAAAATGGAAAAAAAATGGAAAAAGGGGGGGGGCGCCTGGGTGGCTCAGTCGGTTGAGCGTCTGACTTCCGCTCAGGTCCTCATCTCGGGGTTCCTGAGTTTGAGCTCCACGTCGGGCTCTGTGCTGACCGCTCAGAGCCTGGAGCCTGCCTGCTTCGGATTCTGTGTCTCCTTCTCTCTCTGCCCCTCCCCTGCTCACGCTCTCTCTCTCTCTCTCTCTCTCTCTCTCTCTCAAAAATAAAAATTAACATTAAAAGAATAAAATAAAATTTAAAACGCGAATTAAGTAAAATGAAAGAATATTTTAAATTCAGCGCCTCATGTGCACTGGCCGTATTTCAAGTGCCGAGCAGGGATACGGTGGCCAGAGGCTACCAGGCCGGACGGTGCAGATCTAGCATGGGGTCGGCGAACTGTGGGCCAAATCCAACCTTCAGCCCTTGACCTAAGAGCGGCTCGTACTTTTTTTTTTAAGGGAAAGAGGAGGGGGAGGAGCCCCGGAAAAGGAGAGGCAGCAAAAACAACCTGACGCACTCAGCAAACCCCGAAACAGTTAATATTTCTATATCTATAGAACAAGTTCATGGACTCCCGTTCTAGAACGTTCCCATCCTTTGCAGAATGTTCAACTGGGCAGCGCTGACTTGGAAGACAAATGAGGGGCATGGATGGGGGTGGGGGGTGTGGACACTGAACCTTCCTTTTCTTCTGGGAGGAACATCAGCATTTATTAAGCACCACTGTGTATCGGACACCAGACCAAGGGCGTTCCGTGCTCTACCTCATTCTAGCCTTCCAGCAGCCTGATGGCAGGGTGGGGTGGCGAGGGGGCACCCCGGTTCTCCAGGTTAGGGGTGACAGAGTCCCACGCGGGTGCAGCGTGTGCATAATTATGCCAAAAAGCAAAACCGCCAAAGCGGCCGAACAGAACAGCAAACGCAGACCCCAGAAGAAGAAAAAAGACAAGAAGGAAATACCTCGACTCAAAATGCCAACAGGAGTGGGGTTCGGTGAGCGCACTCGTCTCCTACCCGTCTCTGTCATCAAATAATAAAAGCACTAGAATTTTCTCCTGTGCCACGCAGAGTAGGAGGCCAGGCGCTTGGGCTCAGGGCCCGGTTCCAGCAGCAACTGGCTGTGTGGCCCTGGCCAGTCACTTACCCCCTCTGAACCTCAGTTTCTGCTTCTTTAAAATGGGGGTGACAGCAAGTACCTGCAAGGAGGCTCCCGGGGGCACCCGGACACTTGGAACGTGGTCAGAGGACACGAGGAACTCGCCGCGTGGGGGTGCGAGGAGCTGTAAATCAGTCAGAAAACGCTGGAACAGCGCCGGGCACGTGGGGCTGTCCACATGCTGGCTTTCGCGTTCTCCTTTCATCTGCGGGAGAACTTTTTAGGGGGCCTTTTATCCCCACTTGATAGGTTGAGGAGATTGAAACTCGGAAAGCTGAAGTGGTTTGCAGAGGCCACGCCGCTTCGGAAGGAGAAAAGTCAGTTTCCAAATCCGGTTCTGTCCCCAGATCCCTGGCATCCCGTCACATGGTTAGTGGCAGCAGGCGAGGGTGGAAGGGACTCTGCTCGCTCTCTCTCTCTCTGCACTGACCCAAGGGTTTCCCCGAATGACCGCCGGGAGGGAGGGGCGGGGAGAGGGCCGTTCGGTCTTTGAGATCCCTTTCGACCCACATTCATTCATCCCGCAAATGTTTATTGAGCGCCTACTATTGCCAGGCACCGATCAGGGTGCTGGGACACGTCAAGGGCAGCAGACAGAGGCCCCTGTCCACATGGAGGGGACATCCTGGCGGGCAGCAAGGAAACCAGCGGGTGGGATAATGACGCCTGTGATAAATGCTTGGAAGGAAATGCCCACAGCAGGGACGGGCAGACATGCCCATAAGGTATCACGGAGGGGAGGGCACGTTTACAGGGAGACCACACCAGTCTGGGGTCAAATTCACTTGAACTTTCTAACTCAGCAGGGTTTCTCCAAGCTCTGCAGATCAAGAGGTTCCCCAGACTGGGGAGGGAGGTTGCGTCACTTACAGAGTGGCCTTGGAGGGGTGCCAGGCACCCCTGTGCCCGGGCTCAGCCATCGGCCCTGCAAACTCTGCCGGAGGGGACCAGCTCCCAAACATTCCATTGCCATGGCTACTAATTACCCCGCTGACCTCGCCACCCCAAGCCCAACCCTTCCCTGGCAAAGCTGGGGAGATAGGAGACAGGGGCTCTCTGGGGGAGGGCCCCTGGCGATCAGAGACCTCTGGAGACCCACTCCCGAGGGAAGCCAGCCAGATTCCGATGGGGCAAGAGGAAGAGGAGAAAAAATAATTCTGGGGCCCTGGACCAGGCTTGAGCATAAAAAGCATTCTTGGGGCTTAAAAAGGGAAGAAGAGAGGGTGGGCTGGCCTGCTGCTTTAAAAGTATTAGCTCCTGGGGCGCCTGGGTCATGATCTCGTGGTTTGTGAGTTCGAGTCCCGAGCCGGGCTCTGTGCTGACAGCTCGGAGCCTAGAGCTGCTTCGGATTCTGAGTCTCTCCCTTGCTCTCTGCCCCCCCCCCCACTCCTGCTCTCGGTCTCAAAAATTTTAAAAGAAAATTAAAAATAAAATAAAATAGAAGTATTAGCTCTTACTTATGAAGCACTTGCTGTATGCCAGGTACTAAGCGAAGGGTTTTACACACAGCACTGAATCTTGTCCTCACTACCTCGCCACCCCCATTATTTCTTTTGACCCTCTCTTATTAACCGCCTGTTTACTGGAGCTCAGACAGGTGGGGTCACCCGCCCAAGGCCACACAGATGGTAAGCAGGGGAGCCAGGAAGAAAACATACATCTTTGTATTTTTTACCCAAAGTGACCAAAGCAGGGCTCCCACGTGCTGTCAGGCCTCCCCCTGGGAGGTTAAGGCACAAGATGACGGTAGGGACTGGGGAGGCCGCGGGTCACATCCCAGCTCCCCCACTCGGGGGCTGGCTGCCCTGCATCCCTCTAGTGTGGCTCTCTGAGCCTCAGTATTCCCACCTGACAAATGGGAATAATGCCCAGACCAAAGAGAGTCTTGAGGAACTTTACGTAACTTCCACCCAAGCCAGGCACGGAGTCAACTCGCAAAAATGGGCCCATTTAATGCCATGAGTACTGTCCTCACAGCAGGCGGACAAAGAAAGGAAGGGACACCCGCACGGAGAGCACGAGTGGCCCAGTGAGGTGGGATCAGCACGTCTCCTCTGTGAAGGGCCTGGAAGCCAACGGTCGTGGCCACGTGGGTCACATGGTCTCTGATGCAGCCGCGCCACTCAGGAAAGCAACTCGAGAGGACACGCCGAGGGAGGCATGTGGCTGTGCCCTGACGGGCAGAGCCAGCAGCGAGCTAGACGCGTCCCGCGGGCCACCGTTTGCCAACCCCCCGGACTGCACGGGGAAGATACAGCGCATGCGCCCAGCAGGGCTCGGACGAGCCCCGGAAACGCAAATGCAGTTACAGCCCCACGGGGGGGTTGGGGTATATTCTGGTCCTGGGAGCCCCCAGTGGGAGGCCCCAGGTGGCCGGCCTTTGGTGGCTGAGAGGGAAATGTACAACTTAGGGAGACAAAAAGTTCATTAAAAAAAAAAAAAAAAAAGCAGCAGCACAGGCACAGAATCATCTGGCATCTGGTCTGTCGCCAATAAAGGCTCAGGGAGAGAAGCGTGCGCGCCTGGTGCTTTTGTCACCTTCCGCCTCCACCGACAACCGTGGGGGTGGGCGCTGTTACCAGCCCCGTTTTACAGAGCGGGGAGGTGAGGCTCAGAGAGGCGAGGTGCCTAGCCCAAGGTCACACAGGTGGTGACTGAGCCTGAACTGGAACCCAGGTCCCTCGCAGCTTTCCCTGCTCCTCTCACATGGCCCCTGGTTCCGGACTTCCTGCTCGGGGTACACACGGCCGGGGTGAGGGAGAGGGGGGTGCTGCCTGGTAAACAATGCAAACGGGAGAGGGCCAAGGGTCCTGGCACTGGCCACACATGCGTGGTTGCACACACGCAGGCCCAAGCAGGCAGGCACGCCCGGGACCCCGTCTCCGTTCCTCTGCCAAGAAGCTGCCAGAGGTGGGGAAATGAGCACTGGAGCAGGAGTCCTGGTTCTGCTGATTATTAGCGAACGCAGCCCTTGAGGGGGTAGGAGGGGAGGGGGAGCTATTACCTAACGTCCTTGTGCCTCCGTTTCCTCATCTGTAAAGTGGGTCTGCTAACGGAGTTGTGAGACTAAACAAATGCACGGGCACAAAGCGGCAGGGACAGGGCTCTAGGACTGAATCACTGATTTCTCCGCCTCCACTCGGTTCTCAAACCCCAGCGGGACACACCTCTGGGCCTCGGGTCCCAACCTTCTGATTCAAAAGTGTTGAGGCTCGGGGATCTGCCCTGTACCGAGGGCCTCTCCCCTCGACCTGCCGCTGGAAGAAATGCTGCCTGGACTCGCCTTCGAGGTGTCCGCCCAGGTCAGGCACTCACGCAGTGGTGCAGGGCAGCGTCAGGACGCAGACCCACGACTGGCTGGTCCTCCCACCACCCTTTCTGTGCCACAGACCCCTTTGACGGGTGACATCGACGGACCCTTTCAGAGAAGAGTGGGTTGTTATTAATGTTTATTTATTGATTTTGGGGGTGGCGGGGCAGACAGAGAGAGAGAGAGAGACAGAGAGAGAGAGAGAATCCCAAGCAGGCTCCATGCTGTCAGCGC
The DNA here is from genome assembly GCA_028646485.1 of Cryptoprocta ferox. NCBI lineage: Eukaryota > Metazoa > Chordata > Mammalia > Carnivora > Eupleridae > Cryptoprocta > Cryptoprocta ferox. The sequence continues at coordinate 23,630,617 of CM053566.1, read as the reverse complement.
AGAGCCCCCCGTGGGGCTCGAAACCACAAACTGTGAGATCAGGACCTGAGCCAAAAGCAAGAGTTGGACGCTGAACCAACTGAGTGTCCAAGGCGCCGCGAGTGTTTTTAAATAGAATAAAATAGGAGGATCATAGGGACACCAATTATAGTGGAATGTGGCTAAGGGCCCAATTACCAAAAAAATGCTCTGATAAAGTGACCACTATGCTCGTTTATTAAAAATAATAAATAAGGGGCGCCCTGGGTGGCTCCGTCGGTTAAGCGTCCGACGTTGGCTCAGGTCATGATCTTGTGGTTCGTGAGTTCGAGCCCCATGCCGGGCTCTGTGCTGACAGCTCGGAGCCTGCTTCAGATCCTGTCTCCCTCACTCTACTCCTCCTCCAGCCTCTCTCTCTGTCTCTCAAAAATAAACATTACAAAAATTAAAAAATAATAATAAAAGCAAATACATTAACACAATACAAGTAGGAGGCAATACGACTATTACAAAGAAACGTGGCCTCTGCCCATTTCTTTGGCTGGCAATTGATTGTCTCAGGTCTGAAGTAGAGGACACTGAGTCAGGGTGACCGTGCCCCAGACCCGGAACACACGTCCCCGAGGGGAAGCCGAATCAACCCTGTGTCTCAGTCACCAGCAGGCCACAGAGCCCCCGGTGTGCACCTGCCTCTGCTCTACACCCCCAGCAGTGCCCTCTCCTGTCTCTGGGCCTCAGTTTCCTCATCTGTAAAATGGGCCCAACAATTCTTACAAGCGAGACGGCCATGAGGATTCACAGAGATGGAGGCTTCACCGAGAGAACAAGCAGAGGGCTTTGGGAGGTGGCCAGGTGAGAGCTGCTGAGCGATCCAGAGCTGCCCACAAAGGAGAGGGGACGGGAGGGCAGAGGACAGAAGGTGGCCAACGGGCCAAACACACTGGGCCAGAGGAAAAGGTGACATGAGCCCCCCATTCCTCAGGCTGGGCAAACAACTCCCGGTCTTTCTTGGGGTAGGCCTTGCTGGCCTCATCTATCAAATGGGTAGATGCTGCTGGAAGAGGCCAGCAAGAGCCAGTTCTTACCAAGAGCAAGAGGTTCAGCTGGCAGGGCTGGGACTGGGACTGGGGACAAGTGAGGCACTGCCCCGAGTGCAAATCTCAAGCGGCCGCCCCCAAAACTCAGAGTAGGTCAAGGTCAGCAATTCCACTGCAATGTTTTTTTTTCAAGTAGGCTTCACACCCAGCACGGAGCCCGACGCGGAGTTTGAACTCACAACCCTAAGATCAAGACCTGAGCTGGGATCAAGAGTCGGGCGCTTAGCCGACTCAGCCACCCAGGCGCCCCAATACTGATATTTAATGTATCAGAATTTAATATATTAAAAATATATATTTAATATATCTGATATTTAATATATCAGAATTGAAATTCTGATATATTGTTCATTGAGGATGGTTTTGCATTGATTTAGATTTGGTGGGGGTGGGGAGGTAACTGCCTTATCCAGATTTATTTAATCCACATAGCATCGAGTTCACCTCTTTTAAAGCGTACAATTCAACGATTTTTCGTACGTGCTCAGAGTCATGCAGCCAACCCCACAATCCACCTTAGAACGTTTTCATCATCTCAGAGAGAAACCCCAACTGTTAGCCCCCCTGCCTGTGGCAACCACAGATCTATTCTCCGTTTCCACGGCTTTGCCTCTTCTGAGCATTTCAGATACAGTCAACCCTTGAACGACATGGGGCTTAGGGGGGCCGACCCCCGTGCACTTGAAACCCTGCGAACAACTGTTGACCCCCCCAAAAAAAACTTAACAGCCTGCTGTTGACGAAGGAGCCTTACCCGTAACATCAACAGCCCATTAACATGTATTTTGTGTTCTATGTACTCTATGCCGTGTTCTTACAATAAAATAAGAGAAAAGAAAACGTCATGAAGAAAATCATAAAGAAGAGAAAATACATTTACGGTACTGTCCTGGATTTATATATATTTTTAAAAATCCGCGTATGAAGTGGACCGTGTATTTGAAACCTGTGTTGGCCAAGGGTCAACTATAAATGGAACAGCGCAATACGTGGTCTCAACTGGCTGGCTTCTTTCACTTGACGTGTTTTCAAGCCTCACCCATTGGTTTTGATTTTTTTTTTTTTAATGTTTATTTATTTTGAGAGAGAGACACAGAGCGTGAGTGGGGGAAGGGCCGGGAGAGAGGGAGACACAGAATTGGAAGCAGGATCCAGGCTCTGAGCTGTCAGCACAGCGCCCAACGCGGGGCTCGAACCCACAAATGTGAGCTCATGACCTGAGCAGAAGTCAGACACTTAACCGACTGAGCCACACAGCGCCCCGCTTTTGATTTTTTAAAATCTGCATTAAAATATTATCTATCTTGATTATGGGATTTTTGGACACCCCCCCCCTCCTAAATTCTGTGTCCAGTGTGAGTGCCTCACTCACCACACCCTCCAGGACAAACCTGGGTTTGTTTCTACAAACCACACATCGATGCATGGTTCTGTTCATGCCTGTACTCAGTAGCTGGGGAGCCTGGGGCCCCCAGAAATGCCAGGATGGCAGGGGCCGCTGGCCATCTCCCCAGGAAACCCATCCATGGCGGTATAACCAGGTTTCCCACAAAGTCCTGCTCCTGGAACCACTCTGCTCAACTCGCCTTGAGAAATTCTACTGCAACTGTGCGCTTTGAGATTAGCATGTATTGAGCTCCAGCTGTATACACTGTGTGTCATCTCCCCACACACCGAGCTCAGTTTTCCTTAGACAGTCACGGCACACTCACCAAGGCAGGCAGCGAGGCCAGGGGACAGACGGGACAGGAGCCGGCTTCATCGCTGCCGCTCCCTAGCTCTGGGCAAGACACTGACCCTCTCTGGGCCTCGGTTTCCTCACCTGGTAAATGGGGGTATGCAAGGAGGCTTCTTCCCAGGGGTGTCGAGAGAAGACAGTGATCTGTGGGGAACGGTCACTTGATGAAAGTGAATGCATGCTCACTCAGTGGGCACAGAGCTGAGGGCCATGTGACCGCGGCACCATCTGACGCTCCCAGCCACCCGGGGGTGGGGGGGGGTACAATGACATCCTATTTTACAGATGAGAAATCAAAGCCCCGGAGGAGTTGAGTACCTTATCCACCACCAGGAGACTGGAAGGCGTGGGCCAGGATTTACACTGAGGTCTGACTCCAAAACACTGGATCTCAGAAATCGAGCTGGCTTTGTTTGCCTTTTTATGGCTTCATTCCAAGACCCCACCCTGAGGCACAGAGGGTTTAAAAGAGCAAGACACACACAAGCAGTCCCCCGGGGGGTACACAAGCCCACCTCTGGGAACCCCCAGTCTCCCCTGTGGCTCTCCTGAGAGGCAGTGGGCCCACACCGCAGCCCTGTCTTTATCCAAACTGCGTGTCTTTGCCTGCAAAGTTCAGTCACCAAGTCCACGGCCTCCTCCGGGGCCCACCAGCCCAGAAGGGCAGCGCGGAGAGCAACATTCCCTGACGCGGGACAAGGGGAAAGTGCTTCCGATCCTGCCCTTCGGCTCTGCCAAAGCGCCACGCAACTAGGACATGCCTCTTCCCTCTCCGGGACTCAGCGTCCCCACCGCGGACTTCCGAGGGGGTGGCCGAGCTCTGAGACGCCCTTCCCAGCCCCACACCCAACTTCCACAGCTAGGATCCCCTCTGATCCAACACCTCAGGTGGTGTTCCGGGCCTAAGAGTTCACCTGCAAATGGAGTGCAGGGTGGCATTTCAAAAAAGACAAAAGAGGTCAGTTTCCTTATCTGTAGAATGGGGACAATGGCGGTGCCCACCTCCCAGGGCTGCTGAGGGGGAATGAGATAATACATCCAAAGCGTCTTATCAATACCCTGACTCCTGCTGGGCGCCCAGTGCAGGCAGCCCAGGACGCCCCCATGCTCCCCGCTCTCCAACCCAAGGGCCGTGAAGGTGAACTTGGGGGAGGCCCTTCACCTCTCTGAACCTTAAAACGGAAATCGCTTTCAGGCTCGCTTCACGGGGGCTCCGCCGCTCAGCACGGCCACGGCAGGTAGCCCGGCACCAGGCATCTCAGAAACTCAAGGACTGAAAGCCACGAACCCCAGGGAGAGGCCACGGCCACCCACACTCTCCAGTCTTGGGAAAATGGCCTAGCTGAGCCGATGTGGATTGCACCCCACAGGGCTCTGGCCAATTCCCAAGGGCAACCGCCTCTCAGCCTGCGGGTGGGGTGGGGGTGGAGGGCTGTTCCGAGCAAGAACATTCACCCTTTCTTTGGCCATGACTGACGTATCAAGCCACCACAGACCACCGTGGCTTCTCTTAATTGGTCTTCCTTCCTTCCTTGGCCGGCAGCCAGCTGACTTGCCCACCTCAAAGAGAACACGGGTGATGAGGCAAAGGGCGGGGTGCCCCACAGGGTTAAGGCCATGGGTGGGTGGCTCAGGAAGGGCTGAGTGCACATTTGGCTCTGCCAAGGATGGGTCCTGGGCCCGGGGGCCAGGTAACATCAAAAGCCTGTTTCCTCCTCTGTAAAATGGGCTGAGCTGCCTGCCGCAGAGGGTCGCCCGGATGCCTACTGAGGCGAGTGCTCAGGGCGGGGCCCGACAGGAGTTGGATTCCAGTAAGTGCCAGCTATTGAAGTATCATCACCGTCTCTAATTATTCTAATTGAACACTCTCCGTCGTTCAACACGGATGCGATCGTATTGCGTTCAACAAACACAACAAACCCGGATGCGACCGTGTAAAAATGTATTACCCTGCAAGGTTTCCTGGACAAGTTAGGGGACAGAGGTTAGCTGATCCCATGCTGGTACCTATTTATGGTGGGGAAATACTCCAGAAACGTACACCCTAAAATGCTAACCGGAACTTCATTTATTTCTCCTCCCATCCCCGCCCCCGCCCCCGGCCCCCCGAGTTTTCCGACTCTCCTACACTGAGTCTGCATCAGTGGCGTGATACAAAAGAAAACTGACATGGGGGTGATTTCTAGGTTTGCCGCCTAACTTTGAAGACCTGAAGCTCTGGAATACGGAGCCAGCCTTCGAGAAAGCCCATGGCAAGCCTAGAGAGGAGAGTCTGTCTGGTCAAGGTCAAGGAGCAGGCCAGGCCTGGGCCCCGCGTCCCAGATACCCAGCCCTGGGTTCCTCCCTGCTGGCCTCACGCCGGTTCACTCTCCTAACAAGATGAGGGAGGTTGGCCTCCTGATTAAAAGTCTGGCGCTGGAGTCAGGCTGAAGATCCCGGCAGGGCCAGGAGCGACCTGACCTTGGGCAAGACACTCAACTTCTGTGAGCACCGGTGTCCCTATTTGTAAAATGACAACCAGACTTGCAGCAGTGCCAGATGGTGTCTGTAAGGATTAAATAAAATAGTGCGCGAGGCATTCTGTACTGTGCCCGGCAAACAGGAGGTGCTCAGGGTCCTATTATTATAGTTACCGCTGTTGTTCGTATTTGGAGTCTAGTCATGTCACGCAGGATCCTTTGAAGGGCCTGGAATGCTAACCCAGCAGGCACAGGGAGGAAATTGAGACGTGGGTACTAGGGAGCCATGGCAGGTACCTGAGCAGGAGAGGTGTGGTATGACTCTGAAGCTGCACAGGGCTGGCAGCCAGTGCCCATCTACAGGAGACTTTCTGCCACAGGCTCCACACCCCTGGCCGTCCCCCTAGTGCTGCTCTGCGAAGACAGCATAATCATGAAGGGCCACACCCTTGCCACTTCCAGTTCTGCCTGCTTTCTGGGTACCAGCTGGGCACTGGGTCACATAATCAACAAGCGGGGGGGCGGGGGGGGGGGACCTGAGGCAGCCCAGATGGCCTCAGTCCACAGGTGTGACGACCAGGAGGTCCAAACGCCTGCCAGGGGCCCCAGGGTGACAGAGGAGAGACGGGCCCTGCCTCAGAGCCATGAAGACAGGTTTCCCTTCTTCGCTCCTGTGTGACCTTGGGCAAGTCCCTCCCTCTCTCAGAGCTCCTCTGCCCAAATGCAAACAGGGCCTTAACTGCTTCCTCAGGGTTCAGGGCTGGCACGGGGGTCGGGGATGGGGGGGAGGGGATGCATCCTGCACACTAAGTAGTCTCCCCTGGCTGCGCTCCGACAGGTGCCAGGCACTCTGCTGACCCGTCCAGGGATGAGCAAACCTTAGTTACACCCTCACACAGCTCTAGGGGCGCCTGGGGGGCTCAGGTGGTTGAGCGCCCACCATCGGCTCAGGTCATGATCTCACGGTTCGTGGGTTTGAGCCCCGCGTCCGGCTTTTCACGGACAGCACTGAGCCTGCTTTGGATTCTCTGCCTCCCCCCGCCCCGCCCCCCCCCCCCACTTGTATGCTTGCACGCGTGTTCTCTCTCTCAAAAATAAACATTAAAAAAAATTTCTTTTAAACCCTCACAACTCTAGAAGAGGTCCTTGTATCATTCGTGTTTCTAAAACTTACGTGAGCATTCAAGTCACAGGTACAATCTTCACGGTTTTTAAAAACATAGAGACGGCTTACATCTCTTTGGAGCAAAATCTCCAGCGTTGTCTTGGTCTTTTTTTAATCTTTTTTTAACGTTTATTATCTGTGAGAGACAGAGAGAGACAGTGCGAGCAGGGGAGGGGCAGAGAGAGGGGGAGACACAGAATCCGAAGCAGGCTCCAGGCTCCGAGCTGTCAGCACAGAGCCCAATGCGGGGCTCGAACTCACGAACCGCGAGATCGTGACCTGAGCCGAAATCCAGAGTCAGATCTTAACCCACCGAGCCACCCAGGGGCCCCGCGGTCCCTTTTTCTAGGAACTAACCACTGCTGACCAGTCTGGGGAGGCGCCGCCTGTCCTTTCCATGAGGTCCTGGTCGGACATGTCTCTGAACGGTCATCCCACAGGGCCTCCCCCCACCCTCCCGAGCACCCGTCCTCCCCTCCTTCCATCCCCACACCATCATATCCCACCAGGGACCGAGTCTGCCCTTCCGGGGGACAACTGGCAATATCTGGAGACAGTTCTGGTCGTCACAGCCAGGGGTCAGCTCATGAGTAGAGGCAGGGGATGCGGCTGAACATCCTGCCATGTTGCGTATGGCCCGCACCACAAACGATCATCTGAGAGGCCCTGGATCATGCCTATCCTGAAACCTGCTTGGTTCCCTCCATGTGAGGTCGCAGAGGTGGTGCACATGTGTTCCGCCACTCAGTAAACGTCGCTCGAGCACCTACTATGTGTTCCCTGTAGCCCAGCCAGACCCAGTTTAGCACGGGGTCACATGAGCTAATGACAGAGCCAAAGCCCCAGCGCTCAGAGGGCGGTCCATCCTCACAGGCCAGACCCCTCCTTTAAACTGTGCCAAAGCACCCCCCTCTCCTCAGCAGGGATGGCCCACCATTCGTGGCCTCAAAGCCTTCCCGAGGTACATTTAGGCTGTTTCCATCTTTGATGCACCCGCCCCCTCACTAAGGAGCAGGCCCCCCTGTACCCGGGTGGGAGAGGCCCCCCGGGGCCTTGCTAACTGCATCAGCAGGGTTCAGCTCGTCCCTCTGTGGGGCCCCAGATCCAATCTGCATTTTAACAGACCGCAGGGATTCTCATGCTCTTTAAGAACAAGCACAGATCTAGGGACCTGCGGGTTGGGTGGGGGTGGGGGGATAAAGGGTAAAGGGTCAGCTGGCAGGGGTGGGGGGGGGCATGCATCTTTAACCGCCAAAGCACTTCCCCGAAGACCAGGGGTCTGCGAGTCCTCCTTCTGTACCAACCTCGGATTGTCAGATGCTGCCGTCTTGTCAGGCTCACGGCTCCCCCCCTTTTCCAGATATGAAGACTGAGGCTGAACAAGGCGTGCAGACCACCAGAACCCCGGAGCCGGCGACGTGTGAGGAAGGGCTCTCTCAGCTGTGGCTGTGAGGACCTGGCCGTGCCCCGGGCACGTTCCCTGCCGGCTTCCTGCCCACCCCCGCTGGCTGTCAGAGAGTGGCTCAGAGCAGGACGGTGGGAAGGTCACGGCTCACCAGGCAACGGAAGGAAAGTTCCCGAGGTGGGGAACAAGCTCTGTGGGCTGGGCGCCTCTGAGCGCCGCCGGGGAGGCTGCCCTGTGCCCGTTCGTGTCCAGAGTCATCCAGGACGGAGGCCCAGGCTGGGGGACAGGGCAAGCCTGCCCGCATCGAGCGCAGGGAGTAATGTGAGGGGTGAGGGTGAGGACGGGGCCCATGCCGGGGAGGGAGAGAGCCCTGGAGCCGAGGAACCGGCTGGGGCCCCAGCTTTAACTGATGAGGTGCGCAGATGAGCCTCAGTTTCCTCCCCTGAAAATGGGCTCACACCACTTACTCCAGACAGCTGCCGTGAGGAACGGATCCGCGTGAATCAGCCCACACACAGTGGTGCTATGTTGAACGGCTCCCCTCAACTACCCCATCCTCACAGCCACTGGCTGTGGTCAGCACTGCCCCCCACCCCACCCGACAGATGAGGATACCGGGGCTCGGCGCCCTACCCTTGATCGCAAACGGAGACATGGCCATGGGAGCACTGACTGGGTCTGCATTCTGAATTCTGCCTCTGTTGAGCCGTGTAGACCTAGGGAAGCCCCTTCTCATTTCTGAGCCTCAGTTTCCAAAGCAGGGGGCAGTGGGGACGTAATCCAGAGATAGGAGATGGGAGACTGCCATGCCCAACGTCCCCTAGGGCCCCACACGGTCACCCCTCAAAAGCCCCAGCCCAGGAAGACCTGTCATCCTTGGGCATCACAGATCTCTCCTACGCCCTAAGGGCGACCTGGGTGAGGCCATGCCAAGCCAGCAGCCCCCAGAGAGGGAAAGCCGCTTGCTCAGGGTCACACAGCTGGTAAGAGTGGAGAGCAGGGCAGGGAAGCGGGGGGGGGGGGGGGAATCAAACCTGAGTGGGGTGCAGGCTGCAGCCCAGGGGGCAGGGAAGGGCCAGGCTGGGGCTGGCGGGTGTCTGGAGTGGAGACCAGACTTGTGGTGGCGGTGGTGGCAGCCAAAGTCACTCCCGCTGGCTTTTAGCTGCGAGGCCTCTTTGAAGGAACGGGCAGTCCTGGATGGCCCTGCCCCTGCCCAAAGGCTCCTCCTCCCTCCGGGGCCCAGTCTGGCCACCTGTTTGGAGATCACAGGGGCCACTACCTGCCTGGACCATCAGGGCTCCTCTCCGTGGCCACAGCTCAAGCCCTGTGAGCCACGCAGTCTCCCTATGGCCAAACTCACCCCATGCTCTGGAATCTCCTCTTACACCAGTGGCCAGAGGCTGTGACTCCCATGGAAACCTGACCAGGTCGCTCCCCTGCCTAAATCCTTCCAGGAGCCCTCAGCCTCTTTTGACCTTCCAGCTCCTCCCCAGGGGTTATAAGAGCGACATCCAAGGTGAGCCACACGCGCAATCAATTGTCCAGAAGTCACGTTCAAGAAGGAAACAGAAAAAGGTGAAATGAAATTTGATTCTAGACTTATTTAACTCCACATATCCAAAATATTATCATTAAGCAATAAAAAAAGGTAAGTAAAGGAGCGCCTGGGGGGCTCAGTCGGTTGAACACCAACTTTGGCTCAGGTCATGATCTCACGGTTCGTGAGTTCGAGCCCCGCATCGGGCTCTGTGCAGACAGCTCAGAGCCCGACGCCTCCTTCAGATCCTGTGTCTTCCTGTCTTCCCTCCCCTTTCTGTCTATCTCTCAAAAATAAAATAAACATAAAAATTTTTTTAAATGTAAATAAAGTCAATGTAAAATACGAGTATGATTTAAAATACAATATCAAAATTAAAATTAACAACACATTTTCCCTTTTCTCCCCCCTTTAGCACTATGTCTTTTAAATCTGGGGTATACATTCGACTTTTCATCTGGCCTCTCTGATCTGTATTTGGAGTTCGTAGAATTTACGGTTGAAAAAGTAGATTCGCATCCCAAAATAGTCCCACACATGCTACCAAGTTTTCCAAGAATGGAATCAAATATTTGTTTTGCAATCTAAATTTAAATGATATTGAAAATAAAAAACTCAGGTCCTCAGCTGCACCAGCCACATGGGGCTCAGGGGTCCCGGAGGGTGGGGTCGGGGGCTGTGGGGACACAGGCTGAGTAAGTCCTTATCTGTGTGTCCCCGAGGTCCTCTCCTGCCTCATCTCCAGACTTGACCCCGAGTGAAAGCTCCTTGAGCACACGGGGGGTCCATCACCAGCGCCCTGCCTCGGTGGCCCCCGCCTCCTGCCTCTTCCCATTCATTCCTTCAAAATTCAGCTCCAGATTCCCCTCCTGCGATGGCTCCTCTGACGTCCTCTGGATGGGGTGATGCTCCTAGTCCCTCTGCTCGTGCCCCTGACTGCAACGTCACACAGTCCACCCTCTACTCACTAGACGACAGTAGCGTCCCCTCCCCAAGTTGCACCAACCAACAATATCTCCAGGCGCTGACAGTGTCCCTGGGGCGCCATCATCTCTGGTTGGGAACAAATGCCTGGAGCACACGCAAGAGCGTACTCAACTTCACTCAACCCCACAAGGCTCACCTCCTCCAAGAAGCCTTCTGTGATGCTCTAACCCAGTCAGTGCTTACCTGGGCTCCCACAGCCCCTGCCCTCGCCCCCAGAGCCACAGCCTCCATAGGTAGGACCTGGGTCTAGTTCATTGCTGTACTTTGAATCCCCAACGTGGAAGATTGGCATATAGTGGGTGCTTAATAGATATTTATAGACCTGACCCGAGAAACAGGGATGATTTAGGTTGAAAACGCCCCACGGGGTGAGTTGTGCCTGTTTTCAGTCGGGGTTCTTTCATCCCAGCAAAGGTTCTAAAATAGTCATAGCTCCATTGACACGCTAAGCACTGGGCTAAATATAAATACTCTGCAGGGTTTAGAGAGGGAAATTGAGGCTTACACAGGGGAAGGGCTTGCCCTGTCTTCAAATCAATGATTTTGGGGCTCAAAACATGAAGCTCTTCCTCTTACTGACCAAAGGAAGTTACCCATGGAAGAAGACATTTCCAATACATAAATGAAACAAGATATGTGTAACCACAATATATAAAGAGCTCTTTGAAATCAATAAAAATAGGACAGGCAACCCAACAGAAAAAAATGGGCAAATCTGAAGAGATACTGCTAACAAAAAATCATGGAAGGGCATTCACTATCATCCATCAGGGAAACAAACGCAAACTAAAGTTATGATATTAGACTACTATATTTCTGCATTGCTTAAAAAAAAGATAACAGGTGTTAGCAAGGATGTGATGCCACCAAAACTTTCATGTTCAGGTGACAGGGCGACCTGGCAATCCCCTTTGGGAAACTGGCATAAGTGAAAGCTGAATCTACTCCTTTTCTATGACAGCAATTCTCCTGCTGAGTACACGTCCATCAGAAATGCATCTAACTCTTCACCAAAGGCCACATCCCCAAACATTCCCAGCAGCGCTATCTGCAAAAGCCCCCCACTAGAAACTACCCAAATGCCCATTACCCAGAGAATACATGTGTAAATACAAATAAATAAATACACACCGAACAGCCAGGCAGAAGAACGAGCCAGATCTTCACGCAACAATCAGGATGAATCTCACAGATTTATGTTAAGGAAAAAAAAAAAAAAAGCCAATACAAGACAGAGCATCTGTGTTTTTACGCACGTGAAATATTTTATACTTTATAGGTCTATAAAGTACAAGGCAGGCAAAGTTAATCTCCAACAGGAGATTTAAGGACGGTGGTGCCCTTTGGGGAGGCCTGCTTGGAGGAGATGTAGGCATCATGTTGGAGGGGGTACAAGGCATGTGCTTTAAAAAATTTGTTTAAATTTATTTATGTATTTTGAGGGGGGGCATTAGAACAGGGGAAGGACAGAGAAAGCGGGGGTGGGGGCAGAGAATCCCAAGCAGGCTCCCGCTGGTGCGCAGAGCCCGATGCAGGGCTCGATCCCACAACCTTGGGATCGTGATCTGAGCCGAAATCAAGAGTCAGAGGCTTAACCGGCTGAGCCACCCGGGCGCCCCAAGGCACGTGCCTTCTTCTTGATCCGGTGCCGTCACACCTGAGGACGCACACAGAGCCTCCACTGAAAGTGGTCTGCAAGAGCCACACTTGGTCAGATGCCGAGTAACGGCGGCGCTGGCTGGGCGCCTCCCACCCGCACACCTTCTCGTTTCCGCTAGAGCTGAACACACAGGACTCCATTCATTCCCTCATCAACACCCACCGGCAGGCGTCCCCCCAGGCTTGGTGCCAGGTGCTGGGAGCAGAAAGGTCAATAGAGCCAAGGCCTCCGATCCTGCCACCCACCACCCAGTTCCTGGCACACACCCCCCACCCCCACCCACACCCAAGAAAGGAGCAGTCAGGCTGGGGCAGCTTTTGATGAGGGGCCAAGGAGGTGAGGTCTGCTGCCTTCCTCTTCCTCTGCCGCTCGTCGGAGTCAGAGCGTTTTCAGGCTCTTTCCTTCCAGACACTGGGCCAAACCCCAACACTCTGGCACAGGTACCAGGAGAGTCCTACTCTGCTCATCTCTGCCACCATCTCCCCCCTGCTCCTCCAGGCTGACGGCCCCGGAGTATCACCTCCAGCCCAAACTCCCTCCCCAACACCAGAAGTGGGCAACGACTGTCTCCCCGCTACTGCCCACTGCTTGGGCGCTGAGCTGGCCCCTCAAACTTAACGCACCGCAAGCTGATCGCCTGGTTATCCCCCCAAATACACGGTGGCAGCGTTGGCCAAAAGGCTTGAAGGCAGCCGAAAGCAAGACTCCCCTCTCCCTCTCCCACCCCAATCCAACCCAGCAGCAAATCCTGCCGACTGCACCTTCAAGACCGAGCCGTGCAACCATTTCTTGGCTGTGACACCAAAGGCACAGGTAGCAGAAGAAAAAAATAAACAGACAAACACAACTCCATGGAAAGTAAAACATTTCGTGCATCAAAAGACATCCAAAGAGTAAAAAACCAACCCACAGAAGAGGAGAAAATATTTGCAAGTCAGGATGCCCAGATTATACAAGGAAGGTCTAGAACTTAACAACGAGACACCAAGCCACCCGATTCAAGACTGGGCAAAGGGACCTCAGCAGACATTTCTCCAAACATCTACCGATGGCCAAAAAGGCGCAGGGAAAGCTGCGCAACGTCACTGACCGCTAGGGAAACGCAAATCAAAACCACAATGAGAAAGCACTTTGCATCGTCAGGAACAATGTGAATACCTCCCCCTCCTAGCTGGTCCCCGCCTCCAGCTCCCCTGCTCTTGTCAAGGCTCCCAGATATCCCCAGGATGCAATTCTTCCCGTGGCCTGTGGGGGCCTCGCGATCACCCCCCCTGCGCTCCAGCCAAATGGATGGTGTCTCAAGCCCCTAGATGCCGCGCGCCCCTGATTTTCCTATCCACGTTCTCAGTCTACCGCCAACTCCAGCTGTGAGCACGTGCCCCAGGACACAGTGTTAGTTCAGGGATGGATACGTAACCCAATCCAGGTCCATGAAGGTCAGCTAGAGACTTCAACAGGATCTTCGGGGGAAGCTAAGCAAATAGGGTGTGGGGTTGGAAGTACGGGCACATCTCTGGTCACCGCCACCTGCAGAGCCTGAGAAGCCAAGGCAAGACGATGGAGCCACGACCCCCTGATATTAGTTGGATTCCTGGATCCAGCCATGCCTGAAGCCATCCCTACCCCTCAACTTGTTAGTCACATGAGCTGATACATTTGCTTAATTGCATGGGAGCTGGGTTTCTGGCTTTGTCAATCAAGAGTCCTACCTAATAGGTGCCCAACTATATCTTGGCTTGTTATCACCTCAGCTCAAGCATCACCGTTTCCAGGAAATCTTCCATGGACGCCCAGGGTAGATGACGTGTTCCCTACGTCTCATGGTCCCCGATGCCTACCCCTCACCATTCTCTACAGTAATTGCTATTTGCCCCTTCATCTCCCACACTGGACTGTGGGGAGCTGCTGGGCTGCGGGGCCCTGCAGTCTTTTTACAATTTCTTTTGTAGTCTCACCCTGAACGCAGAGCCTGGCACAGCCGCAGGCGTTGGTATTTTATTTTTTGAGTTCACTTTGTTGATCGCTAAGTGTCCTCAGGTACCAGGGAGCGGCGAAAGAATGGGTTTTGCAGGAAGAAGGACCTGAGTTTGAATTTTTTCCCTGTTGTCTTTGTGACCGTAGGTAAGTCATGTAACGTCTCTGAGCTTCATTTCCTCCCCTGCGAAAGGCAAACGGCAGCTAACTACAGTGAATGGCAGTGCCCGGCCCCACGTTCGCCCCCAGGGCAAAAATTCTGCCCTTCTCTTATTTCTGCTGCACCACCGGTGTGGATTATCTGTCCCACTGCCTGCCAAACATGCATTCTCTGAGCCTCTGTGATCGGTCCTTGTGACCAGGAATGGGCTGATCCCGAGCCCGGGATCGGCGATGGAGGGCTGACCAATGGCTCTCTTGCGGCCACGACTGCTACTTATGCCCGGAAGTGTTACTGGGGAAAGCATGCGTGAGAACGAAGCCACCACAAAAGAAAGTCTATCTGAGAGACATGTCCTAATACACTGGAGCGCCTGGATCCAGCCACACCTGAAGGCGATATGCCTGTGGAATTTCCATTTACCTGACCCAATAAATACTCATAGGTATTCTTTTGACCTCTGCATGCTTACGACTTAGTGGTCTTCTCCCAAGCCCCAGAATGATTTTTTTAAAATGTTTTGAGAAGCCTAAGCAAAATTGATTTCCAAGGTCTTACACAGAGACCCAGGGTCATGGCTGGAGCCAGCTAACCACTCGAACTTCTGCCCCAAGGGTGTAGAAATGACTTTTCCACATGGGAAGCCAACCCTTAACCAAAAAAAGTCAGGTTGTTCCTGTATATTTTGCTTACGAAAGAGTCAGGCTGTTCCCATATATTTTACTTAGAGGCTCTTTGGCTAACTTCCCCCTTTCGCCTGCCCCCGGTTCTAGTTTACGACTTTTTCTGACTGCATTACGTTCCACGTCTTTATTGTGGAGGTTTTGTGAGGGCTGACGGCCAAGCGGTGGAAAGACCTGACCACAAACAAAGCAAGCAAGTAATAAATATGTGCTGGAATTCGTGTCCCCAGAGAAGGAGGTCCATGCCTTTTTTTACGGTTCATCCAAAGGGCGTTTGGCTTTCCTCCCATGATACTGTGGGCATGTGAGTCTGGACAGAGGTGGGATTTGGGTGGGTTTTTTTTTTTTTTAAAAGTTTGTTTATCTATTTATTTTGAAAGAGAAAGAGAGAGCACAAGTAGGGAAGGGGCAGAGAGAAAGGGAGAGAGAGAGAGAATCCCAAGCAGACTCCGTGCTGTCAGCACAGAGCCCGAAGCGGGGCTCGAACTCACCAACCGTGAGATCACGATCTGAGCCAAAGTCAAGAGTCGGACGCTCAACCGACAGAGCGACCCAGGCGTGGAGGGGGAGGGGGTTAAGAGACCAACTTGCAGGCTTGGTAAGCTGCCCCTCTCGCTCCCTCTTGGACACACAGAGCCCAGAGCCAGGAGGACTTCGTCCCTCACCTGCACACGGAGGAGACAGAAGAGCAAGGGTTTCAGACGCCCCAAGAGCTGTTCAGAACAAGAACACTTAACAGATTGAAACCCGTGAGGAAGGAGCACCTCCTCACAGGTCACCGTCTTCCTGGGAGGGCCACTCCAGACTCGGAGTGAGTGAACAGCCTTTTCCTAGAGAAAACATGCTTTGGGCTGAGGAGGACAGCCAGGCACAAGACCAGGTGTGGGGAGAGTCCTTGAACTTCTCTGAGCCTCAGGTGCTTCTTCTGTTAAATGTGAACAATGTAATCCTCATTGCCGTGAATTATTGAGGACGTCTATGCAGTGGGCACCAGATAACCTTATCTATAATCTTCCTGGCAACCCAAGAGATCGTTGCTATTATGATCCCCATTTTACAGGTGAGAAAATTGAGGCCCAGAGAGGGGAAGTGGCTGGCCCAAGGGCTCCCAGCTCAAGTTCCTGGCAGCTGGCATTCTAACTCAAAAGTGTCTGACTCTAAAGGCCCCATTTCCCACATCACATCGTCATAGGCTATCCCACCATGGCTCCTCTGGACGCCAGCGACCATGCACAGAAAGATGAATGTGCACCTGTTCGCTCAGGAGCCGGCAAGTCACAGGTGGGGGAAGTAAGGGAGAGGATGCATTTTCAGAAATCCCAAATAAAAGCTGTGCCGCCTAATCGACAATAGGTTTACAACCTATTGCAAAATGTACAACCTCTCCCCACCCCAAACCCTTAGACGCTTCACTTCTGGTCCTCCTTCCCCTCTCCCTTTCACTGGCTTATCTTTCGGGCTTTGCAATGAGCATGTGCCAACATCTGTTCCAATCAGCCTATGGGCACAGGTGACGACCGGGTGAGGCTGTAACCTCTGTAGCGCTCAGCCAATGAGGAAGCAGGGGAGGGGCTTGCATGCGAGGAAATAAATTGTCTGCTGTAACTGCCCCCAGAGGGCCTGTCCATCAGACACCCGCGCTGGCAAGACTGTTGATTAAAGCCTGGCATCACAGTGCTCTCTCTCCGCGCCCCTCCTTTGTTGGGTCACTGGGCTTATTTCTCACAATAGGTGTTCAGGGATTTGAGAACTAAATGGCCTGCGGTGGATGCAATCCCCTGGCGGCCTCACTACCCCCTTCATCTGGGCTCTCTCTGTCCCCAGCCCCAAGTAGAGAGGGTCCCCAAAGAGCAGAGCTGGGAAAAGGTGACGGTAAGTCATCATCACCTTCCGATGAAGGGGCACACACCTGGGCATCCTCGCCGTCTAGGACGCGGGCTCCCAACCCTGCATCTGGCCCTGCCCATCACCGCCAGCCCCACTGGAAGCTGCCACCCACCGGCTGACCCCACCGTAAGGCCTTTCCCGCCCACGCCTGTGGGGCTTCATACCGCACTGGCCTGCTGGGACTGGAAGAGGAGAGGGGCTGCAGGCCTCCCCCACCCTGTTCACCCCAGGGACTCTGGCAGCTTCAAGGCAACCCTTGAGCCCTCCCCGGCTGGCTCCAGCCCCACCAGTCTCACCTCCAGATGGAGGGCTTAGAACCCGGGTTCAAATCCCCACTCGTCTATTTCCCCAGACGAGTGACCCAATTTCCGTGTCCCATTTCCCTCCTCTGTCAAGTGGAGATGAGAGCACCTCCCTGGAGGCCAAGACAAGTGTGTACCCAGGAGGCCCTCCGCGGCCTGCCTGGCACGCGATAGGGCATCAGTACACACTGCCAACGAACATCATGGTTTTGACCCCAGACGCCTTCCTGATCCCGCAGATATGACACGATTCCTTTTCCCTCCCACGCCTCCCCTCCTTCTTAACTTCCTCCTAATGATTACGTAATCAATCAATTACATAAGAATTACGTAATCCAAGGCCCTGCCAATCATCGAGGGCCTCTCGCATGTGCAGAGCGCTTCTCGTGGGCCCTCCTTCCTAGCAAGGCCTCCTGCAAGGCCTCCTGGAATGACAGGATTATGGATGTACTTCTTCAGTGATGGTTCATTTCATGTGTCAACCAGACTGGGCCAAGGGCTGCCCGGGTAGCTGGTAAAATATCATTTCTGAGTGTGCCCCCGAGCATAGTTTCCCAGAGAGATTAGCATTTGCATCGGCAGAATGAGTAAAGGAGACGCCACCATCAAAGGCTGGTGGGCCTCACCCAGGCTGCTGAGGGTTTGTATAGAAAGAGAAGTACAAATTCGCTCCCCCCACCCACCCAGAGCTGGGCCATCCATCCATCCTGTCCTGCCCCCGGACATTCGTGCTGCTGGTTCTCAGGCCATCAGACTCAGACTGAATTTCGCTACCCCTCCCTGTTCTCCAGCTCGCGGGAGACTTCTCGGCCCCCTTAGCCAATTCCTCTGATAAATCTCTCCCGCCCTATTGGTTCCGATTCTCTGGAGAGCTCTAACATACTTCCCTTCCTCTTCAGCTCTTCCCCTAAACCGTCAGCTCCCCAAGGGCAGGGACAGTCTGCCTGGCTCACTGCTGAGTCCCTCGTACCTAGCACAGAGGCTGGCATAAGAAGGTGCTCAGTACTTGCTGCATAGACGAGGCCCGACTGAATCCTCACAAAAACCCACTGATGTGACGATGGTATTTTAAAAGGAAGCCTCAAACGGCACAGATACTTAAGAAAATTACCAAAGGGCACGTAGCCTTTATATGGGTAAAGCTAGACTTGAACTTGAGACTTTCAGAGAGATGCCGATTATTATTAATTAGGGAAATCCCACACGTTCTTATTCATTAGGGAAATCCCACACCCCAGATGTGTGTCCCACCCCGTGGCCCTGGAAGCCTTTCCTGACATCTGCTGCCATGGGCTGGCCTGCTTGGGACACGTCGAGGCTGTGCTTTGGGAGTAACACTCCCGGGGACTTCCTCGGCACCATCAAAGCCCCTGGGAAGCCCGATCTGGACGAGTTCGCGGATCAGCCCAGGAAACTAATGCTCTAGTAACTGCATAATGGGCAGAATGAAATAAGAGCTTGATCAGGGGAATAAATAAGTCATGTGACCAGGGAGGTCAAGAGGTAGGCACGGTGGATTCCGGTCATCTGAACAGATGCCGAGAGTGGGCGAAGGGTCCCGGGGTAGGGGAGGCCCAGAGGCGTACAAGTGCACTGGGGATCGGGAATGGCAAAGGAGCCACTGAAAACACAGCAGCCTCAAGGTCAAGGTGGGGGTAAACGATAATGGCCAATAAAAATAACAATAGCAAGAACAGTAATAATAGCAAAATGCAAATACTGCTTACTTCGTGCCGGACACTGTTCTAGGCACTTTACATGGATTAGCACTTTGATCTTCACAACCAATCTAGGAGAACGGCGCCGTTATTGTCCCATTTTACAGATGAGAAAACTGAGGCACAGAGAGGTCCGAGTCCTTGCCTGTGAGCTCACAGAAGTTAGGTGGTGGGGCAGGGGTTTGCACCTATGGTTTGGTTTTTAGAGGATGCTTAACCTCTACCCCAGGGGTTCCCAAATGGGTTCCCAGACTGGCAGCCTTGGCAGCACCTGGGAACCCATTAGCGATGCGGATGCTCAGACCCCTTCCAGACCTGCTGGGTGGGAGGATTCTGGGCACGGGGTGCAAGTGCTGAGCAAGCTTCCAGGGGAAGCTGCCGCTCGCCTAAAGGTGCTACACTGCTATACACCTGCTCAGGAGGAGAGGGAGGCAGGAGAGGAGGGCAGCAAGTCCCCCGGCAGGTGGGGGAGGGCGAGCCAGCCTCAAGCCTCAGTGCCCCACCTCACACGACGCCCACATGGGGCCACCAGAGCCCCCCCCACCCCCAGCTCACCGCTCTACTC
>CM053566.1:23539210-23611201 GCA_028646485.1 Cryptoprocta ferox | reverse complement strand
GTGTGTGGCTCCGGTGTGGAGGGGAAGTAGTGCCGGTGGGGGAGGGAGTAGACAGATGGGAAAGAGCCAGCCAGACAGCCAGAGACAGAGAGAGACAGCGACGGGGGAGACAGAGTCAAGGGGAGATCTGAACAGAGGGAGACAGGGATGGGAAGGAGACAGGGAGAGACAAAAATAGAGACCCAGACAGACGCAGAGAGAAGGAGCGAGATGGGGGGAGCAGTAACAGCCTGGATCGGGAACCTCAGCTCCTACTGCCTGCCCCCACCCCCCAGTCAGGGCTCCCGGGGCTTCAGGGAGGGGCAGAACATCAAGAGCAAGGTCACTTGCTAGCCTGCACCCCCCCCCATCCCGGGGCTGCCCAAATTCCCACTTGCTGAGGACCACCTTCCGGGTTACTCTCACCTGTCTCATATTTTTGTTCAATGAATTCACAATTGTTAGAACATTTTCAAACGGAACTAGAACCCACTGGCTTAAATGAAAAACATGCCCTAATGAAAAAGAAGCTGCCGAACTAAATGCAAAGCAAGCAATAATCTTCCGCCTCCTAGGAGGCTGTCACAGGGGGAGCCCAGGGCAGGGAGCCCAGCAGGGGGTGTGCTGGGTGTGAAACAGCGGGAACCAGGAGAGAAAGTAAGTCAGCACCGGGCAGAGAGGACTTCGACTCCTAGAAGTCGGCAGAGAGTGGATACCGGGAGCCGCGGGGAGGGACACTCGCATTCCCCAGGGGGAAGGCCAGGCTCCCCAGGTGCCGCTGGACGATGGTGGGACCCCACTCCTTTTTTTTTTTTTAAGTTTATTTATTGACTGGGGGGGGGGGGGAGGCGGGGGCGAGCACAAGCGGAGGAGGGCCAGGAAGAGAGGGAGAGAGTCTAAGCAGGCGCTGCACCATCAGCCCAGAGCCTGAGGCGGGGCTCGAGCCCACGGACCGTGAGATCATGCCCTGCGCTGAGATCTAGTAGGAGTCGGGCATTTAACTGACTGCGCGAGCCAGAAGCCACCATTGTGTTGTGACTCTAGTCCTGCTGAACTCCAGTTGTAACCCCCTGCTCCACCCCAACAAGCACACACAAACATCGGAAGGCTAGACCAGGAACTCTGCCAGGCCTACCAGGCCACAGGGTCTCACACCTCCGAATTTCTGCACCAGTGGCTCTCTCCCCCCGAACACATTCCTGCCCTCCTCTGCCCGGCTAACTCTTACCTGCACAATTTGTACCGGTGCCTCCTCTAGGAAGCCTTCCCTGACTGCCTCCCATCCCCCAAAGCACTTAGGGCCCTGTGTGGCCTCTCGGTGTGGCCTCTCCTGAAAGCGCAGGGTTGGGCATGCCCCCACATCCTCCCAGGACTCGGCAAGGCTATTTGTCAACTAAATGGGAGAACAGACAACAGAGAAGAGGAGGTACCCTAACAGCCAAAGGTGGGAATCAAAAAAAAACCTCCTCTGAAATGAGTCGACCTGGCTCCGGCGGGCCTTACCGACTCCCCGGACCTCTGACCAGCCAGTGCCCCAGCCCCTGTGAGCCTCAACTTCCACACCTATAAAATGAAGGCGGTAGAGTCACTTCTGATAAGAGTCGAGCTAAGAAAACTACATGTTAAGAGCTAAGTACTCAGGAGGCACTCATATATTAATGGCAATCATCATTTTTGCTATCACCTTACAGTCACCAAGCTACAAAATATCATAACTCACAGGGACTCAAGAGATGAGTAGTTCAGGGACTTGCCCGACTTTCTGTAAAGGGCCCGGTAATAAATATTTTCAATTTTGTGGGCCACATGGGTCTCTGTCGGAAGCACCAAGCTCTGCCCGTTGTAGCGCGGAAGCAGCCATAAACGAAATGTAAATAAATGAGTGTGGTTGTATTCCAATAAAACTTTATTTACAAAAACACGCAGTGGGCTGGACCGGGCCCAGGGGTAGGCACCTCGGGTGGGGGATGTGATGTACTTTTTATTTTGTCTGATGCCTCCACCAAAGGGTAAACTCCAGGCACACGGTGGCTTCTGAAACCTGCACCCCGGCGTCTAGCTGAGACACTGCCACGCGTCCCTCCTCCCCGAGTAGTTCCTGAGCCTCTCATGACCCAGGCCCAGTGCCAGGTGCTAGGGACGCAGCAGTGACTGACGGGATGGGTGGCGGATTCCTGTGGGCGGCCCTGGAGTTGGGCAGGTCTGGGTTCAAACCCCAGTGCTGTCCCATCAGCACTGTGTGACCTCAGGAAAGTGACTCCACCATCTGGGCCTCAGTTTCCAGGAAATGAAGTGACCAGTAACAAACGCCTTGCTGATACCCTGTGAGGACGGAGGAGGGGGTATGGGACAGTGTTCCCCAGGCCACGCAGGTGGCCATGGACATGGGCTGGGACACAGACAGGAGCAGACTCGCCAGTGCTCACAGTACAGGGACTTCCGCTGGCCTTGAATATCTCACTGTGTTATGTGGGAAGCTGAACCAGCAGGCTGGGACCGTGGGGCCCAGAGACAGGGGCTCCCCCGCCAGCGTGTGGGGATGAGGACATGCTCCCATGCGTTAAAGGCTTGAAGCTTCTAGTGCCCGAACAGGAGGCCTCAGATGACCTCCAATGTCCTAGAAAAGCAGGGATGGAAGGACTCTTGAAACACATGGAAACAAGTGGTTTAAAAATTTTGTTTTTAAAACAAGGGGACCTGCTTGTTCAAGTGACACCCAGGCAGGCCCGGGGTGTCTTCAGAGCCCTGAAGACCTATACCGGGCCACAGGGCCCTTGGGGCCAGACAGGTCACACGTGTGGTGGCAGGGACCACACTGACCAGGAGAGCCCAGGACATTTAAGGGGGAGCTTCAGGCCATTCCAGTGTGGCCCAAGCTCCTGAGGTTCCCAAAAGAAGTGGGGAGATTGGGTTACTCTCTAAAACTATTTGAATGCTGACTCGATGTAAAATAAACCACCATGGGGGCCAACAAAAACCATCCTGTGGGTCACAGGCATCGACCGGCAGCCTGTTACAGTCCAACCTGCCCATTTCATAGCTGGGGAAACAGAGTCTTGGAGACGGCAGACACCTTACCCAATGTCACAGAGTGATTTTGGAAGCAAATCTGGGCTCAGATGTCTCCAAACCTCTACCCAGCCCCAAGTGCTCAGGAGAGGGTGGGGAACGGGAGGGAGTCCGGGTGGGGGGTGAGGGTTGGGAGGTAGGAACCTGGACTTCACAAGCCAAGAGCCCTGTAGGCTGGGACCGTGGGGCCCAGAGAGAGGGGCTTTCTGGTGTTTCTGTCATCCAGGATGGAGCGTGGACAAATGGGCAGGAAAAGGGATGAATATGTATTAATTATATATAACAATTTGTAGGGGGCGCCTGGGTGTCTCAGTCGGTTAAGTGTCCGCCTCTTGATCTCGGCTCAGGTAGTGATCTCACAGTGTATGAGTTCCAGGCCCACATGGGGCTCTGTGATGACAGTGCGGAGCCTGCTTGGGACACTCTCTGCCCCTCCCCCACTCTCATGGGTGCACCTGCTCTCTCAAAAATGAATTAAAAAACTTAAAAAATAATAATACATAATAATTCGCAATAATATATAGTAATACAATGCAGTGATAATAACTGATATCTTCTTAGTGTTTTCTATGTGCTGGGCACTAAGACAGAGTATCCACAGGGGAAAAGATGGTAATTATAAGTGGTGATGATAATTACAAGTGTAGACTCAGGATTAAAATCCTGTCTCTCCCACTTCCTGGTTAAGGGATCTTATCCAAATTAGATCTCTGTGCCTCGGCTTGTCCATTTCTTTTTACTTTTTAATTTTTTTTTATTTTGTGCCTCGGCTTGTCCTCTCTGTGCCTCGGCTTGTCCATTTCTTTTTACTTTTTAATTTTTTTTTATTTTGAGAGAGAGAGAGCACACACAGGTGCATGTGCACAGGGGCCTGGGTCTTGATCTCACGACCCTGGGATCATGACCTGGGCCGAAATCAAAAGTCAGATGCTCAACGGACGGAGCCGCCCAGGCGCCCCTCAGCTAGTCCATTTCACACAGCCCTTGGGAGAATCGAATCAGGTAACATACAACCAGTGCCTCGTGCCTGGTGAGCCCTGCTGATTCCGGTTATAATTACTGCTTTCTGACAGATGGGGAGGCTGAGGCTTCCAAAGGGACACGCTCCAGACTCCCAACCGCCTGTCTGCCCCTGAGCGCCCTCACAGTTGGCCTTGAACCAAGGTATGCCCCGCCCCGCCGCTGTCTCCTCCGGTCCAAGCCAGGAGGTGGGTCCTCGCTGCACCTCCATTCTGCAGACAGGAAAACTGATGCACGGGGAAGGCAGCCAGGAAAGCCGGACATGCAGCCGCTAGGTGGAACGACCGGATTCTAACTCGGGCCCGAGGCCTCAATCATGGGTGCCACCACTCGGCCTGCTTGCTGGCCACCGGAGTCTGGTCAAAAGCCTGTTGATGCAAGAATGCACCTGGCAGAAGGCCTGCCGCCCTGCCCTTGCCTCCCAGCATCTGAGCACGGAGGGTAACGAAAGCTCCTCCCCAGGCAGCAACCGCAGACGCTCCCCTGGGCGTATGGGCACTGCCCTGGGCAGCCCTCCCCTAGGATTTTGGGGGCCTGGCCCAGCTCATGGGATGTTCTCAAAGAGTCATTCCCACGAATCCTCCTCAGGCCACAACCGGGGTGGAGGAGACCAGAGAAGGGGTCTGGGGGGGGGGGGGCAGGATCTCAAAGCGGTCTCCTGAGCGGCCCCACACAGGGTGAATGTGTGGCTGCGGAGGGCAAGGGGGCCTCACCGATGGCAGGAGGAGGTGGCAGGTGACGAGGCCGGGAGCTGCTGTTACCCAGACAAGTGTCTGCAGTGCCACACAGCAAATCAGGGCCGTACTTTCAAATCATTCACACTGGCCGCTTGTGACCCACCTCTTTACTGCAGATCGACTCACAGAGTCACGTCGATGACATATTTGGATGGCTTTACCAGTCCCAAGGTGGCCTTATATCTGAGTTGTGACTCGGTCCACGCCCACTGCCCAGCAGGATACACTGAGGCCCATGCCTCCCTAGGCTCCTGACCGTGTTTACATTTCCCCAGGCTCCACAGGAATGCTTGATTTTAAAAGGGCAAGGAGAGGAAAGTAGGCACAAATGGATAAAGGCAGAAGGGGCTGGGCTGGATACAGCGGCCAGAGGCCCAGCTCCCTGGCCCTCCCAAACAGCAGATGCCCAGGGAGGCCAAGGCTGCTCGGGGGGAGCCCAGAACACGCGGGTGAAGGCTGGCTCGCGTTCCAGATCCAGCAGATGACAGGTTTAAGAACACCAGGAAGAAGTGATGACCTTGGAGAAACTTGGTGCCTCCACGAAAATGTCATGCCCTGACCTGGGCAGAAGCCAAAGAGCGTGAGGGAAGAGGTGGGGGTCCCAGGCACGGGGGTGACACCAAGAGGAGGCAGGGGACGCTGTGTGTCCCGAGGGACACCAGTGGGGCGCCTGCAACTCAGGACTGCCGGTCTCAGGCCTGGCGGGCGGCACCTCGGGGAGCAGTGGCTCCCTGAGGCCGCTCACACGGCCCACCTCACACGGCCCACCTCACACGGCCACCAGGGGGGCCACCTTCACAATGAGCACGGGGCCAGGGTGGGGCACGGGCAGGACCAACTCCCTTTGGCAGTTGAGGGACAAGCCTTCCCCCGGCCTCTGCAGGTCTTCGCTGTGAAGGGCTGCCCCGCTGGCCTGGGGTGGGGAGGTCTGAGCAGTTCTTTCCACTGGGTGCAGGTTCCTAATAGGCACCCCCAGGTCTGGGGTGGGTACTGCGGGCCCCCAGGCTCCCCACAGCCCCCTGTCCCACACGGGGCCCAGGCGGATGCCCTCAGCAAGTCAGGTCACTGTTACAGAAGCATCGTAAGCACGCAAGCACCTCTGCTCGGCGATCGCCGGGCTTCAATACCCGTGTCCTGATGCTCCCGGAGATGTTCCTCGAGACCACAGGACACTCCTCATCCTGCTAATGAGGCATTTAATTCAACTCGTGTTGGAAAATAATTTATAATGAGCACATCAAAGCCAGTGATTTCAAAGATTAGGATGGCTTCGGGGACTGTATTTCTTTAAGATTATCGGCACCCTCATCGGCTGCGGCCACCGATGGGGTTGTAAAACCAGGCGGCGGCTTTGGCAAACTGGCCCTTCTTCAAAAGGTGAGACGTGGAATTCCATGCAATCCAGCAATTCCACTCCTCGGGATATACCCGAGGGCACTGAAAACACACACGCCCGCACAGACGTGTCCACAAATGTGCACGGCAGCATTATTCACGACAGCCAAAAAGTGGACAGGACGCAAGTGTCCATCAGTCGCCAAGGGGAGAACATAGAGTACATCCATACAATGGAATATTATTCGGCCCTTAAAAGGTGATCAAATACTCCAACTTGAAACTAACATGACACGGCACGGTACCTATACTGGAATTAAAAACTTAAAAAAAGAAGTAATGAAATACGGAAAAATAAAATTAAAAAGCAACACAGAACCGCTATATGCTCCCACGTGGATGAGCCAGAATCATTCCAAGTGAAAAGCACCAGTCACAAAAGGCCACGTTGTGCGTGATTCCATTTACATGAAAGGTCCAGCACAGGGAAATCCAGAGACGGAAAATAGATTTCGTGGTTGCCAGGGGCTGGGGAAGGAGGAGGGATTGAGCAGCGATTGCCCGATGGGCCCAAGGTTTCTTTTTAGGTGATGAAAATGTTCTACAATTAGGTCGGGGTGGTGGCTGCCCAACTCTGTGAATACCCTAAAAAGCCGTGACCTGAATGCTTTAAAATCTGAATCATATCTCAGTAAAGCTGCTACAAAGAGATTATATGAGATCTTAAAGAATAGTGATAGGAACACATATGCTGGGTAAGTAATATAATCATACAATTAGGATTCCGTGGGGTAAAAATGGTTCACGAATGACTCAAAAAACCCAATTTCACAGTTATGGAAACTGAGGCTGGATGAGGAAGAATGACTCGAGCTGGCTACATCACTACTAAACCAGAGTGAGTCACACAGAGATCTGAGATCTGCATCTGCGTAACTCCAGAAGCCTGGCCTAACCATCAGGCCACCTAGCTGAGTGAAAGGATAGGAGACGGCATATGGGAGAGGTGTCCACAGCCCAGTATGGGGGGTCAGACCTGCAAGGAGGTGGCTAAGTGAGGTAAGGAGCCAGTTAGCTCTGTGGGTTTCAAAACAGGAAGCACCTCCGCAATGCCTGGGGATCGCTAGGGGAGGCTTCCAGGACGGGGTGCTGCCTGAGGCTCCTGAAGGATGAGTAAGAGTTCGCCAGCTCCTCTCCCCAACATCCCGACAGGACACAGGAAGTCAGGAGGCCTGAGGGTGGGTTTCAGCTCTGCCGCGTCCTGCCTGTGGGACCTACTAGGGCCGTAGGCACATGCCTTTCTGAGCCTCAGTGTCCCCAACCGATAAGCACAGCGCCTTGTAACAACTGCAACTCCGTCGATGGTTCCCACCCCTCCTCCCGAGGGGATGTGCATCGCAGTGGGAACGCCAGGCCTGACCTCTGTCCCACATTCAATGACGACTCGGCCGGGTCCAGCCGCGGTGACCAAGCCCCTCTTCCCTCGCGGCCACTCCCAGGCCGAGCTTTATCAGGCACCTCGCCTCCAGCTCACACTGCGAGGGGGAGGTTGCCGGGCGGTGGGATCTTCTGGCCGAATTACGCGGGGGACCCTCAAGTTCACATGGGCTCCCCGGACCCCAAGCTCTCGGCGGCGCCCCCCCCCCCCAACGCCTCCACTCTGGACACGCCTCGCAACTGCACGGCGTTGCAAGTTAACTTCCACGCGCCCTCCCCCCGCGCGTCCCAGCGCAAGCCCGGGGGTCCCCGCAAGCCGCGGAGGGGTCGGGGACCCGGACCGCGGTGACTCTCCGCTTCCCCCCCACACCCCCAACACACACACAAACACACACACACGGACGCCGAGCGCCGCCCTGGCGCTGGGTCCGAGGCGGGAAACGCGGGCCGGGGACACGGGCTCCGCTGCACCCCGCGGACATCGCTCCCGCCGCCCGGCGCCTGCGGATCCTCGAACCGGCCGCGCGCGCCGCCTCCCGCCCAGCTCCCAGCCTCGGAGCCCCAGCAGCCGCGCCGGGCCCGGGAAGAAGCCGCCCGGGCCGAGGGCTCCCCGGCGCCCGAGGCCGACCCGCAGGCGGCTCCCTGCCGGCGGCTGCGGCCCGGGGCCCCACGCGCCGCCCCAGGGCCACCTACCGTGCCGAGGCGCGGCGAGGCGACCCCGCGCGCCCAGAGACTCCCGGCTGGCCAGCCACCCCGGCCGGGGGAGGGGGAGGCACCCGCGCGCGGGGGCGGGGCCGCGGCGCCGTGACGTTGCGTGGGGGCGGGAACGGGCGGGGCCCCGCCCACGGCCGCTCCCCGCCCCTGCGGCCCGCCTCCGGCCGCGCGGTGGGGTGGGGCGGGGTGGGGCGGGGTGGGGCGGGGCGGCCCCGGGGAGCTGGCCCCGCCCCGGAAGTCCTCCTCTGCGTGCTGCCTTACCCCCCAGGACAGGCAGCTCACCCCTCTTCCTGCCGGGACAGCTCTGTTTCAGAGACTTACCCTTCTGTCTGTAAGCAGCGAAGGGGAATGGTCGCCGAGAAGTGGTGTGAGAGAAGAAGACTACACCGTGAGCAGAGTGCATTTATGCTCCTGTGTGTGTAACCCAAGAATAAAAGAGGGAGGGGCTAGCGTACATATTCACAGGAGTCAGGGGTTCTCAAGAAGGGGGCGACTTTGCCCTGCCCCCCACCGCAAGGACATTTGACAATATCTGAAGACATTTTTGGTTGTCACAACTGGGGGTCGGGGGTGTCGGACCAGTGTCTAGAGGGTAGAGGCCTGAGTGCTAAATATCCTGCAATAACACAGGACAGCCCACCCACCCCCAGCCTAAGATGTCAGCTGTGCTGAGGTTGAGAAACCCTGACATACATGAGTAAAATAATAAAACTCTAGGCTGGTAGGTCTCAGCTCCATCGAAGATATTTAACCTCCCTGCGCCTGTTTCTTCATCTGTGAAATGGGTGTATAATACATCTAACTATGCATTATATGCATAGTCATCGAAGGAAGGGGAAGGAAGGGATGCAGCTTACCTTTCGTTGTGGACCTTTGTTCTTTATTGTTGTTGTTTTTTAACCATCTGTATATGTTGCCTATTTAAAATAAATTTCTGTTGGGGCGCCTGGGTGACTGTGTCGGTGAAGCATCCCACTTCAGCTCAGGTCATGATCTCACACTCATGAGTTTGAGCCCCGTGTCGTGTCGCTCTCTGTGCTGACCCCTCAGAGCCCGGAGCCTGCTTCGGATTCTGTGTCTCCCTCTCTCTCTGCCCCTCCCCTGCTCACTGTCTCTCTCTCTCTCTCTCTCTCTCTCTCTCTCAAAAATAAATAAACATTTAAAAAAATAAATAATACAATACATCTCTCTAACAGTTACAACCATAACAGCAAACACACACACACACACACGCATCCTAAGCGCAGGTCTTTATCTAAACACTCCATCTATGTTTACGTGTGTACACTTTTAATATCCTGTGATAGGTGTATTGTCATCCCCATCTTACAGATAACAAAACCAAGGCATACAGAAAAGAGGTAATTTGTCCACAGCTCGCCATGCATTCATTTATAGCTCTTCATTAATTCATTCATGCGTCCAATAAATAGTGCCTACCACGTAGAAAGTATTGGGACTGACGATATGAAATCCCATCTCTATGAAGTTGACGGTTATTTAAGAACGATATCATATAGTGTTTGTTGTACACATATTAGAGGCCTTGAATGACTAACTGCATAGTAACCTGCTGGGTGTCTTATACGCCCCGTTGTGGACGGAGAAATGGAGATCAGGGGAAGAGATCTGAAGGGGGACCGTTTGTTTAGTAACATTCTGGCCAGCAACAGCATTTCCTGAGCACCTTGTGACGGGCACCGGCATGCAGCACCTAATAGGAGGACAAGGACCCTGCATCCACGTGGGGAAGCCAGACCCTTCAATACGAATCCACGATAGAGTGGGCACTTCTAATTGGGAAGGAGGAAACAGGGGGGATTAACCTGGCCCAGGGAGGGAGGGCCAGGCCTGAAACATGGGTAAAGGTCTATGGAAGAGGGTGCCAATCACAGAGACCAGCAGGTACAAAGGTCCAGCAGGAAGCACTTTTCAGATGCAGGCTTGCGTGAAAGGCAGTGGACCAGATGTGGGGAGAGGGGGGAGACAGGAGGTCAGAGGGGTCTGCAGGGGCTGAGTGCTGCGGGGCTTTGCTGAATGTGCGAAGGAGTCAGGACCTCATGTGGCAGCGATAGAAAGACATGGAAGGCGTTCCGCAGGGGAAGGACCTGGTCAATTTTTCTTTCTGCGGAGAGCCTCTGTTTGCTCTGTGGAGGAGGACAGGCAGGGAAGGTGGTTCGGAGGCTGTCGAAATACTCCAGGGGAGGTGGCCAACCCAGGGTGGGACCAGAGGCATGGAGGGGATGTTCGGGTTCCCGAGATATGGGGAAGACAGAACTGGCAGATCTCGGTCGGGGAGCTAGAGAAGGGGACCAGATGATCTTCTGGTTTCTAGGTTGGACCTTCTCCTGTCGGTCCTCCAACTTGGCGAAGCCCTGCAAATCTCAAGCTAGTGGCCCCTCCTTGAGGAAGCCTGCCTGACCCCCCAGGAGGTCCTGATGAGACGGACTCTGGACCATGCAGCCCAGGAATTTGATGTGGCTTTGAAACCAAATGAAAGGGTCTCACCCCATCTGCTCCTCCAGTTTGCAAATAACCAGGCAGGGGACTCTTCTGTCTTCTCTCCCAACCCGTTTCCCCCGCCTCTAGAGGAAGCCTGGCACTTAGGAGGCCCTCAGCCGATACGTGTCAGAAGCAGGAAGAATCAATGTGGCATAAAACACGTTGATTCTAGGGGCGCCTGGGTGGCTCTGTCAGTTAAGCGTCCTACTTTGGCTCAGGTCATGATCTCACGGTTCGTGGGTTCGAGCCCCGCATTGGGGTTTGTGCTGACAGCGCACATCCTGCTTGGGATTCTCTCTCTCTCTCTCTCTCTCTCTCTCTCTCTGCCCCTCCCCCCCTCTAAATAAACTTCAAAGTAAAACACATTGATTCTAAAACTCTTTCCAGCTCCAACATTTGAGAAGCGATACTAGTGATGAGTGAGGGAAATGCTGTGCTTTAAGCTCCTTATCATATTCAAGTCCACCCTTTACTCCTTCCAACAACCTCATTACTCCCATTTTACAGATGAAGGAACAGAGGCTCCAGTAGGTAATTTGTCTTGACCGCACGCAACAGCTTGTAAATGTCAGAGCCGAGATGCAGACTCGGGATGGCAGTGGCAGCAGGTGGCCCGCAGCGGACAGGGAGCTAGGATCGGACGGGGAGCTAGGATCGAGGGGCAGGTTCTCTCCTCCCGCCGGAAGGATGCGTAGCACTCCTAGCTGGGTACCCAAGCTTCACAAAACACTCTGATCCTAGGTATCTGACCCAGGTGACTGGCTGTCATGGCAACGAGGCTCTAAAGGGACACTCCCCTCTCTAGGAAGTCCTCGGGACACCCCGGCGCAATGAGCCTCTCCGCAGACTCAGTTGCTATGTGCCCATCAGCATCTGGTGCTATCACGCAAGGGATCACACCCCTGGGTGGTCCTTCCACCCCCACCCCGCCCCTCGCGCGCACACACCGCTGACTTCTATCCATGGCCTGATGCCCAGAAAATCGTGGTTTGCCCCCTGCTGCCGTGGATGGGAAATAACTTTCCACAACCAAGGCACTTTGTCCTCCCAAAGGCCTGTGACTCAGAGAGTCAGGAGCTGGGACCTAATATTGAAACATGGTGACATCCCAGCATGCCCTGCGTTTTGAAGCCAGCATTTAGGGCAAAGCTCCCGCAGAGTCCAAACCAGCACTGAAAAGCCCCCCCAAAAGCGATGGGCACCAAAGCCACGTGACCAAGTCCGGCTCCAACGGTGGCCTCCAGCAAGGTGCCCACCATCACTTCTTCGGTTGAGCACCTGATGAAGTCAAACACTCTAAGTTTCAGGTTTGAGGCAAAAAAAATGTGACTTCTATTTAAGCTCTGAAATTCTGTTCCAGGTGGTGAGAAGCTCACATGTTGAAAGTAGGACCCACGGCAGAAACAACGGGTCTGTAACTCTTAAATGTCACCCTCCCTCCCCATCTGTTTGCATGTTCTTGTCTGGACTTGCTTGTCCTTTGTATCTGTTCTGGCTTTTAATTACATGGTGTGTTGATTCATATGCTTGTTAACAAAAGCGAAATCACATATGGATACAGTGATAGGTCAAACAGAAAATAATGACTTGGACATTTCCTTCCTGGCTTTTGTTGGTTGGTTTTGCTGAGCGTGAGCTCACGTTTCAGCATGGCGAACGCGCACACTGTTTTCGTACACCTGTGAGAAAATCAGGGTGTTGACGCCTCTGAGTTAAAGCAACCTGGAAAATCGAGATCACGAACACACATAAGCTTTATCACTCATTTTAACGATGGGTTTCCATTATGTTTGCCTTTTATAGTACTCTCAGGATTGATACGCTGAAAACAAAACACCTGTTACGTCCAAAATAGTTCTTCCAAGAAGTACGAAATCCAAATTCTAAGTGATCAGAAAGCAGCTTGTGTTATATTTGAACGGGGAGTCTTTCTCTTTTTCTTCCTCTTTTTCACCAAATCATGCATCTCGCTGTCAGTGAGGTCTCAGAGTCGAGCTCGTGTGGCTCGTGTGACTGGAAGGCCTGACTCTACCGTGGTAGAGTTCTAGAGCTGCCCCCACCAACCTTAGGAACTAAGGATGGGAATCTGCGTAGCTCGACTTGGGAACCAGAGAGTCATGGCAGTTTAGAGACAAACTACAGAATCTTGGAGAATCACGGAAGTTGGGAATCACGGAATCCCAGCGTCAGAATCTTGGGTCTGGTTGAACATTCGAGCGGCCCTTGTAGGAACGGGAAGGATGAATCCCAAGGAACGGAAGCATTTTGCCCAACACTGCAGCTTCTAACAGCGGGGCAGGGCAAACACCGCATGTATAGATTCCTGCCCAGGAAACTTCTAGTCCAAGGCAAGAGAACCTGTCTTCTGATGGAAGACACTGGTGCCATTAGAGGGCGGAGGCGGGGAGAATGATGGGAGGGAGAGGGAGGGCATGCCTCAGAGGACAAAAGCCTTAGGAGTCAGGTGGTGCCTCAGCTTTGAAGCTCAGTAAAACCACAGAGTGGGGTGTCGGGGGCCCCACCCTTCTTTCCAGCTTCATCTCCTGCCACATTCAGCAGCTTCTTCCTACCCTCCACCCCCAGCTTCTGCCCACACAACCACCAAGCTGTGCTCTCATGTCAGTAAGCTTTGCTTGGGTCCACCACAAGCTCTCTCAACCTCTGTGCCTTTCCACATGGTGCCCCAGGCCTGCCAAGTCCAGCTGTGTAAGTTGGGCACAGCGCAAGGGTATCGCCTTCACACTTCAGATGTCCCAGATTTAGACCAGGAAATTCTGGCAGATGGCAGTCAAATGTCTTGAGAAAGAGGTATCATTTTGTCATTTGTACCAAGGTGCCATGTGGGGTGGTGGTAAGGTCCTTGCTGTGTGCTCTGCCTGGAATGTCATCTCTCCTCTTCTCCACCCCCATCCCTCAAGGTCCCCTCAAATATCCCCTCCTCCATGGCAACACCTCCCCGTCCCCCCCCCCCACCTTCCTACGTGGATTAAATGTTAATAACATCAATCAATGCAAACTGTGGATATGGGCGTCAATATTGCCGGCTGCAGATTTCCAAAGAGCAGGGCATGTACTGTTTATAGTAGGAGAGATGATTCTCAGTGGAACTCGGACCCGGGATTAAGTAACGCTGCATCAGATACAAGAACAGTAATGCTCTTTTCAATCCTCTTTGATTATATCAGGGAGAGAAAATCTGTTTGGCTTGTGTCTTTCAGACCTCTCTGCAACACTTGCTAATCACCCATTTTATCAAAGCGCGAGTGGACTACAGGCTTTAGAGCCATCAGCAGGCAGGTGTCTGTCTGATACTTGGTCTTCTTAAAAGTATATTTACACGATTGCTTTCTATCTGTGGCATATGAGGCTGATTTTCCACTTCCCGTGGCGTTATAAAGCTTCATTTACAAATCAATGCCTCTAAGCACAAAGTGGGAAGTCTGTTTAAATAAAAATATTAAGTAAATAACAAGACAGGTGTTAAGCAGGGAAGGCAAAGAATCAGTAGTGGGCATGAGGGAGTAGCGTTGGAAAACACAGATTTGCTTAAGAGTGGAGGCTCAGCAGCCCGACGGCCTGGGTTCAAATTTTGGCTGCGGGACCTTGGGCAAGTGCTTTTTCCCTCTCTGAGCCTCAGTTTCCTCACCTGTTAAATGGGAGTCATTATAATACCAGCCACTTAGAGTAGTCCAAAAGATATATTAAGAGAACGTGTGTCGTGAACTTTTGCCTGCTGTGTCTATTACTAGTATACATAATTACCAAGACGGAGGAAGTCACACGCTGGCAGTGATGGGGGACCCCACAGCTCACATCTATGCACAGACCCAGGAGACATGTTGGCTTTAGGAACTTTTATTTGCATGGGAAAGATGAGGAAATGGAGTCTGGAGGAGGGGTGGGGCAAGGGAGAAGAGCAGGGTGTAGATGGGGTCACTTGGGGGGCTCGGCGGCCAGGACTGGGAAGCAGCCTTCACGGTGCCACTGCCGGTCGCGCAGGCGGCGCACGGACTGCATCTGCGGCTGGAAGGCCCCCCAGTCGTTCCAGTGCCGGAAGTCGCCGGGCTCCAGGAGGTACTGGTACCCGCGGTAGCCGGGGTATTGATAGCCGACCCAGCTGGAAGGGAAGTGGGGAGGACAGGGTGAGACGGTCAGCCCACTCCCTGGCACCCAGGTCCCCAGGCCAGCCCGCACCCCATCCCTGCGATGGGCTCTCCATCCCTCGTGGGCTTGGGTCACAGGATGCGGGCGTGGCTCCTCTGTCCTGGATTTGCCCCTCCTTGGGGCTTCCTATTGGCTTTGACCAGTAACTAAAAGACCTCAGTTTCCCCTTCTGGAAGGCAGGAGTGGTCACTACGGCCGGCGTCTTAGGGGCCAGATGGACAAATGCACCTAAAGTAATTACTGAGTATATTGTGGGCTTGGGTGGTAGGGAGGTCAGCACACACACATCCCACGGATGGCGGTGACGTGGGGCTCGCGGAACAGGATCAAAGGCATGAGGATAGGTCTCGGGACTGGTTAGCAATGAGGCAGCGAAGAAAGAGGAGCCTGCTTTCAAATAACGGTTTCCGATGTACGTAAGTGAATTTACACGTAGTGGTTGGGAACGCACGTTCTGATATCAGCAATACTCCCGTTCGGATCCCAGCACTGCCGCCTACTAGCTGTGAGAACTTGAAGACAGGACTTATCAGAACTGCAGCTTGCTGTCCGTGAAACGGTCGATAATGCACCCACCTTGTGGGTTTGTTACAAAGATTCCACAGCTATTCAGGGAGAGTAGTTAGCGCAGGGCGTGGTACGTAGGTATCGTTGAAGATTCTTTTCTGACTTAGGTCACTGCCTGGGCTGGGCGGGTCTGTCCAGGCCTCTCCCACACCCCCTGCCCACCTTTCAAAACCTGCGTTAAGATCTAGTCACCTCAGGTAAGCCTCTGATCTGCCCTCTGCTCCAACACACACACCCAGGTCCCAGAACCTCCCTTTCTCCTCTGACCTCCTGCGTAGACCACCTCTGAGCCAGTAGTGTTGGACATCATCTCACGGGTATACTTGGGCCTCCCTGTCGGGCCGAGTAAGCCCCCTGAAGGCAAGAATCGAGCCTTATTCATCCCGCCTTCCCCAGGGATCTAATGTCTGGGCTCACAGGCGATGCTTAGTAAATATCAGATGGTTTGCATCCAAGAACACCGTTTGCAGAGAAGAGGAAAGGCCAAGAAAAAGGCCAGAGCCCTGATGGTGTTACAGGAGCTTAGAACGCATCTGGGTGAGACACAGAAGCCCTATATCTGCTTAGAGGAGACCAGGACCGTCTGGCATGGCCGTTCGAAGGCAGAGGGATGGACACAGTGATCTCCTGTGGGCATCCAGTCCTCTGCGTTCTCACAGAAATGAGGTCACAGGGCTCTGTTTTGAAAGTTTCAAATCTAGAGGCACCTGGTGGCTCAGTTGGCTAAGCGTCTGGCTTCGGCTTGGGTCCTGATCTCGTGGTTCCTGGGTTTGAGCCTAGCGTTGGGGTCCACACTGACAGTGTGGAGTCAGCTTGGGATTCTCTCTCTCTCTCTGCCCCTTCCCTGAATGGGCTCATGGGCATGCCCTCTCTCTCTCTCTCTCTCTCTCTCTCTCTCTCTCTCTCTCTCTCTCTCTCTCTTTCTCTCTCTCTCAAAATACATAAACTTTTGAAAACCTCAAATCTGAAGAGTTCGAATAAAGGGCCCTTTTGGATCAAGGAGTCTGCTGGACCCATTGAATAGATGGCAATACTGAGACAGACAGAGGGGCACGGGGCTCACCCGGGTTTCATGGCACCTCAGTGATGGGTCAAGGCCCCTGCACCGCACAGGCTCACCTCTCGGAAGCCACAGTGCTCATTTCCCCAGAGGCTCTGGGAGTCCCCCCCCATACTCCCAGCTGCCTGCATGAGCTCTGCCTCCTCGTGTATTTCTCCAACCCCAATGCGGGTCTAGAAGCGCTTATTCTCCCCCTGTCCCACCTTTTTAGAACCAATCGCCAGGTTTGTTTACACGGACATGCCATTCATCAAAGTACGAGTCCACTCTCCAGGGGAATAAAGCTCTGTAAGGCGTGAGCACTGGGAGCACTGGGAGCACTGGGAGGGGCCGTGTGGCCTTCCTACGCACCCGGGGTTATATTCTCTAACGGGGACGGCCTTGGAGTCTGTGCCT
This sequence comes from Cryptoprocta ferox, assembly GCA_028646485.1. Lineage (NCBI taxonomy): Eukaryota > Metazoa > Chordata > Mammalia > Carnivora > Eupleridae > Cryptoprocta > Cryptoprocta ferox. The sequence goes on along the minus strand of CM053566.1, from coordinate 23,594,221 downwards.
AAAGCAGAAGCCAGGGCCGGGCAGCAGAGATGCTTACGTTCCGCTGGAGACCCTCACGCTGCCCACGCGGTCACAGAAGCCATAGACCCAGAGACTGGGCACGTCATCTTCCTGGATCTCCATGGTGTTGCCTTTGAAATTGGCACCTTCAAACAGGCAGATCTTGTGCTCCTGGGAGTCCTGGGGAAGGAGAGACCGGGTCAGGCATGTGAAGTGTGAACGGGGCAGAGAGAAGTAACATCGAGGGGCCTCCTGGGCCTGGAGAGAGAGAGAGAGAGAGCTGGGTCTCTCCTGGGATCGGCACCGTCCAGCCTGGAAGGGCCCTCCTCAGCTGTGGAAAAAGGATATGACAGCCTCTATTTTATGGAGTTTCATGCGGATTAAATGAAGTAATCCACATAGCACACTCCGCACCACGCCTACGATTAAGTGCTTACCGAACCATTTATTCCTTATTGTCATCAGTACGGTCAGGGACGCAGAGGCTCAGAGAGGCCAAGACTCCTGATCACCGCCACACAGCCAGCGAGAGCCAGAGGCTTTCAGAGAAGCAATCCATTCCTCCCACTCCCTCCTGCACGCGTCTCCCCTCCATCCTGCCACACCAGCTGTGCTTTAGTGCCTCTGCACCCAGTTCACCCTTGCTTCGGGGGACTCCCTTTGCAGCAGAAAAGCCCGTCAGGCTTCCTGTGGCTGACTTGGTCCCCCAGGGAGCTGGCTTCCTTGACCACCCCTGGCCGGCTTCCACCCCCCACAGCAGAGCCCCGCTAGCCTCTCCTGCTCTCCTAGCACACGGCGTGTGCCACGTGCTTTGTGATTACAGATCGATTGCTGTGATTGGGTTCTCAGTAGCTGCCAGGGGCCTTGCCTGTCCCATGAAGAGTCCTGTGCCCCCGGAGCCTGCAACGGAGCCTGGCAGGAAGAAGTCAACCGACGCTGGTTGAATGCGTGATGGTAAGTGGACGGTAGGTCAGGTTGGACACCCATCTAATGTCCCAGGAGTGGGAGCGGGGAAGGAGCCAGGGAGCCCGGCGGGGAGGGAGCTGGAGCTGCCCAAGGAAGAGATCATGGTGGCCCACACGAGGACAGTGGCCGAGATAGAGAGGGGACAGTGGTCTGGTGTTCTCAGCCCCAGCACCACCTCAGACCTGGTGGTCGTGTGAAAGATATCAGTGAACCCAAGCGCAGAGATTCAGATTTAATTGACCTGGGGTGGGGGCCAAGCATTGGGATTTTTTCCCCCTAAAAATACATTGTATTTAAGCAAATATGTCCAGCCTATTAGAATTTCAACATGCAAACGACATAGCAATACTAATGAGATAGTTACGTTCCTATTTTTATTTTTTACTGCGTATTCAAACCCTAGTTTGTGTATTTTACTCTGAGAGCACATCACTATTCAGACTAGTCAAGACGTAAGCATTCAACACCCATATACGGCTATTCCTTAGGGTATCGGACAGCAAAGCTCTAGAAACTACGAGAAATGCCCCTGCTGGTCGATCTTCCAAACAAGCTTTGTTGACATAGATTTCCTTTTAAGGACCCTTGATTGAGAGATAAATCTATGAATTCTTCTGCCAGGCGCCCCGACAAATCCATCAATTCTTACAAATGGCCCAGTATAGCCTGATAACTCAGCTCCAAATCCTGAGAAATATGTGGGGAAGGATGCGGTTGACTAATCCACTAAGACAAAGTCTGGTGATGCCGAAAGAGCCGGCATCACGGACATTCATCAAAGCCCTTCGTGAAAATTCCCATCATGGAGGCGAAAGTTCGTCACCCTTGGAAATCAACACTGGCGACTGGAGACATGGCTGGTTCATGCATCGCAGTCAACAGTGTTCTGGAAAAACTGAGTTTCTTGGGGATCACACCACCGAGCTTGGCTTTGAGTCTTCCTCGAGTTACACTCTTTAACTCAGTTAAATATCATAAAGGAGCTACTTCAGTGCGTTGTCCTCTGTCCGCGAAGTTCAAGGCGCCCTTCTACAACATCTCTCTTCTCAGCTACCACACAGGCTTGAACCTGCCCGTTTGATGTTTTGAATAGGCCCTGGGATTTTCAAAACTTCTTAGGAGGGTCTAACGTGCAGTCAGGAGTGAGAAACAGTCCGCAAAGAGAAGCAAGGAAGACACTGAAGTTTCTAGTTCCAACCACTAAGGCAGTGAGTCTACTCTCTAAAGCCGCAGGGAAGGAAAAACCACGTTTCGTATTTCTCCTGCGTCCAGGGCTCCTGGCAGGGGCTGGGCGCGCCAGGAGTGTGTCAGGCACACCTTATAAATCGAAGAGCCTCAGAGCCCAGTGCCCTTGGTCATTGTCCCTCCCTGCCTGCCATTTCTCCTTCTTTCCCTGGCTCATCCCCCATTCCCTTGTCTGCCATCAGACCTGACACTTGCTCCCGCCCCCTCCCCACCGATCCCCCAGGACGGGCTCGGGAGCCACTCACCATCTTGATAGGCCGGAAGGACATGAGCCTGTCGCTGCGGTAGCTGCTCGACCACGTGTCCCAGCGTGGATACTCACCCTTCTCCAGGACAAACATCTCTCCCCGGAAGTTGGACTGCTCAAAGGCGACCCAGCTGGATGTGACAGGGATGGACAGAATGATGAGGGCCGGGAGGGGCAAAGGCGAGAAGGAGAGAAACCGTTAGCACAAGCCCTCCCCGCACCCTTGGGTTTGATCTTAGGCTATGTCGCTTACGGGCTGTGTGCCCACGGGGTAGGTGGCTTTACCTCTCTGAGCCTTGGTTTGCTCATCTAATAGGCCTATTTTCTGGAAGTGGGTGGAGGATTCAGTGAGACAATGTGTGTCATTATGTGAGCAAAATGTTCCCCCCCCCCCGGTGGGATTCACACATAATTTAAGCACTACGAAGACCCTGCAGTAAAATAAGACATAAGAAGACATTTTATAATAAACCTGATTACAGCTAGAGGAAAGTCTCTGTCGGATGCCGAGGGACCTTTCGCACTCACCAGTCTCTCTTTCTGTGATGAGGGGAGAACAGTCATCCACCCAGAGCCTTGAGCAAACAATGGGTATAACACCACTTCTCTGGGCTCAGTGTGCTGATTCTCCACCTTTTACTCACAGCAAGGGGTACTAGCTTTCCGTTGTGAAAGTGATGTCAGGGTTCTTTAAATAGATACTTACCTGTGGTCAAAAGGGTCATTTTAAATGAAATATACTAAATAAATCAGAGTCTTGGAAGTACAGGGTTAAGGGGAACGCTGACACAGGGGCCCGAAGCCTACGTTGGAAAAGGACTGGTCTGGAATATGGAAGACACTCAGTAATTGGCATGGAGGCAGCGGTAGTGACATCCACTTCTCAGATACGTCTGAGAATTAAGTGTGACAGTGCATTTGAAGTCGTTCAGTCCTCTACGAGAAAGGATTACAAGTCTGAAGTCACATAGGGCTTTTCCTGGCTTTCCCTGATTAAGGATGGGAAGTGCACTTGTGTTAAAGGGACCCCCTGGTTCTGGGGGAGGTTGATGAAAAAGTTGAGACTAAGGGACCCAGTTTCATAGATGAGAAAGTTGAGGCTAAAGGACCCCTTGACCTTTGCTCGATATGTGTTCAGGGGATCTCAGGGAATAAAAGGGGACCCTGACATTAGTATCATCTCTCTGAGATCTCCCTCAGAAGGAGATGGGGGGGCTGTGGGGGATGGGCTACCTCCATGGACTGAAACACTACGAGTCCCAGGAGCCCCAGGTCCTTGTCTGAGGAGTTAGCCATCCCACACTGGAGTGAGAGAATTGAAGATGCAGTTGTGGTCCTCGAATAGAGAGGAATCTGCCTCAGCTCTGCTTGACCTAGAGTAGATGACAAAAGGGGTGGATGGATGGATGGATGAATTAGTGGTTGAATGGACGGGGAGATGAATGGATGGACGGGTGGCTGGATAGGTAAGTAGATGGATACAAGCATAGATGGATGGATGGATGGATGGATGGATGGATGGATAGAGGAGCAGATGGATGAATAAATGGAAAATGAATGGGTGGATGGATGGATGGATGGATAGAGGAGCAGATGGATGAATAAATGGAAAATGAATGGGTGGATGGATGGATGGATGGATCTATATAGATGGATGGATAAATGAATGGGTAAGTGGATGATGAATGGATGGATGGATAGATGGCTGGCTGGCTGGCTGGATGGATGGCTGTGTGGATGGATGGATCTATATAGATGGATGGATAAATGAATGAGTAAGTAGATGGATGATGAGTGGATGGCTGGGTGGGTGGGAGGAAACCTTGGAAGATGGCGCCATGTGGTCATTAAGACCACAGACTCTAGAAAATGACAGACGTTCTAATCCCAGCTCATCCTTTCTTTGCTGCGTGACTTCAGGCAAGTCACTCAAACTCATTAAGCCTCAGTAGAGGAGAGGAAATATTGCATCTACCTGTGAGGGTCGAAAAAGGAATGCACGGAGCAAGTCGAGCACAGAGAAATCTCAATAACTACTATCTTTTATGATTAAAGAAGGAACAGAGCTGCTGGAGGTCTGAGCGCATGGAAAGACAGATTCCAATGTAGTCTTGCCACCCTGCCCCCCTCCCCCCAGACTTTCCCTGTCATAGCTCTGGGAGTCATAACACCCAGCAAGGACCTGTTATAAGAATGAGGAATTGTATATATTTATTCCAATCCTTTCTCATCTCCTGTGGCTCATTGGAGCCTTATGAGCAAGGAGAGAAGTAGGGCAGGGATATTTAGTTACAGATATGGAAACTGAGGCTCAGAGGGGGCAAGCCACCGGCTAAGGTCCCGGCATGGTTTCAGGCAGGCATGCCCCCCTCTCCCCACCCCTGGGCTGAGGGCACGGCTCTCCTCTCCTTCCCCTGCCCACCTCATCCCCTCCATCCTTTCTCTGCCACCGTCTTTCCCACAGCCCTGCCAGTCCTGACACAGACTCAGGGTGCTGAACCACAGCCCCTTTTCTCTCCCCGCCAGGCGCAGCCCCAGAGGGCACACCAAGGACCAGCTGCATCTTTGTTGGAGGAGAAATACTCTGGGTTTGAGTCACTGTCACCAAAAAAAGCCTGAAAACCCAAATTGGCCACATCCGCAGCTTCTGCTCCCTGCCGGGCTTTGGGGCTGAGGGTGGGGCTGAGGCTGTGCTGGCCACACAGGGGCGGGGGCAGGGACAGGAGGTAGAAGGGCACCTCCTTCACTGAGCTTCGCTGAACTCACAGGGCAATGGAGAGGGTAAACAGCCGTGGCTGTCACCCGCTATGTTTGGGCGCTCACCAGGTGCCGGGCGCGTTGCTGCCTTCTCTCTTCCAGGCTTCAGCATAATTCAATGGAGGGGAGTGGGGCCATTACTCTCTCCATTTCAGAGATGAGGAAACTGAGGCTCGGAGACTGTGCAAGGTGAATGGGGGAGTTGGGACTTCAGCTCAGGCCTGACTGACCTCAAAGCCCATCTGCAGTCCCACGATGCTGGGTATACAGGCCGACCGTACCCCTTGGGGGACCGGGGGGTGGTGAGACAAGAGGCAAAGGAGCCATGTGGGGCTTGTCCTGTGCTCTGGCCTCGGCAGGGTTTGGAGCTGATATAGCCACTACGTCCACCAGGCCTTCCGTGCGGGTCACTAAGGCCCAGGGAGGCCCGGAGAGCCAGGGGCAGGCAGCGGAGTAAGAGATAAAAACACTACGGACGAAAAAATTGACCTGAGTTGAATCCAGCCTCTGCCACTTACTGCTCCATGACTTTGGCCAAGGGACCTAACCCCTCTGAGCCTCGGTTTCCCCAACTGTGAAAAGGGCATAAGAATAGCGCCTGCCTTGGGGTGCGTGGGTGGTTCAGTCAATTAAGCATCTGACTTCAGCTCACGTCACGAGTTCGAGCCCCGCGTCAGGCTCTGTGCTGACAGATCGGAGCGTGGAACCTGCTTCGGATTCTGTGTCTCCCTCTCTCTCTGCCCCTCCCCCACCTTCTCAAAAATAAATAAAACATTTTAAAAAAGAGAATAGCCCATGCCTCATGCAGCAATCATCTAGGTAAAGCCCTCAGTCGGTGTGGAGCACCAAGTGTGTGCCCAGCAGATGCTTATTATTTCTCTTAAGGCGGCCTGATGCCCAGGAGAGAGGCAGGCAGGGTTCGTTCCTCCTATGGAGAAACAGCATTTCTCCCCCAGGGTCATGACTTACTGTGAGTGTGACCTTATGCTAACCAAATCAGTTCTCTGAACCTCAGTTTCTTTATCTGTAGAATGGGAAGGAGGAGAACACCTCCCCCTCGAGTTTGAAGTGAGGACGGGAAATAATACACAGGTCTCCGCTAGCATGGCGCAGGTGCCCAGGAAATGGCAGCTGCTGTTTCATCATTGTTATTTTATCATAGTATTTTACCGTTTTATTATTTCACGCCTATTATTTTACTACTCCACTATGGCAGCTACTACGTTTCATTATCGGGCAACACTCACGGTCCCGAGGTGACAATGAGGCTGCGCACTCGGTCGAAGCCGCGGTCTGCCAGGTTCAAGCACTCCCCAGAGAATTCCACGCGACGGCCCTGGAAGTTCTCCTGCTCGAAGACCACCAGCTGCAGGAGGGAACCCCCATCCCGGGGGGAAAGGGGCACAGAGTGAGGGGGGAGGCACACCTCCGAACTGGAGAGGCTCCAGGTCAAAACTTCATGAAGTTTCTATGTAAATAAAAGTAGACCTACACGGATCATAGGCGAGTGGGCCATGAGCCAGATTCTGTGAAACAGTCCTGTCCTCCTCCCTCCCTTTCACTTCTGGACTTAGCATCTGCACCATCATTGGGAATTATGGATGTTCCTTCCTGCCTTGGTGCTGTTCCTTCGGCCTGGAACGCCCTCTCCAACATACAGCCCCATCCTGGAGCTCCTGTTCCCTGTCCTGCTCTGGGCTCAGACGTCACCTCCTCCAGGAAGCCTTCCCTGATGCGCTTGCCCCATGTGGGCTTGGTTGAGTGACCCTGCACTGTGCTTAACCCTTTATCAGCACAACCAACACAGCCCCTGCTGCTTTGCTGCCTGGTTTCTCTCTGTGCGCCCCCTCCCCCTTTATTCAACCTCCAGAGACCAAAGCCTCCTCCAGGGCAGGGTGTGGGGTTCTGCACCTGCAGCCTCAGCCTCAGCACCTGCAGCCTCAGCCTCAGCACCTGCCACGGAACTGACGCTCCGAAAGCACTTGCCAGTCTACCCGCCTGGCGTAGGGGCCTCTGCCTTGAACTTGGGCTAATCCTTGCCTTCACGGAGTCTCCGGTATTTTGTCATCCCAAGTTGGGAAAACCTTGCCGTCCACTTGAACTGAGGCAAGTGTCTTCGTCCTCTGCGCCTCACTGTCCCCAGCTCTACAAGGAGGCTCACACCCCCTTGACCCGCACTTGTACCCCCCCCACCTGCCCTCCCCAGAGAAACTCTGGCGCGTGGGCCGCAGGAAACAGGGACAAGAGCACCCTGGCCACACTGTTCACCAGAGCAAAGCTAGCCACCACCCAAACGGTTGTCGGGACTGGCAGTCCCACTCTGAAACACCAGCTGCCGAAACGAGTGACCCGCGGCCACACACAGCAACGTGGAGGATTATTCTAGACCTCATAGTAGTAGGTGAAAAGAAAAGAGAAAACCCCAAATGATTGCATACAGCATCGTTCGAGAAGTTAAAAACACGTAAAATACAAACACAGGAATTTCTTTTAAAGGCATAGTGCATAAAAATGCGAGGAGGCAGATGATGGGCAGGGGTGAAGGTGGCAGTTGCCTTGAGTAGGGGACAAGGGTGGTGGGCTCATGGGGAATACTTCAGAGTTAAAGGATTTTTACTAGTCTCTGGCTTTTAATGGGGAGGTGGTGGGGGTCTGCAGGCATTGTTGACTTATTAAAAATTAAATAAAGGGGCCCCTGGGTGGCTCCGTCAGTTAAGCGTCCCAACTCTTGATTTCTGCTCAGGTCATGGTCCCGGGGTTGTGGGATCGAGCCCCGCCACAAGCTATGAGCTGAGCATGGAGCCTGCTTGGGATTCTCTCTCTCTCTCTATCTCTCTCTCTCTGCCCATCTCCCCTGCGTGTGCTCACACTCTATCTCAAATTAAAAAAAAAAATCAAATGAAAATGAATGATTAAAGAATTAACTGCATAGGGGCGCCTGCGTGGCTCAGTGGGTTAAGTGTCTTACTTCAGCTCAGGTCATTATCTCACATTTCATGAATTCCAGCCCTGCATCGGGCTCTGTGCTGACAGCTCAGAGCCTGGAGCCTGTTTCGGATTCTGTGTCTCCCTCGCTCTCTGCCCCTCCCCTGCTTACACCGTGTGTCTCTCTCCGTCTTTCAAAGATGGATAAGAACATTAAAAAATTTTAAAGAAAGAAGTAACTGCATGACAAAAGCTGGCCACACACAGACCACATGAGAGAGCATGTCCTGAACCCAGTTTTGTGAACCCCAGTTTGAAACCAAACCCACCCCAGCCCAAGGGACTCGATGTGCGGAAGCCCTTTCAGACCTCAGTGCCTCAAAGAATTTTCTGGAGGGTCCCAGGCCACCTGCTGCTCCTAGAGTACCTCCCAGAGGGGCTGGTGGTTCTTGCTGCTAAGCCAGCCCCCCTCTGCCCCTCCTTCATTCTCGAAACTCTAAAAGCGAAGCCTGGTTGGCAGGGGGAGAGGGAGGAGGGGAAGTGGAGAGGGAGGGAGAGGGGAGGAGGGAGAGGAAGTGCAGGGATGGAGCCCAGCCACTGCTCCCCAGAGTGCTTACCTTGTAGCTGCCCGGAGGCAGGTCCCCCGCTTTTGTCGTGGGCACAGACGCGGGGGCCAGGGCAGGGCCGGGCCCGGGGGCTGGTCCTGCGGCCGGGGCCCCCTTCCCCTTCTCATCGGGCCCTGGGCTCACTGCAGCCGTAGCTGAGGCCTTCGCAGCCTGGGACATGGTCCCCACCTGCAAACCTCTGCAAAGGAACCTGTGGCCTCGGTCACTCAGGGATGGTGCCCCCAAGCTGTGTCCCAGCCTCACATCCCCACCCCCCTCCCATATTTGCAGGCTTCTTTGAACTCATTTGCACACACACACATACACACACACTCTCTCTCTCTCTCTCTCTCTCTCTCTCTCTCTCAGTCTAAATTCCCTGCCTGGGGACCACTCATTCCCGGTATGTCTTCCTCCCCGGCCTTTCACCAGGCCTCCCACCACCTGCCGCGCGCCCCTCCCTCCATCCCCCTGCTAATGTCCTTTCTTTCCACCCTATATCTGTGCACACTGCCCGTCGGGCTTCTCTGTGCTGCTTCCATTCAGTTCGTTCCCCAGATTCATAACAGGATGTCCCGTTTGGGAGCCCTTGGGGTACAATACCCCAGGCACGTAGGGAGCATTCTCGACAATGAACGCCGAGCCAGTGTGGTGGGTTTTTCAGTGGGTGCCATCTTACACGCTCTGAGCTCAGAGAAGGGAGGTGACCGGCCCCAGCACACACTGCTGCTAAGGGGTGGGGCTCCGATTTCACCTCAAGCAGATGGACCCAGCCCCTGGGTGGTTGCATGCTCTGCTCCTTCCTTATTCTGTTGAGCCCACGTTTGGCCCAGAGGTATCACCACCGCCTGCTTGGGAATGAATGCCTGCGGGTTCTTGACCTCTTCCCCGGGTTGAGCTGCCGCCTCTGGCCTTATCTGGGAACGGGGCTGGGACTGGGGCCTAATGGGGAAGCCAAGAGGATGGGTCGAGGGCATGGAGGGGCTCCTAAAACGAAGACTGTGGCTGCGTAGGCGCTGGCTGCCGAGGGCTTGGGTCAATGCCTGTGGCTCCTCCTTGCTTTGGGGTCACGGGAGCCTTGGAGTATTTGAAGAGCGCCCTGTCCTTGCCCCCTTTAATTTTGGAGACAATTTCCAGGGATCTGAGGACCCCCTTGCCAGCACAGATTAAGACTCTCTGGCCCCCGGCTGATTCCTGAACGCTTTGGGTAAGAAGGAGCTAGTTGGGACAAGCAGATGCTTCCACCACTTCCCCCAGGAGGGCTGTCATTTCTCTGCTGTGCTCTGCCCGCTCTGGGCAGGCCAGACATCTGGGCCACATCTGTGACTTCCATGCTCTTGCTTACTCCCCACATAACCCCCATGTCACTCTGGGAACCAACATTCCCCTGAGCTGGCAGTCAGGGTCCTTCCTTCCTGGAGAGGTTCCTGTTCTCTCTCTCTCTCTCTCTCTCTCTCTCTCTCTCTCTCTCTCCCCCCCCCTTTCCCCCACTCTCTCTCTCTCCCTCTTTCCCTCTCTCTGCCCTTCTCTGTTTATTTTTATCTCCTCTCTCTCTCACTCTGCCTTTCTCTCTCTTCTGCTGCATCTCTCTTCGCCTCCCCCTGCCTCTGCCTCTGCCTCTCCTCTCCTCTCCCCTCCCCTTGGGCTCTCAGCAGCTACCGGCTCCTCTCTTACCTGGGGACCTGCTACTTCCTGCTAAAGGACGGGCAGGCAGACGGGCTGGTGCAGTGGGTGACTGGGGCCGACCCCCCATTTTATAGTCTGGCAGACACCAGGGCCCACGCTCTGCGGCACAAAGCTCAAGCTGGCTCAGCAGGCTCTGGGCCCCGTGCGGCCCCCGGGGCCCCGACCTTGCCTAGGTTACTGTGGAGAACAGCACTTTCCATTGTGAGCCCAGCTCGCACAGCAGAAACCCTGGCCGGCTGCCACTTCACCTCACCCCTGCGCCTGGCCCCTACCGGGAGGCCTTTCTCTAAAACCCCAGCTGTGCTAGGCCCAGGGGGTCCCCGCTGGCTGCCAGTCCTGGGGCAGGGAAAAGGGGAGCCCCAGGGGCAGGGGGACGGGAGCCTTGGGTGACAGGGGCATAGCAGATGGGAGATGCTTTGTAAAGGCAGATGTGGGCATTGAGTATTTGCCATGTGCTAAGCCCAGCACCGAATGCATGACCTGTGCCGGCTTGGTCGAGCCCCGGGACATGCCACCTTCTCTGGTACTTTCAACACCCATTTCACAGATGAGCCCAGCTCTCTGAAAGAGAGGTCAGAGCCGGGAACCAGCCCAAACAGGCTGGCTGGAGGCCTGCAGGCTTCATTCTCGTGCTAGCTGATCACGGCTCTGGCCTGAATTTCTGCCCTCAGTCTAGAGGTCAGGTTGTGCTCAGGTCGGTTGAAGGGTCAAAGCCTCAGGCCTGTCCCTCTACCCACATGGAGCCCAGATTCCTCCTCCACTGGTCCCTGACCCACTGGTAGAATTTCTCCCCATAATCTGACCCCAGGGACAGAGCTGGTGGCCAGGAACGGGACTGCCGTCTGGGAGTCTCCTTGTCCTTTGCTGGACCCCAGCCCCCAGAAGAGGGTCCAGCACAAAGTGCACCCTCAATCACTTTGGGGGGACTAAACAGTCACGCCAGTGGCTCATAACGGAAGCTGGGGTACGGGGGGAGATAGGGGAACCAGGGTGAGGGAGAGAAATGGGGTGGCTCACTGGGAGAAGCAGAGAGCCACAGAGAAAGAGAGATGGAGACAGAAAGCCAGCAGTGGGGGAGATGGCCAGTGAAGGGGACGAGACAGAAGGCAAAATTGAGCAAGAAAAACCCAGAAAAATAGAACAGACACTAGAAGTCCTATCTTGCAATTCCCTCCTTTCGCAGACGGGGAGACTGAGGCCCAACTGGAACAGGTGATTTCCCCAAGGTCACAGGAGTGTGAACTCACAGTACTGTGTGTGTGGGGGGGGGCACTGCTGAGCTGGGTCAGGGTCAGCCTGCAAGTCTGGCTCCCCGGCTGCTCGGGTTCCTCCTCTGTGGGGGGTCGGGGGCCCCAGCCCCCATGGAACCCAGCTGCACCTGGAATTCACCCTGGCCTGGGGCCAGCTCTGCCATCTGGCCTCCACCCCCACCCAGCCTCCCCTCACTTCCCAGCCTCCCCCTCAGCCTTTCATCCAGGGCCAAGACCTGGGAGGGGGGACAGGAAACCGCAAGATGGGGTAGCCACTGGAACTGGGACCAAGATGCCTGCGGCTGGGGGGGTGGGGAACCACCCACAGGTCTGGGCTTCAAGGCCAGGCTGTCTGGGACAGCTCCATGCTCCCTCGTGGCAACGGGCCGCCTGCCAAAGAGTGGGGGTAGAGGTACAGGATGGCCCCCCACGCTGGGTGGCTACACCCTGAGCATTTATACCGACTTGGGTCCCGCAATCCTCACTGTGAGGGGGTGTGTCTGGGAAGAATCCCTGTTTGCCGATGAGGAAACCAAGGCAAATCCCGTTCTCCGTTCTCAGCCTCGGAGCTTATCCACGAAATGGAATCGAGAATTACTTCTTTTTAACTCTCAACCTAAGCTCTTGAAAGCAATGTACTCCTCCTTTTCCATGAAGAATTCCTATATATATATATATTTCAAAGTTTATTTATTTTGAGAGCGCACACAAGCAGGGGAGGGGCAGAGAGAGAGAGAGAGGAAGAGAAAATGAATCCCAAGCAGGTTCTGCACTGTCAGTGCAGAGCCTGATGCGGGGCTCAAACTCACGAACCGTGAGATCAGGACCTGAGCCGAAGCCGGACGCTCAACCGACTGAGCCCCCCAGGCTCCCCCCAAACTTCTTAATCTTATAGGTTTGCCCTGTTTGAGCCACACCTCCCCGTGTCCCCCACGCGCTAACCTGGGACACCACTTTACTCTCCGTTTCTATGAGGTTTTTTGGTTTTTTTTGGTAGATCTCATATTATATAAGTGATATCATACAGTATTTGTCTTTGTCTGACATAGTTCTCTGAGCATCATGCCCTCAGGATCTACCCGCGTTATTGCAAATGACAGAATTTTCTTCTTTCTCCTGGCTAAGTAACATTCACGTTTATATACCACGTCTTCTTTACCCCTTCATCTGCTGGTGGACACTTAGGTTTTCCCCCCGTCCTGGCTGTCGTGAATAACACTGCCATAAACACGGGGGTACGGATATCTCAATAGTAATCATTTTTATTATTAGCAATGACAATGAGGAGGCACACAATGCCTTCTGTGTTTCAGGAGCACTTCGGAGCAGAAAGCGCTGTTCCTGGGTAATTCACGTTTACCTGCGCGTTACCCCTATCTCTTAGGCTAAGCCCAGTTTATTTTTTATACCCATTTTGTACACGAGGAAACTGAGGCGCAGAGAGGTTAAGAAACGTGCTCAAGTTTTCCAGCCAGTAAAGCGGGGTGCGGGCCCCAGGCTGCCCGGCTGCAGCGGCCCTTCATGATAGCCCTTTTTTTATCTTCATGATAGCCCTTCACCAACGTCATGAGTTTGATAAGGCTGCCTTGAACCAGCCCTGGAGGGAGCTACTGTTGCCGTTTTGCAGGCCACGAACTACCCGCGTTATTGCAATCAGACAAGATCAGACATCCTCCAGGTCACCCAGATGTTAAGAGGCAGGGCTGGATTTCACCCAGAGCGATCCGGTTTCCAGCCACGCTCTGTCTCCGCTGCGAGAGGCCCCTCTTGGGTCCATGGTCAGAAGGTGGGAGTGGGGGGAGAGGTTACCACCCTGGATATCTGGCAGGTTTATTTGCACAGCAGCGTTCACACCCAGCAGCTCTTTTATTCTGCCTACAGAACCATCTGGACTCCTCTTTGAACTCTGTGGGTCCTGGGGATCCTCGCCCTGCCTGCCTTTCTTGCCCACCTCCCTCTTTCAGGGTCCCCGAACTCCAGGTCAGCTGGGCTACTGGCTCTTTCCCGCACATATGCCCCCCAAGTTCCCACCTCTACGCTTTTGCTTAGAAAAAGCATTCCTTGAAGCTCACTTTGTATGCATCCTCCTCACCCTTCAGAGTCTAGTTAAAATGCCACCACCAACATGAAGCCTACCCTGATGACCCCTGCTGGAAGAGGCAGGGGCGTGGGAGGAGGAAATGTATAGGCATCTGATGAACATTTTCTCTGTGCTCGGCATGTTACATAACCTCGCAACAACCCCATGATGCGGTATATGCTTGTCCTGTTTTATAGGCAGAAATTGAGGAGAAATGACTGCCCCAGGTCACGCAGCTAGGAAAGTCCTAGTTTTTGGACTCCTTGTCCAGTGCTCCTTCTCCAGCTCCAGTCAGGAGCCTCACGGAGCTGATTAAGGTAGAACTTCCCCTTCTTCTCTTCTTCATGGCTGATCCCTGAGGGAGGCCACCTGCCCCTTTCCCTTCCAGCTGAAGCCAACGCTCGCTGCTGACACCTCTCTGTTGGGCCTTCAGCCAGGACCGGCTTTTGTTTCGGCTGCTCACATGCTGAGTCCGAGCTTTGTCTCCCAGGGGCCCTCTCCCCTCCCTGCCTATAAGAGCCTGACCTCGGCTGGTCCCCGCATGTTCTGGCATGTTCTCTGGGTCCGTCTTGGTAAGTCCCAGGCTTGGAGAAAGGGTGGGATCCACGTTCTGAGCGAGCATCGTGGGAGGTGGGGAGGCCAGGGCTCCCATCCTGGGGGTGTCACTGTATCATCCTGAATGTCATCCTCACCTTAACCAGGGTCCGGCCCCAGACATCAAGGCCAATGCCTACGACCTTCATTTAAAAACGCAATTATCCCTATAGTCCCGCTGCCTCAGCGGCCACCATGAGAGTCGCCTCTCTGGGTCGGTGGTCTTTTGGGGAGACGCTCTTAAACTTAGCACTCTGACATTTGCTAGAGGACACATCCCACCGGCAGTCCTGGAAATTGTCCTGTACTGAGCAGAGAAATTAATACTGAGCAGGGCTCAGAGGCAATGGGACCCTGAAGGGGTGAGTTTTGAGATGGTGTATGGGACGCAAGTAAGGGAGGTGACATCAGTCACAGAAGGGAAGAGAAGGAGAGGGATGGGCCAAAGCTATACTTTGCCCCCAGCCCCGTCACATCTGGATCCAGACCCTGCCCAAACGAGCCCGTAGCATCCAGAGGGACAGCGGAGGGTCGGGACAGAAGGTTATCGTGTTTTTCTCTTGCATAGGAAGCTGGCAACATGGCCCTGCAGTGCACCAAAACCGCAGGACACTGGAAGGTAGGAAGAGGCGGGGGGTGGCGTCTGAGGAGTGGGGGTGGGGCTGCAGAGATTGAACACCCCCCCCCCCAGCCTCCTCCACTGAATCCCCACCACACTCTGGGGGCATGTTATGAGAGCCCATTTTGCAGAGCATGCAATCAAGGTCCAAAGAGGGGACCGGACTGGCCCAAGGTCACATGCAGGGGTCTCCATTTGAACTTGGGTCTTCTGGTCCCCAGATGTCACCATTACACTCGGGCAGAGATGGCAACCTGGGGACTGCACACAGTCTTTGGGCACGGTTTCTTCGGCCTCCTCTGTGTTAAAAAACATGATCAGCCTTTAGAAACCTAGCGGGTCCACAGAAGAGTGCAGATAAAGTGATGGTCTGGAGAAACTGGAAAATCTGGCCATCATTTCCAGGTGACAAAAATAGGTGGCGCTAGCCAAGACCACCCAATTATGGGGTCTGTGCTTTCCAGTTGGCGGCCCTCGCCCTGCTCACCCCCCTGGCTCCTGGAGACAGCTGAGTTTGCAATCCCAGCTTTACCTGCGTCGCCCACCCTTAGTCCTGGGGTGGGGTCCCAATCCCTCACCGCCCCCCCCCCCCAGGACTCTGACTGAGGCTGGTCTCCACCTTTTCTCTCTGTCACAGATTGTGGTGTGGGATGAAGAGGGCTTCCAGGGCCGGAGGCATGAGTTTACGGCGGAGTGCCCCAGTGTACTAGAGCTTGGCTTTGAGACTGTGCGATCTTTGAAAGTGCTGAGTGGAGCGTGAGTCTGGGGCAGGAGGGAGGATCTGAGTTGGGGTGGAGGGGGGGACAGGAAGGGATCTAGAAAGGGGTGTTCCAGCTTCCCAGACTCTAACTGAGCTGGTGTGCCTTCCTTGGGTTCGAAGTGCTGGGGAGTGTGCAGGGCAGTAGTGTAAGGTTAAGCAGGTTGTGCACTGCCCAAATGCAGAAGGCATCATTCATGCAGATCCTGCCCACTGGATGAGGCAGCCTCGCAGGGGCAGATCTTTTGAACCAAGTGTTGGGTCTGAAGTATCCCTCTTAGGCGTAAATTGAAGGCGAAAAACTCACCCACCAAAAGTAGAAGGTAACTATGAAAATAAATACAGTAAAAAAATAATGCTATGAATCTTTAGTTGCACATTGTTGCCTGAGGCTCTGAGCATGAGATACGTTTTGTTAAAAGAAAAAAAAAAAAGAGAGAAAGTAATAAAATGTGGAGGTGTTAATGACACACGAGTATCATACGGAGACTTCTAGATAAGCACTTTTCTGTAGAACTTTCTGCAATGGTGAAAATGTCCAACGTCTGCACTCTCTGATTTGGAACACTGGCCACATATGACCACTGGGGACTTATTCGTAGCCAGGGCAACTAAAGAACTGAAATTTTTTTTTTAACATTTATTCAGTTTTGAGAGACAGAGAGAGACAGAGCAAGAGGGGGGAGGGGCAAAAATAGAGGGAGACACAGAATCCGAGGCAGGCTCCAGGCTCTGAGCTGTCCGCACAGAGCTCGAGGCGGGGCTCGAACCCACGGACTGCAAGATCGTGACCTGAGCTGAGGTCAGGCACTTAACCGACTGAGCCACCCGGGCATCCCAAGACCTGAAATTTTAATGTAATTTAACAGACGTGTAAATTTAATTAGCTACACGTGGCTAGTGGCTATCAGATTAGATGGAAGTTTCTGGTTTGGGAAGTAGCTGGAAAGAACAAGGTTCTGTGGGATTTGGAGTCACTTTATACTATGCCCGTGAGTGCCACTGAGGTCATCCGGGGTGGTGTTTATGCACCTCACATCCGGGGAAAGGCTCTTTTAGCTTCCGCTTTGTACAGAGGGGGAAATGAGGCTCAGATAGGCGCGGCGACCTGTCCAAGTTCATTACTTGTATGAGACTGTTTCTTATGCAGACAGCAAGGGCAAGGGCATCATGGTGGCAGCCTCCTTGTGCCTGGTCCCACAGGGGCCAGTGACAGCAAGTGTGGAGTGGGCATCCCACTGTTGAGGGGCCGCTCCCTGCATCAGCTGGGGCTCGCTGCTGGACCCCCCCGGGGTGGGGGGCAGTGGATGGTCCCATGTCTCAAGGGAAACCCAGAGGCAGAGGAGCAATCGTCTCATGGAAGGCTCCTCAAGAAAGGGATGGTCCTTGGCTGCTCCTCACAAGACTGCCTGTGCCCCCACGTTCCATGGGGGCCACAGGGAACCCCAGCACGGCTTAGGTCAGCCTGTGATCAAGCCGTGTCTACGCGGCCTGGTGGACCGTGTGCGAGATGGTCAGGCACTGGCACGGAACAGTTCCCCCACCCACGGGACCCACAGCAAGGCAGTGGACTATAGGGTCTAGACTGGGTTTCTTCACCTCAGCACAACGGGTGTTCGGAGCCGGATACTTCTGTTACGGGGGGGCTGTCTGTGTGTTGGGGATGTTTCTCAGTGTCTCTAGCCTCTACTTGCTAACTGTCCATTGCAAACAGCCTCTCCTCCCTCCTCCCAGCGTGACAACGAAAAATGCCTGTAGACATTGTTAACTGATCCCCAAATGATAACCCCTGATCTCGAACTTGGGGTGAAGGGTCTCTCACCTCTTGCTCTCTCCACCGTCCATCTGCAGGTGGGTAGGCTATGAGCACGCTGGCTTCCAAGGGCAGCAGTACGTGCTGGAGCGGGGCGAGTACCCGTGCTGGGACGCCTGGAGTGGCAACACCGCCTACCCAGCCGATAGGCTCACCTCCTTCCGCCCAGTGACCTGCGCTGTGAGTCCTGCCACCACCTCGTCCCAGTGGGGACTTGGGAACAGAATAGGCCAGAGTTCACATCCTCCTGTCCGTTAAAACAAAATTTTTTTAACATTTATTTATTTTTGAGAGAGAGAGAGAGAGAGAGAGAGAGAGAGAGGGAGATCATGCACAAGTGGGGGAGGGGCAGAGAGAGAGGGAGACACAGAATCCAAAGCAGGCTCCAGGTTCCGAGCTGTCAGCACAGAGCCCAACGCGGGGCTTGAACCCATGAACTGTGAGATCATGACCTGAGCCAAAGTCAGCCGCTTAAGGGACTCAGCCAGCCAGGCGCTGCCATCTTCCTGTCCTGTCACTTCTGTGTGCCATGGCTTCCCTCCCCTTTCCGAGCCTCAGTTTCTTCATCTGGAAATGGGGCCATGTTTCAGGGAAGAAGAATGGATGGCATCCGGACAGAGACCGTTGCAAACATTGTGCCCTTGGTGACGTTGGTTAGGATTTGACCCCCTGCGTGCTTTGTGCCCCTCTTTTCATGACTCGGGGGTCCTGGCAGAAGCTGGGTGCCAGAGGCAGCAGACAAGATGGGGAGGAAGCTTCTATGTCTGTTCCTGACTCCTTACCAGTGCTCCTGATTTTACACTTCAGCTTCTGTTTATGGAGGGGGGGTGGAAGTGGGCACCCCCATCGTGCGGTTATCCCCATCGTGCGGATGAAACAGCCGAAACTCGAGAAGGTGTATTTTTTTTCTCCAAAGGCAACTTTTATTAATTTAAAAATCATATAAGGCACATATATTGATCATCCAAAGTGCAGGAAAACGCCTGATATGGCAGAGTAAGAAAAGTCACTCATATCCACACCTCTGAGACAGGAGCCCGGTCTTAAAGGTGCTGGAGACCCCCTCTGGTCTTGTTTGTTACGCACAGACTCTACCTATCCCAGTCCGTATGACATCTGTGTCTGCGTCTTCATCTGTATCATCCATACCTGTGTATCTGGGCACACGTATAACTTTGTCATAAAGATGACATCGCAACGAACCCCAGGCTTGGAAACCAGCTTTTCTCACTGGGCAAATAGATCACGATCATCCTCCCGGGTGACGAAATCTCTTGGACAGCACCACCGTTCATGGCTCCCTAGTATCTCATGTTGTGAGTAAGCTCATTTCCACAACGGCCCAGGCACTGTGCTGATATGGGGACCCGTGGGGACTGTGACAGATGCTGTCCCCGATCTCACGCAGTTTACAGCTTCCAATTTCATTTTGTCCTCCAAATGATCCTGACACACAGAGGAGGTTAGTTTCATTTCATGGGTATAGGAACAGCTGCGAAACGTTGTGTGACAGTCCAAGCTGGTTCATGGAGAGTCAGGATTTGAACCCAGATCTCAATAATCATCTTCTTACCTCAGTCTACCACCTGATCCCTTAGTTGGATATTCAGGTTGATCCTTTTTTCTTTTCTTTTTTTTTCTTTTTCTTTTCTTTTTCCT
This sequence comes from Cryptoprocta ferox, assembly GCA_028646485.1. Taxonomy (NCBI): domain Eukaryota; kingdom Metazoa; phylum Chordata; class Mammalia; order Carnivora; family Eupleridae; genus Cryptoprocta; species Cryptoprocta ferox. The sequence continues at coordinate 23,575,018 of CM053566.1, read as the reverse complement.
TTTTTCTTTTCCTTTCCTTCCCTTCCTTCTTTCCTCCCTCCCTTCCTCTCTTTCTTTCTTCCTTTCTTTTCACTTCCTTTCTCTCTCCTCCCCTTCCCTTCCCTCCCCTTCCCTTCCCTCTCCTTCCCTTCTTTTTCTTTTCTTTTCTTTACCTTTTCCTTTTCTTTTTCCTTTTTTCTTTCCCCTTCTTTTCCTTCCTTTCCTTCCTTCCTTCCTCCCTCCCTCCCCCTCCCTCTCTTCTTTCTCTCTTTCTCTTTCTTTCTTTCCCCTTCCTTTCTCTCTCCTTCCCTTTCCTCCTCTCCCATCCCCTTCCCTTCTTTTTCTTTCCTTTCCTTTCCTTCCCTTCCTTTCCCTTCCCTCCCCTCCCTCCTTTCCTCTCTCTTTCTTTCCCTTCCTTTCTCTCTCCTCTCCTCCCCTTCCCTTCCCTCCCTTTCCTTTCTTTTTCTTTTCTTATTTCTTTTCCTTCCTTCCTTTCTTTCCTCCTTTCCTTCCTCCCTTCCTTTCTTTTTCTTTGTGTACATTTCTGGAAGGGCAAATGCTATACCTTTTGTAAGGTCTCTGGTGCTTGCTGCCTTACTGTTCTTCCAAAAGGTTTACAAGGAAGGCTGATGAGGGTGGGGGGCAAGGGCAGGGGCTTAGCAGAGGCTCCTGGGTTCTCAGCTGGGCGTCTGGTGGCCTGACAGTCTCCTTTGCCTGCAGAACCATCGCGACTCGAGGCTGACCATCTTCGAGCAAGAGAACTTTCTGGGCAGGAAAGGCGAGCTGAGCGATGACTACCCCTCCCTCCAGGCCATGGGCTGGGATGGCAATGAAGTGGGCTCCTTCCACGTCCACTCTGGGGCGTAAGTGAATACAAGGCTCTGCCTGGCAGGGCAGGGGAGGCTGTTGGGTGGGATAGGGACACCTCTTGTGGAAACTGTGCTGCGGACTTTGGGGCTCTGATGTCCACATTCCAGAGGACACTCTGGCGCAGGGAGGTATCGGGCAGAATTTGTGGGATTGCAAGTGGTAGATTCCCATATCAACCTGGTATTATTCCCAAAGGATATGCACTGACCCTTGTAACGAGCTTCAGGCACAGCCGGATCCAGGTGCTGCAGCAGGGCTCTGTCGGTCCTGTTCTGTCTGCCTCACTGGGGCTGTGTTCTCAGGCAAGCTCCCCCCTCCCCCGTGCAATGACAACAGCGCAGCTTCTAGCTCCAGAAAGCCTGCCCCTTTCTCAGTGATTCCACCCAAGGTTCTAGGAAAGGCTCTCATTGGGCCAACTTGGGTCATGTGCTCAGCTCTGAGCCAATCGTCCTGCTGCAGGAAGGGGGTGGTCTAACTGGCTAGGAATGGTCACGTGCTCACGGCCCGCATGAGCCTTTTCCCACGTTGACTGGGGGGTGGAGTAGGGTGGCGGGGGTCTCGCCCCAGAAGGGGAGAGAAGGGATGCGCAGCTGTAAAGAGATGGGCGCGGCTCGGGCGACCTGCTCCACGTCCAGCAGGAGCCAGGGGACCGAATCCGGCGTCAAGCCCGGCACTGACCGACCCTGCCCACCTTTCCACGGGGACTGGCAGGTGAAGGCTGGGATGTGAGGTCTTCGCTTGGGGAGGACGATGCAGCCCCCTTGTAGGTGCCCTTTGGCTCTTGGCAGGGGGAAGGGGGAAGGCTTTTGTTTGGTTGGTTGGTTGGTTTTAAGTTTTCTCAGGAACCGACAGAGAATCTTGTTGTTCTAGAGTGGGATGGACCTCTTGTGATTCTGGAGTCCACTTCTCTCTTACCGAAGGAGCAATGTGGGGGTCAATGAGTTGAAAGAACAAGCCCGTTTCCTTGGAAGGGCTTCTGGCTAAGGGAGGGGGGAAGGGAATAAGATTCCCCCTTCCTTCCCTTCCCTCCCCCCACTCCGTCCCTCCTCTTCCCTTCCTTTTCCTTCTCTTCCCTTCCTTTCCCTTCCCTTCCTCCCTTACGTCCCTCCCTCCCTCCTCTCTCCCTCCATATTTATTAGCCCATGAACCATGCGCACACACCCCTACACCCAGGAGCTCACCTGCTGGCAGAGGAGGCTGACATTTTACATAAATTGGATAATTGTCTAATTACATAAGAACTACAGAGGACCAATGAGGGACTGTGGCCTGATTTGCAGAGCGTGTCCTCAGAGTAAGCTGAGACCTGGAGGATATATCCAATTTGGCCAGGGGCCAGGCAAGAGTGGCTGGAATGGTGTTCTTGGCAGATGGAACAGGATGATCAAAGGCCCAGTGGTGGGGAGAGCAGGGCACCTTCCGGGCACTGAAGGAAGGCCAGCCAGGATGGCCAAAATACATATATACCATGAGTCCCTTTGTCCCCCGTGTGTTCACCTTGCTGGTGCCTCTCTAGGGTAACGGTCTGCCTCTTCCCTTCCCCAGCTGGGTTTGCTCCCAGTTTCCCGGCTACCGAGGTTTTCAGTATGTGCTGGAGTGTGACCACCACTCAGGCGACTACAAGCATTTCCGAGAGTGGGGCTCTCACGCCCAGACGTTCCAGGTGCAAAGCGTCCGCAGGATCCAGCAGTGAGCGGGGGGGAGAACGGCGCCGAGGAGCCCACATGCGCCTGTCTGGGCGGAGGAGCTGTAGAGGTCCTTCTGCACCCTCTCCTCTGCCTCCCCCTGTGCCCTGTGTGAGCCCAGCACCCATGTGAGCCAGTTCCTGCACCATCAGCACGAAACACAAAAAGTAATAAAAAAGAAGGTCGAGTGTTGGCTTCCGCTTTTCAATTTTATTAATCCTTTCAAAGAACCGGGTTTTCGCTTGGTTGGAGGGCTTGATCATTTGCCTGTGTCTTACTTTGTTCAGCTTTACTCTTCAGGATTTCCTTGGTTCTATTTACTTTGGGTTTTCTTTATTCTTCACATCTGTAGCTTTTTTTTTTTTAATGGTTATTTATTTTTGAGAGAGAGAGGCACAGAGTGCGAGCAAGGGAGGGGCAGCGACACAGAGGATGACCCAGAATCTGAAGCAGGCTCCAGACTCTGAGCTGTCAGCACAGAGCCCGACACAGGGCTCAAACTCATGGACCTTGAGATCATGACCTGAGCTGAAGTCAGATGCTCAACCGACTGAGCCACCCAGGAGCCCCCACATCTGTAGCTTTTAAGGGTAGTTTCTTGGGTCATAAATTTTAGGTCCTGCTTTCCCCCTACAATGTAATCATTTAGAGCTATCAATTTCCCTATCAGCACAGCTTTGGATGCTCCCCCAGATTTGAATTGGACATGTCTCCATTATCATTCAGTCTGATAACTTCTGGTTCCCTTCGTGATTTCTTCTTTGGCCCATGGGTTCTTTAATGGTATGTTACCTCCTTTAGGATTTTCTAGATATTTTATTGATTTGTTATTGAGTCCCCTGTGGTCAGAGAATGTACTGTATAAGATTTCAACACTTGTGTTCGCATTGGCAGCACATATACTAAAATTAGAACGGTGTAAGATTGCAAGACTTTAAAATGAATCCAGACTTATTTTATAGCCCAGCAAATGGTCTGTTTTTGATAAACTTGGATGTGCACTTGAAAATTGTTTAAATTTTGCAGTTGTTGGGTATAGTTTTCTGTCAGTGTCCATTAGGTCAAGTTGAGGATGGTGTTTTTGGCCAGTGTGGGTTAGATTTTTCTACATTTTTGCAGATTTTACTTTATTTTATTTTTAATTTTTAATGCGTATTTATTTTTGAGTGAGTGAGAGGTAATTTTTGAGTGAGTGAGAGGTAGAACACAAGCAGGGGAGGGACAGCAAGAGAGGGAGATGCAGAATCGGAAGCAGGCTCCGGGCTCTGAGCTGTCAGCACAGAGCCCAATGCGGGGCTCAAACTCATGAACCATGAGATCATGACCTGAGTCCAAGTCTAACCGACTGAGCCACCCAGGCGCCACTTTGTTGTTTTTTTCTAACTCAAATTTTTATCAGTCACTGTGAGAGGGTTGTTAATATCTCTTACCGTAACCTGGATTTATCTGTTTCTCCCTTTAGTTTTATCCATTTTTGTTTCCTGATTTTTTTTCTTTTTTCTAGAACGTCGATATTCTACTGTTAGGGGTGTGTGTGTGTGTGTGTGTGTGTATTTTTTCTTAAAAGTAATCTGTTCACCCAGTGTGGGGCTTGAGCTCCCAACCCTGAGACAGTCACATGCTGTATGGACTGAGTCAGCCAGGCACACCTATGTGAACTTACATTGATGATTGCTATCTTCCTGCTAAATCGTTCCTAGTCTGTGTGTTTTATTTTTTTTTTAAATGTTTTTAATGTTAGTTTATTTTTGAAAGAGAGCGAGAGAGTGCAGGAGAGCCAGTGAGTGGGGAGGGCCAAACCGAGGGACACAGAGGACCTGAAGCAGACTCCACTACCAGTGAGTGCAGAGCCCGACCTGAGCTGAAATCACGTGACTGAGCCACCCAGGCGCCCCCCTCGTTTGTGTTTGTTAAAGCCTATGTGAAGGGGGTCAGTTCTCTCCCCCAGCAACACTTCTCTTCCTTTTATCTTTACCCAGTTTCTTCTCACACACTACACTAACGTCTTCTACCCTCTAAAGGAGGTCTCTAAAACAAAGAAGTAAACGCCCTTTCCATTTGCACCCTCCCTGTACTCTCTTGGGCTCCCTCCCCACCCCTGGTTCTTTGTTATGTAGACTCCACTAACCGTCCTAAGCCCTCTGGCTCTTTTTTCCGGACGGTCTTCCTCTGCTGTAAATCTGTAAGTTAGTCGACAGAGACCGGACAGGGTGGGGTCAGAGCCGCCTGCTGGAAAAGATAACATTATCTGGCTCAGGAAGGGGAGGGATGTGTTTGGGAACATTGGCTCTTGAGTAATTCTTAACCCCTCATTGGGTCACCCCCATTCATTTGCCGGGGACCCTCTGTGTGCCGGGCCCTGGGGAAGTGGTAAACAAGACACGTGAGGTCCTTACTCTCACGCAGCTGGGCCGGGAGGACAGAGGGGTCTACAATGGATTGCTATATCCCGTGATACTGGGGGTGGCATGGGGGCTGTCGGGCTGGGATGGGTAAGAACGACTCTGGGGCAGATGACAGGAGAGGGACGGGGGACGCAGACTCTCCTTGGTGCTTATCTCTATGACCACCTCTTCTCTGAATTGATCCCCGAATGCCCAGCCGCCTCCCGAACACCTCCGTAGGGATGTCTAATGCACATGGCAAACAGAGCTCATCAAAACGGAAGCTATGCCATTCCAGCTCTTCAGGCCAGCCCTTAGGAACGATCCGTCACATCTGTCTTCCTCACTCCCTAATCCATTGCAAGTCCTGTAGACTGTACTTGCAAAATGTACCGGAATCCAATCACTTACTACCACCCTCAGTTGGTCCAAGCCACCCCCTACTCCTGCCCCATGCAGTCTCATGTCCCAGGTCCAAACCAGAGCATCCACACCTGCCATCAGGTCTGAGGGGCCAGTATGTGGCCAGGACAGCGATGCCACGTGGTTGAGTGGGACGTGAGTGGGGCGCCTGGGGGGCTCAGTCAGTTAAGCATCAGACCAGCTCAGGTCATGATCTCACGGTCTGTGGGCTCGAGCCCCGCGTTGGGCTCTGTGCTGACCACTCAGAACCTAGAGCCTGCTTCGGATTCTGTGTCTCCCTCTCTCCCTGCCCCTCCCCAACTTGCGTTCTGTCTCTCTCTCTCTCTCTCAAAAATAAACATTTAAAAAATTTAAAAAAAAAGAAAATGGATCTCGTCACTCCCTTGCTCAAAACCCTCCACACCTCCCATCCCACTCCCAAGAAAACAAAACAAAACACCTTTCTAGCAACATCTTTCTTGTTCAACCAGGCTGGCCATCATCTGCCTCTCCCATGGCCTCTCTCCCCCCTGTCTCTCTAGTGAGTCTGTCTTGAACGTGCTACGCGCATTTTGCTCGCTCTTTGCCAAAACAGAACACTGCACACTGGCGGGGGGGGGGGGTTCAGCCACAGATGGTATTTCTCGCTGTTCTGGAGGTTGAAGTCCAAGATCAAGGTGCCATCAGAGTTAGTTTCTGGTGAGGCCTCCCTCCTTGGCTTGCAGGTGGCTGCCTCCTGTCTGTCCTCACCTTTCCTCTGTGCGTGCACCCCTGGTGTCCCCTCCTTTCCTTGAAAGGACACAGTCCTATTGGGTTAGGACTCCACCCCAACGGCCCCACCTAATCACCTCTTTAAAAACCTTTTCTCCAAATTCGGTTACTTCTGAAGTCCTGGGGTGGGGCCTCGAACATACGAATTCTGGGGGGAAGCATTTCAGTCCACGATACCAAGTTTATTCCCCAAAAGCTGAGGGGTTTTTTTGGTTCATGTTCCCCGTTCGCTCAGATATTTCCCACCAACCCTCCCTCTCCCCGCCCTTACCTAGAGTCGAAGGCTCATAAACTGTCAGACCTGGAAGGAACCTTCTAGATCAAATCTAGGGCTTCACAACCTTTTCTTCACTATTGTCCTCTCCTCCACTCCAAAAGTCTTTTTAGACATTCTTTTCCCGATTGTCACCCCACCGCGGAATTTTAATCCAATTTTATGTTACAACTTAATACAAATTCATGGTACAAATAATATCACAATTTCATACAAAATTATATTATAATTTTAATATAATGTGTATCCGTGTGTGTCCTATATGTGTATCTGTGCTTTATATATAAAAAGAAGTAAGGTTGGTTTTGTTTGCTCCCCAAAGAACCATTTTTCACCTCCCAGGAGTGAGAATGTATAATCCCTTACCTGCATTCTTCACAGTCCTGGAACAAACAGTCCTAAAATCTGTATGGATCCCAAATAGCCAAAGTAATTTTGAAAAAGAAAACCAAAGGAGCGCCCAGGTGGTTCAGTCAGTTAAGCGTCCGACTTTGGCTCAGGTCATGATCTCGCAGTTTGTGGGTTCGAGCCCCGCATCGAGCTCTGTGCTGACAGCTCAGAGTCTGGAACCTGCTTCGGATTCTGTGTCTCCCTCTCTCTCTGCTTCTCTCCTGCTCACACTCTGTCTCTCTCTGTCTCAGAAAATAAATAGACATTAAAAAATAAAATAAAAAAAGGAAAAAGAAGACCAAAGCTGGAGGCATCACAATCCCAGACTTTAGCCTCTACTACAAAGCTGTCATCATCAAGACAGTATATTACTGGCACCAAAACAGACACATAGACCCATGGAATAGAATAGAGAGCCCAGAATTGCACCCGCAAATGTATGGCCAACAAATCTTTGACAAAGCAGGAAAGAGTTTCCAATGGAAAAAGGACAGTCTTTTCAGCAAATGGTGCTGGGAAAACTGGACCGCGACATGCAGAAGAATGAACCCGGATCACTTTCTCACATCGTCTGTCTCATCCTTTCTTTACCTGCAGGGAAATGGAAGCCGTGGGAGGGATAAGGACTTGCTCAAGGACGTCCAGAGCATTAGAGGCAAAGCCAGGATTAGAACACAGACTTGCTGATAGTCTCCAGCTGACCCCACGTCATTCATTCATTCATTCATTCAACGAACATGTATCAAATGTCTACAGAGAGACAGAGAGAGAGAGAGAGAGAGAGAGAGAGAGAGAGAGAGCAAGTGGGGAGGGACAGAGGGAGAGGGAAAGAGTCCCAAACAGGCTCTGTGCTGTCAGTGCAGAGCCCAACACGGGTCTCGAACTCACGAACTGTGACAGATCATGACCCAAGCAGAAATCAAGAGTTGGATACTTAACCGTCTGAGCCAGCCAGGTGCCCCACCACACAACTATTATTATTATTTTTTATTTTTATTATTTTTCTGGCAGAGCATCTTGCCTGACGAGTGACTTGAGGAACACAGGTGGGAAATGCTAAACTTAGCCACAGTAGTCAATCACAACCTAGTATGAGTTAGTTGGCAGGCTTGGATCCTGCCATTCTGCAGGGCTTTAGGAAGAAGGAGGTGCTGCTGCAGGTGTAGGTAGGGGTGCTGTCTGGGAAGTGGCCTCATGGTCAGTCGTAGGGACTAGGCATTAGGAAGACTTAGGAGCGGGGAAATTTAAGAGAGAGGACAATGAAGTCAGTCTCAGATTCTGAGGTTTTGCGAAGGCCTGGGATGGTGGGCCTGGCCACCATCTTCCAACCAAATAAGTCCTCACCCAGAGCCCCTTGAGACCCTGGAAGGCACTGGATGCAGGGGGGCTGTACCCCTAAAGTAGTGCCCGCCACAGAGGGGCACTGTCTGACCCTGACGGGTGGGCTGACACCAGGCTCTGGGGGAGCGGCCATCACAGCCCTGGGTTTGCATCTGGGGCTTACCAGGTTGTGGCCTCAGTTTCCTCCTCTGTCAGCTGGGCACACAGAAGCCCTCATATTTGCTTGTGAGAAGTTAAGTGGCGTATTATGCACGTCCATCCCCAGAACATGTACGAGGTACGGTAAGGTCTCAGGGACCGTTGGTGGGACCGTTGGCATTATTCTAACCTCTCTGTGCTTTTCCTTCCACATCCCCATCTTTACCCCAATCCCCTGCCCTGGGCATGCCTTCCTCATAATGATGATAATGATAATACCGATGATCCATATCATGTTGGTTCATTTCACATGTCCTAAAATTGAAACCTCCCGGTCACTCTTTGATGTCATTATTATTCCCTTAAAACCCAAAAGAATCTTGAGGGTCATAGGCTCAGAGAGGTCAAGCAACTTGCCCGAAGCCATCCAGTCTGTAAGAGGATTGAGCTTATTGTGGATTGTGTAAGGTTTGGGGGAAGATTAAAGAGCGAATGGGCCCCAACGGCATTTATAAATAGTAAGTCGCAACGCTCCTGTCCTCTCTTAATAGAGTTGAGAGAGTATAGCCCTTCACACTTTAGTGTGAATAACAGGGGAGCTTCTAACCTATCATAGGAAAGTCTTAGGTTCCTGGGGGACAAAGCAGACAGTATTTGCTGAATGAATGAATAGGGGAGAATCATTAGAATTTAATGGCAGCCCTGTGAAGAACCGGCCAGAGTTCAAGCCAAGAGTGAGGCTGGTAACCACAAAAAATGGTACCCCAGATGTGAGATGACAACGGGAGTGAAGGGCAATAATGAGACAATTTGTCAGGGGTGATCTTGGGAGGGGAGGAAAGAGAGCATGAAATTCTTTTTCATCTCTTGCCAGGAGACCGATTTTCTTAGGTTCTAAAGGTGAGGGAACTTGAATTGTTGATACGATTTGGCCGGAAGCAGGGGTAGGCGCGGGCATCCATCACCCAGAACGCCGCACTCAGCCAGCAGGCCTGGCCACAGCGTCTGGAACTGCGGAACACAAGCCGGCGTCCTCTGGACCCAGAGAGGAGGGCAGGGGACTGGTCCAAGGCCACACAGCAAGCTCTACCCACGTCGCCGCTCCCTTTAGCTTTGTCACCGGGGGCGGGCGAGGCGCAGAGCGTGACAATACACGTGGAGTTGCACACACCTGGGTCTGGATCTTGGAGTTTATCCGCCGAGGTGACCTTCGGGGAGGCCTCTGCCTCTCCTCTTACAGGGGAGAGCCGGGCGCTAGGGTTGAGGAGGGGGCACCTGACGTAGGTGAGGCTCCTCTTCATCCGTCACTCGTGCCCGCTCTGCCACCTCTGCCCCATCTGTCCAGCACTTTCCTTTGTCCATGCGCCCCTTTCACCGCCACCTCACTGAGTCACGCCCTGGGGAGCAGAGACGCTGTGACAACACATCCAGAGGAAGCTGTCAGCCAGAAAGGAAAGAGATGGCCTGGAGGGAGGGTGGAGGGTGAGAAGCTAAAGCTCTCACACATGTTGGGTGTGTTTCCTGGAGGAGGGAAGAAGGGAGAGGAGAGGGGGAGGCTTGTTCCTGCGCACGCTCGGAGAAGGGAGCACCTCTTCGTCACGACCAGGGACCACACAGTGCCCGTGACAGTGACCCAGCCCGTGCCCCCGCCCTTTGCGGAAAGGAGAGGAAAGCATCCGGGCACAGAGCCAGGCGCTCACACATCCATCGGAGCCGGAGCTTCAGACACAGTGGGGGAGCGGGCTGACCCCCCACCCGGCCTCCCCCGCCTGGCCTGGGGGGTGGGGGGAGCCCTGGACCTGCCTGCGGGGCGGTGCACCTGCTACACTCCCTGGGCCTTGTTCACATTGGTCATAATTACAAGGTTAATGGAGGGGAAATATCACGAGGTGGGGAGGCCCTTCCTTTCTGTGTCGCGCGCCGTGAGCCAGGAGAGGCAGGCCTGGGGTCGTGACAGCTTCCTCCCAGGGATGGCAGTCTGCCTTTTCACCCTTCGGGGCCTTCAGAAGCTTCTGGGAGGAGCCTCGGGTTTAGTTTAGAGAATTGCTGTTTCTCCTTTACGCACTGAACGGGCTTGGGCCACTCCGCTCTCAGGGGCCAGACCATGACCCAGGTCTGGCCCGTAACAGTCACCAGGACTGGGCCAGGGATGGGCCCCTGAGTCAACTGGACCCAACAGAGCCCGCTCTGGAACTTTGGTTGGAAGCATCTGGAAGGAGAAGCCCCCGTTGTGCTGGGCTTGGTAAGTTCTGGGAGGTAGACTTGGGACTTGCCGCAAAGCCAGACTGAAATCGAAGCCGGTGTGGGGGACAGCAGGGGTGAGAAATGGAGAGAACGAGTCTCACCATCCTATTACGCAGGCGTCCCATGTGCCTTTTATCACACGGACTAAAAGACTCTCCCCACCTTTTCCTTTTCTTTTCCTGTTTTCAGTTTAAGACATTCTAGAATGGGTGTCTGTCATCCACACTTGAAAAAAATCCTGAACCCTTTAACGTCTCCAAACCCACCTGAGGAAACAGAGGACCTCCCCACATCCCCTGCCCGTCCCCTGCGGGGGCCTTGGTGGGCTTTCTGGAAAGGTGAGTCCTTTTTCCCCCACCCCCTGTAGCTCAGAAGCCCTTGGTCCCGCACCCTCTGGCTAGTCTAGGCTTTGGTGACGCCCATCTTTCTTGATCCCTGTTTCAGGCTCCACTCCTCCCTTCCCGCAGCAGACATTATTCACCCCCTTGCTCAGATGAGAAGACTGAGGAGGAGAGAGGTGCAGTGCTCAGGTTGGAGCAGAGCTGGGATTCCAACCCAGGACACCTCACTTTTCCTCCTGTCCCCCGCGTGGAGAAGCCGTGCAGCCTGGTTCTGCCCAGCGTGACACTGATTTCTTCCTTGAGATTTACCCCAAAGCTTGGCCCCAACCTGCTGCCTTCTCTGGCCCCTCCCGCCCTCCAGGCTGCTCGGTTCTCCCATTCCGAGAACCTTCTCCCGAAGGTCTGCGCCGCACTGCCACCTGGTGGCAGCATGTGAGAAACACACGCTCCTAGTCGCTGTCCGAACACCGCGGCTTTCCGCCCTGGATGGAGCAGGGGAATAGAGAGAGGAGCGCATGGGACTGCTTCCGGGAAATTAAGGATCTGATATTAGATTAAGGGTCCTGACATTCCTTTTCCGTTTTCAATATCAGGTACGCCCAGGTCTGTAGACCTTGGACACTCACAAAACGAATTGCATTCTCTTTTTGCATAGGCAGCCAGGGTGCTCAGAACCAATGTAGAGTCCCCTGGATTATCAGCAACTGGATAGAATTGTGTGACGGGCATTTTGAAGGGGAACTTAATCCCTGATTCCATATTCCTTTCTCTGGGACTCCTTATTTTGGATCTTATTTTACATTTAGTTTTCTGGCTGTGCTGAGTTTTAGAAACCACCTTAACTCCCTCTTTTGGGGGGAGGGGGGACAAAGCAAAGTTGTGCATTCAGAAAGAGCTTGCTCACCTTCTGCAAGCTTCCGTTTCCTCCCCTGTAAAGGGAACACAAGAATTTCTGCCTTGCAGGGTTTGGTGTGGGTTTGAGGAGACGCTCACTCAGTTAATATTAGTGCCTACCCTATTTCTCACCTCCCCCGCCCCCAGTCCCGGGGCTCTTTGCTGCTTGCCTATAACAGGCCAGGATGCATCAGGGGTCCAAAGTCCCACTCTGTGCTCTGCAGGCCGACCGGGTGGACCTGCTAGAGCCTGGTGCCTGGGGTCCAGCCCCTGCCTGGCATTCCCAGCTGATTTGCAGGGAGCCAAGATGCATCTCATAAATAAAGAATGTCCTGTTCTGCAGACTGGCTGCGGATGGCCACGCGGGGGTGTGAAAGTCTGGAATAGACAGGAGCCGCAGGAGGCAAGGAGGATGGACAGGGGCTGCTAGTCAGGAGGGGGCGATGAGAGCCTGGGAAGGTGTAAATGGGGCCAGGGTGGGGAGGGACTTTATGCAGCCGGGATCTGGATGTGGACTGTCGGGACTGCATCTCGGTTCAGACGCCCTCTAGCTGTGTTCCTTTAGCCTCAGTTTCCTGGTCTGTAAAATGGCGATGGTATCAACCATTGGGCTATTAAAACGATTGCTTTGATAGCATCAGTCCGGAACCTGGAACACTGTGAATGCTCAGTGTTATTATTTGCTCCAAGCTTCCTTAGTGTCATCCCCCAAGGCCTGCATGTGGCTCCCGCTATGGGGAGCAAGCAGAGTGGGGTGAGGACGGCCTGTGTGTCTGGGGAGAGGGCCACCGGCTACAGGAAAGGAGAGGAAACAGGTAGAGATGCTCAAGGTGACAGGTGCGAGAGGTGAAGACACAATCGCCTCTCACAAGAGGTAGACAAGACCCCCAAAGGGCATTTCAGGGTGGGCACTTGAAATGTTTGATTGGCTTACTAACGAGAAGGTGACCTTTGGAAGGCAGAAGGAGCCCGGGGCTGCGGGGACACTGTGGTTACACCATCAGCTTGGCCACACCGGAATAGAGCCCCTGGGTGAGTCATTTTCTTTGCCTGGGTCTCTGTTAGTCCATCTAGGAAATGGGTAGCCAGAACTGGAGTGTTTTAAGCTTTAAAGTTTAGTTACTCTTTGGACAGACACACATGGAGGGCGTCCTGTGTGTCAGACCCTAGCCAAGCCCTGCTGAGGAGACCGCTCCGGGTTTCTCCTATGAGGAATCTCACAGGCTGGTTGGGGAGCGTGTGTGTGTGCGTGTGTGTGTGCGTGTGTACAACAGACAAGCCAATGAATGTATATAATCCCAAACAGAAGTCAGCCCTGAAGGAGAGGGGAGTGGGTCAGGCAGGGGGTGTATGTAGCTAATGGACTCGACTTTCACCCGGCGGTCAGAGGTTTCCCCGAGAGCAATGAGGCGGGGCAGGGCTGGGCTGGGAGGTGTGCGGCTTGGGGAGGGATGAATGCGGAGAGCCAGCTGGGGTCCGCCCAGGTAGGCCCTTGCTGGTAAAGGTAGAGATCTCGCTTTACACCCTGAGACCGGTGGGCTGTCTGTCGCTGGCTGTGGGCAGGGGAGTGATGGGGCAGCTTTGCATGTCACGAGTCTCTGGCTGGGGGGAGGGGAACAGATTGGAGGAGGCCACCGTGGAAGCTGGATGTCCCAGCAGGGGATGCTGGGGACAGAGATCACCGTGGCACTGGGTGGAGCGGGCATGACTTAGTGGAATGTTTGAGAGGAGGATAAACTGATGGGGCTGGGGGCACGCTGGATCTGGGGGCGAGGGGGCACGGCTCCCCTTAGGCGTATAGGGAGGGGGTCCTTATAAAGTCTTGCACGGGGCTTGTCTCGCTCTGCCAGTATCTGCCCATAAAGGGAAAGAGACGAGGTGGGAGGGAAGCGGGGGAGAGGAGGGCGGGAGGGGGCTGGCTGAGGTCTGCGCCTTTCTCTGGCAGCAGCCGAGAGCGGCTGGCTGGCTGCAACACCTGCTGGCGTGGCTGGGGGGGCTGGGGAGCAGGTGCGGGGCGTCTGGAGGGGGTCTGTTTGCAGATGGATAACGAGAAGGGATGGATGACAGCGGCACAGCCTCTGCCCCCCCTTCTCTGTTGTCTGGACACAAAAGCCAAGACAAAGAGGCATTGGGGAGGCAGGACGAGGCTGCACAGGCATGCCCACAGGGCACACACAGCCTGGAGACAAAGGAGAGGCCCCTGGGGCAGAGGCAGAGGCAGGCACCTGCCGGGCTCGGGGCTCGGGGTGCAGAAGCGGGCAGTCTCCCTTGACCTTGGGCAAAGCCTCCTTGATGCCAAGCCTTGCACTGGACACCGTGTAGGAGGAGGTTGGGGGATGCCAGTGGGCCCCGAACTTTGCCAGTCCCATCGGACTCTTGCTTAAAGGAAAATAGAGGGCGGACTGCACAAAGTCAAGGGCACGCTTTGAGGTCCCGAGGATGAGAAAGAAAGCGACTCTGAACGTGGTATGGGGGAGTCTCCGGTGGTACCACTCTGAACGCGCTCGATCTCATCTGAATGCGGTGTGGGGTTGATACTGGCCTGGATTTAGTCAATTCAAGGGCATGTTTGCGCGCATGAAAAAGACCAAGGGCATCTGTCGACTGGCCTTATTATTTACATGCTCTGCAGACAGTGTTGGTGTTGAGTTCCTGAGACCCCCCTCTTCTAATGATTTCCCAGGAATAAGAAATTCCAGGCCTTGCAGAGTCTCTAAGGGCTTTTCCAACAGAGAGAGAAAGAGAGAGCCAGAATTCACTGAGCCCATCTCTAGGCCATGTGTTTTCCATGTTCGGGTCCCTGAATTCTCCCAAAAGCCCCATGGAAGAGGTGATTTTATCCCCATTTTACAGAAGAGGAAACCAAGGCCCACAGGGGTGAAGTTCCTTGCCCAAAGTCACGTGTCAAGTAAGAGCGGAGACGAAATTCGAACTCAGGTCTACCTGAACGTCCACGTCTTGGCTGAGGGGAAGGCAGAGAAAGGAAGCAAGACAGTCAGGTGGCAGAGGGTCTGGAAGTCCCTGGTGGGCCTCCTCCCTACCTCTGCAGACAGCTGGAGAAAGACAGATGCCTGGAGGTGGCGAAGGGTAGATGTGCCAGGAGCGTCCTTCAACCACGACAGGAAAGAGTTGGTGGTTAGCTACCCAGGTGTCCTTGACCTCAAGCGGGATGCTCCAGGTGTGTCCTGCTCAGGCTCCCAGGGGGCCTCAGCAGGGTGGAGTCCTGGTTGCCCATAATAGCGAGCTCATTGTTATGAACTGAATTTTGTCCCCTACTAAATTCATATGTCGAAGCCCTCATCCTCGACCTGACTGTACTTGGAGATGAGGCCTTTACGAAGGTCATTAAGATTAAATGTGGTCAGAAGAGTGGGGCCTTAATCCAATAGGACTGAGGTCCTTATACAAAGAGGAAGAGACGGGGGGGGGGGCGCGTGGGTGGCTCAGTCTGTTTAAGTGTCTGACTTCGGCTCAGGTCATGATCTCGCGGTTCGTGGGTTCGAGCCCCGCGTCGGGCTCTGTGCTGACAGCTCAGAGCCTGGCCTGCTTCAGATTCTCTGTCTCCCTCTCTCTCTCTGCCCCTCCCCTGCTCGCACTCTGTCTCTCTCAAAATGAATATGTGTAAAAAAAAAAAAAGAAGAGATGGGGTTCACGTGCGCTGAGAAAAGCCTACGTGAGGACGAAGTGGGAAGAGAGCCCCCGAGAGGGGCCTCAGGGGAAAGCAGTCCTGACGGCACCTTGATCTTGGACGTCCCGTCTGCAGAACAGTGAGAAGAGGAAACCTTGTTTGTAAACCACCTAATCTGTGGTACTTGCTTATCACAGCTACAGCAGACCAAGACGCTCATTAATGCGCCTGACTTTCTTCTCTTCGTTGTCCCTAACTGATGCTTCTTTAGATCATCTCCCAAATAAACTACTCGCACTTGAATCCCTGTCTCAGGGTCTGGGATAGTCCAGGCTAATATGCCGGCCCACACCTCATCCAGTGGGGACACATTAAGGTAGCCTCTGGGCGCAGGACAGAGGTAAGTGCCTGAAGAGCATTGAACCCTAGTCTTCTATGGTAATGATCCTGAACCAGCGATGTCCCCCTGGGACTGGGGCAGAGATTAACTGCTGCTGTGTGTGCCAGGGCAGGTAAACGGACCCCAGAGCGCCCCCAGCAAGGTGACAGGGTCAGTGGTCAGCTGGCTGTGGGGAGGGCACCTCCCTCCCAGGGGAAGGATGGGATGAGTGTGAGTGCACAAGGGTTTTTAGAGATTCCGAGTGCCGTTTTTGGAGGCCGACAGTGGTGGGCTTGAATGTCAGCTTCACCCCTTTCTAGCTGGCTGACCTTGGGTGAGTCACTTCCCTGCTCTGAGCCTCCCGTTTCTTATCAGATGGACATGATAGCAACACTCCCTCAGAGGGTCTTGGGGGCCATGCCAATAAAGCACCTGGAACAGCGTCAAGAAAGTGGGCAAAGGGTCGAGTTCATTGCATCTGAAGGTGATTCCAAGGCGGTGGGGGGTGAGCAGGAGAATGTTGTGGCTCTGGGGACTTTTTGAAAGGCATGTTCTTTCTGGGACATAACCAAACGCAGCTCTCCTCTGCTATAAAAGGCCTCCCCCTGAATTCACGGAGCCCCATCCTCACCCCGGGTGAGGATGGCTGCCTTGATGAGTCAAAATGGAATTTTCTACCTGGGTGGGACAGGGCACTGCTTGCTTAGGGGGCAGCCATCAGAGAGGGGCTCCCCTGATGCCGTGATGGATGCACACAGTCTTGGTTAATAAATAACATGGCTTGAGACTAAATTTTTTTTTAACTTTTTTAAAAATGTTGATTTATTTTTGAGAGACAGAGCATGGGTGGGGGAGGGGCAGAGAGAGAGGGAGACACAGAATCCGAAGCAGGCTCCAGGCTCTGAGCTGTCAGCACAGAGACCGATGTGGGGCACGATCTCATGAACCGTGAGATCATGACCTGAGCCCAAGTCGGTGCTTAACGAACTGAGCCACCCAGGTGCCCCAAGGGCAGACTAAATCTTTCCCCAAAGCCCTCCCTCAGGAGGCACGGCAGGTGAGGGAGGTGGCGCCGGGGCTGGTGGTGGTGGAGGGCTTGTGTGACTGGTGTAGACAACAAGGTAAAGAAGCCCACCTGTCACCAACTCTAGACTCCCCTGACTACATGAACTGGGGTAGCGTAAAATTGGGAAGAGAGACTCCAACAGATCCTTGCACCTGCCGTTCACAGCAGCACTATCCACAATTGCTAAAAGATGGAAGTCATGCAAACCCGGATGACTGGGTCAGCAAACTGTGCTATGGTCTGATGATGGAATAGTATTCAGCCGTGAAAAGGGATGAAACACTGGCACATACTACAACACGGATAAACCCCAAAAGCATTATGCTCAGTGGAAGAAGCTGGAACTCAAAGATCACATATTGTAGGATTCCATTTATATAAACTAACCAGAATATGGGGCGCCTGGGTGGCTCATTGGTTAAGCATCTTGGTTTTGGCTCAGGTCATGATCTCATGGTTGGTGAGATCGAGCCCCGGGTCGGGCTCTGTGATGACAGCGCGGAGTGTGGTTGGAATTTTCTCCCTCTCTCTTTGCCCCTCCCCTGCTCATGTTCTCTCTCTCTCAAAAATATATACATACATGCATACACACATATTTACATACATACATACACTTAACACAATAACCAGAATAGGTAAATGCACAGAGACAGAAAGCAGAGTAGTGGTTCCCAGCGGCTGGGGCGAAGGGAGGAGGGGCAGAACACTGCTTAATGGGTGTGGGATATTTTAGGGCGATGAATATGTTTTGGAACTGGAGCAAGGTGGTGGTTGCACATTGTGAATGTTCTAGGCTTCTGCACGGCAAAGGAAACAAAAACAAAACTAAAAGGCAACTTACTGAATGGGAGAGGATATTTGCAAATGATGTATCTGATAAAGGGTTAGTATCCAAAGTATATAAAGAACTGATATAGGGCGCCTGGGTGGCTCAGTCGGTTAAGCGTCCGACTTCGGCTCAGGTCATGATTTCACTGCTTGTGGGTTCGAGCCCCGCGTCGGGCTCTGTGCTGACAGCTCGGGACCTGGAGCCTGCTTCGGATTCTGTGTCTCCCTCTCTGTCTGACCTTCCACCGCTCACACTCTGTCTGACTGTCTCTCAAAAATTAATAAACATTAAAAAAATTAAAAAAATAAAGAACTGATACAACTCAACCCCAAACTCAAATAATCTGACTAACCATGGGCAGAAGACAGGAACAGACATCTCTCTAAAGAAGACATGCAGATGGCCAACAGACACATGAAATGGTGCTCAACATCATTCATTGTCAGCGAAACACAAATCCAAACCACGAAGAGATACCACCTCACACCTGTCAGAATGGCCACAAGCAGAAACACAAGAAACAGCAGGTGTTGGCGAAGTTGTAAAGAAAAAGGAATCATCTTGCACTGTTGGTGGGAATGCAAACGGGGCAGCCACTGTGGAAAACAGTACGGATGTTCCTCAGAAAAAGAACTACCCTACGACCCAGCAATCGCACTGTGGGGTATTTACCCCCCAAACATAAAAGCTCTAATTCAAAGGGATGTTTGCACCCCCTTGTTGATTGCAGCAGTGTCTACAGTAGCCAGATGATGAATGGATAAAGAAGTGGTGTAGATAATGGAATATTACTCAGCCATAAAAAAGAATGAAATCCCGCCATTTGCAACAACACGGATGGAGCTAGAGAGTACAAGGCTAAGGGAAATAAGTCTGTCCGAGGAAGACATATACCACAGGATCTCACTCATGTGGAATTTAAGAAATAAAACAAGCAAATGAAAAAAATAAAGGAAGAGAGACAGAGACAAACCAAGAAAGAGACTCTTGGGCTGCCCGGGTGGCTCAGTCGGTTGAGCATCTGACTTCCGCTCAGGTCATGCTCTCTCGGTTTGCGGGGTTGAGCCCCGTGTCCGGCTCTCTGCTGTCAGCACAGAGCCCACTTTGGATCCTCTGTCCCCCTCGTTCTCTGCCCCTCCCCCACTCTCGTGCACTCTCTCTCTCTCTCTCTCTTTCTCTCTCAAAAATAAAATAAACAAAAAAGAAATAAAAAAAGGAACAGACTCTTAACTATAGAGGACAAACTGATGGTTACCAGAGGTTGGGTTGAGGGGGGGGGATAGGGGAAGTAGGGGATGGGGATTAAAGCATACACTTACCACGATGAAAAAAAATAAAATGGAAAAAATGCTTACAGGACAAAAAGAAAGTGGTTAGTTTTATATTATGTGAAGTTCATCTAAAAAACAAAATGAGACATGTTAGGGTACATGAGCATTCTGGGGCCACCCTCGTTCTCCAGGGGCTGCTTTAGAAACAGAGAGAAACTTGAGTCCTGTCTCCTGGCCGCATTATCAACGTCAGAACCCCCCTGGAAATTCTTGGGCTGAGTGGCAGTGTCCTGAGCCAAAGAGTATATTGCTTGCACATCCTCATGGGAACAGGTGAGCTCCCTGGTTCAGTTTCAAGGAGCAAAGTTTCTTCTCAAGTGGATCTCCTGAGAGGTACGCTGGTGCCTCCTCCCATTACCAAGGCAACCACCACTCCATCCCAAGAGGCTCAGGCCATCTTCAAGAGAGGCAGGAGAGAGAACATTGATACTTCAGCAGTGTTCTCAATGTGCTTATCTGCTTGTGGGCTCTTGGGGCCCAAGTGAGCTTTGTAAATGTCACCTGGAAGACTGGAGTTCCTGGCAAGACAGGGTGAGGGTGACATTTACCATATCCTGGGGCGTGCTCTGCAGCGGGCTCGGTCTCCCCACAGGATAACATCGGGTTACGGGTTACATCGACGGGGAGACAGGAAGGATGCCAGATCTAGCGATCCAACCAGTGGCACATCCCAAAGGAGGGGTCAATAAATAGTGACCCAAGCTTGGAGGATGAAGAAGGCAAGCGTGGGTTTCCAACCCTCCCTGGGAACAGGAAAGGTTTTTGCTCACCACAAAGGCACTCATGAGATAGACAAAAAGAGGACAAAAGACCAACTGAACCCCCAGGAGAGCTCGTTTGGGCTCCCCACGATGAAGAAAGGTGCCGTGTTAGAGAACTGAGGCAGAGGACAGCCAGGCGGGCTCAGGGTGGTGCTGGTGACTCTGGACAGGGTGGTCTGGCCCCTCCTTGTGTTACCCAGTTTATGGCTCGCCCCGAGTCCACCCGAGTTAGACGCAGTCTCCTCACAGTGAGCCTCCAGTAGCTTCTCAGGATTACTTCTTTTGCCTATCCCCCTCACCCCCGCCCTTTCCTGCAATGCTCTCCTTGAAAGGATATCCCTACAAAGAAAGATAACTTGGAAATAGGATCACGGGCTCATTATCACACGTCTTTAAGAAGCCCCAGGGAAAAGGAGAAGTGTTGAAAATCTGGGAGCAGGCAAAGTGCCTTGATTTTTTTATCCAAATGGATATTGGAAATGATAGGCTGATACTTGGGAGAATTTGACAGCAGCTTACAAGACAGGTGGCTTGGGAATACTTAAAAAAAAAAAAAAAAAGTCTTCCTTTTGTTTGTGGTCTGGTTGGGGGGCGGGGGGGGGGGTCCTGACCTGGTAATGACAATACTTTGGCTGTGTCCTCTGGGCAATGCTGTGACCACACCCCATCTTGCCTTTGCTCTAGATGTTCCACATGAGTCTCACTTCTCCGGCAGGATTGCTAGCTCTGGTGGGGGCCGGGGGCGGGGGGGTTAGCTGGGACCTCCCCTGGGGTTGTTAGGGTTCCTGCAATGTCTTTAGGTTGGGCACAGCGGACAAGTGCTATAGGCTTGTTGAATGGGATTTAGGTTTCCTGAAGGCCAACTTGGGGTTCCCGGAAGGAGGTATGCAATGTGGAAAATAGCCAGTAAACCTAGAACCTAAAGCAGTACGTTCAAATCCCACCTGCATCCCTTACTGTGGCTGTGGGCAGCTCTGATAGCTTCTCAGGGGTCTTAATGGCCTTATCTGAGCAATGAAGATGATAAACGATACACACAGAAGTGTAAGAATTAAACAGATGTCAGAGCACTATCACAGTAAAAGTTATGTTTTGAGCCTTTGTTAAGTGCTGGGCACTGGGCTAAGCATCCCTTTCCTTCCTCTGCGTTTCCACACGTAACCCCCACAGCCTCCTGAGGTGGACTCCATTATTATGTCTACCTTACGGACTAGGAAACCGAGTCTCAGGAATTGTGTATCCAAGGTCATCTGTAAGGGACACGGACAAAGCTGAAATCGACACCCAGGACAGGCTGGTTACAGAAGCCAGCGGAATGGTCTAGCACAGGGGTTCCCAAGCCTGCATGTGCATCAGAAGCCCCTGGAGGGCTTGCTACAATACCTCTCTCTGGGCCCCACCCCACAGTTTTCCACCCAGGAGAGCTGGGGTGAGGCCCGAGAATTTGAATTTCTAGCAAGTTCCCAAGTGATGTTGATGCTGCCGGTCTAGGACCACTTTCTAGCGTCACTGCTCTACAAAAGAGTAGGCACTAAGCAGGGGGCCATTCAAAAAATAAAAGACCAAGCCTGTAAAAGTGGGTAGGCCAAATGGTGCAGTGGCACGCACCAGGGCGGAAAGCCGCAGACGTGGGTTCGACTCTTGACCCCACCATGAACGCGTGCCCTAATCTAAGCAGGGCTACTTGAGAAGCACGCTCTGAGGCCGCGCCGGGTAAGCGCCTGGGGCTCCAGGACCAGCGTCCCGGCCCCTCTGACGACGCCGGGCTCCGGGCTGGCCTCCCGGGCCCGCGGTCGCGCGCACCTCTCCGTCCGCGCGCTCCCGCGGCCCGGGCAAGCGTTGCCATGGCAGCGCCGCGGGGCCGGGATGCGGGAGGCCGGGCTCGCCCCTTTGTGCCTCGGGGGCGGGGGCGCGCTCCCCCAACTCGCGGGCTCGGATCCCCGGGAGGGGGGTCGGGGCGGGGGAGACTGCGGGGTTGCAGGGGCGGGGGGAGGCGCGAGTGGGGGCCAGGGTGGGGCGCCTCCGCCCGCCAGCCGCTCCCGCATTAAAATTTCATGGGCGCTGCAGCAGCTACAAAGGCGACGCCGGCTGCGCTCCGGGGACCAGAGGGAGGGAGGCTGCGGACGAGTGCGGGGAGGAGTTTGCGAGGGGAGGCGCTTGCGGGGCTCCCCCAGTTCTGCGCGGTGAGCCCGGGCACAAAGAGCCCTCTGCACTGGCGCCGCAGGACCGCGGACCCGAGGTAAGCCGCCGCCCGGTGCTCGCAGCCCTCCCTGCCCCGGCGCCCTGGGCCCGCGCCGGGAACAGCCTTCGTCCCCGAGGCCGGGGGCGAGGGCGGGGCCCAGGGTCCCGGGCGGTGTCCGGGGGGTGGCAAAGGCTGCCCGGAGCGCCCCTCATTTGCTGGACGGAGAGCTTCTGCCGCCCGCACTTGTCCTGGGTGGGGCTTGGGGGACCGACGGGAGGCTGCGCCGGGAGTCTAGCGCGGGTGGGGGTCCTGCAGTCCCGATCCGAGGGCGAACAAAGACCCTCCCCACCCCCCAACCCCCCGCTGCCAGCCAGACAGGAGGGGCCCCCGGACCTGCCTGGCCCACCAGGTTAGCAGCTAACTGGCCAAGCCTCGGACAGAGCCCGTAGGGGCTCGGAACTGGGGGTGGGGGTGGGCTGCTCGAGCCCCTCTTCCCTCATACCGAGCCCACTGCCCAGGGCCGGCCCGTGCTTCATCGGTGGGGCTCGGATACCAGCTGTGGGGCGTGCTGGGTGGGTCCAAGGGGCTGGGGAAGACCGGAAACCCACCTTCCTGGAGAAGAATACCGGCAACGATGCAGATAAGAACAACACATCAGTTAAGAGAGAGCTTACTTTGTGCCAGCAGCGTGCGTATGCTTTGCCTGCATCGCCACAACAGTCCCACGAGGAGGTGAGCGCCCCATTTTAAAGAGGAGGACACCGAGATCCGGAGAGGGCTAGGTACACGTCCAAGGTCACACAGCCAGTGATTTTGCGATCCAGGCACGCAGGAGTTTAAAGTCCATGTCGTTTCCCCGAACAGGTCTGGGGAGACCTCAGACCTCACCAGCTCCCTTTCCACTCCTCCCACCCCCCCGCCCGTACTCTCTCTAGAGAGGCTGGAAATCGAAGCGGGAGGTGCCAGATCTCCTGTCCCCCAGCGGAGGGTCCTGGGCCGGGGAAACTCCTTCTCGGACTCTGCAGGGAGAGGCCTGGGGGCGCGGGGCAGTGGGGGGGGGGGCTGGATTCCCTACCCTCCTCCCAGGCCCCAGACCAGCGGCTGCCGCGTGCAGATTCCTGGCGCGCGCACCCCACTGCAGTGCCGCCTCGGGGAAGACGCCCCCACCTGCTGCTGGGGGAAGGGGGCAGGGGAGCGAGGCAGTAGTGCGGGGAGGGGTGGGGCGAGAAAGGCGAGCAAGCGTGCGGGGAGAGGCTTTGTTTTTCTGGGTGCCAATCCCAGACTGAGTGCCAACCCGGGGCAGAACGCCGGTTCCGGGCACCGTGCTTTACTTTCCAAAGCGCATTCCCCTTCGGGAGCACCTGAGAGCTTAGGGATCGCCTGGGTTTGGTGGGGGTTGGGCGGGGGGAGGCGGGGATGAGTAATTCCACTTGACGGGCAGGGAAACCTGAGGCCAGTGGTTTTCAGACTTTAGGGGCGTAGCTTCAAATATGCAGATGTCCGTGCCACGTGGCCAGGGGATGAGTCAGCAGGACTGGGGTGGGGCTGGGCATCTGGATGTTTACTCAGACCCCTCCTCCCCCTCATCAAGCAGGTGGCCAGACCATCCGTCCAGGGAACAGTACCCCAGTACCCCAACCTCCCCCTCCCAGCGCAGAACCGTGTCGCAGTCTTGGCAAAATGGTTTCCTCTGGGACATCTTACCAGTGCCTAGCTTGGGGTGGCATCGAACTCATCCACGCTGACTTTGATTAATTTCACGTTTAAGGCTTCTACGGGTAACATCCCCTCTGCCCCTCCTCACCTGCGTTTTGTTATTTGATCACCCTTGCCATCGAGAAACGTTCTGAAATCTCCCCTGCATCCTCCTTGGCTGCGTTTTGGGGTCTGTCTCTCCACTCTTTCACGGAGGAGAGAGAGTCTTCAGAGACCCCAGAAGGAACCATAGCTCCTTACAGGAGCTTTAGAAGAACCACCCTCTATGCCTGCATTAAAAATGAGAATTTTATTATTTTTTGGTGATTTTTAAAAGGAATTGATAGGTTTAATAAAATGAGTGATAATTGTAGAAGGTTGGAAAAGACAAACGTGTTTTACTCATTCCCTATTGTTGGACCTGTTAGTTGTTTCCATTTCTTTTCCTTCCTTCCTTCCTTCCTTCCTTCCTTCCTTCCTTCCTTCCTTCCTTCCTTCTTTTTTCTTTTTTTTACAACTTCATTTTTTAAGATCCCTTTTCTGGATTTGATCTGTGCTTCCGCCCAGGACAGGATTATGCTCTTTGAATTTATCTCTCATCCAGACGGTGTGGCGTGGTGGAAAGAGAAGGGGTTGAGAGTTACCCCGTGCGAATCCTTCTCCCCACCTAGTTTTTAGGTCGACTTCAGTAAGGAAGCCATTTCCCTCCTCTGAGCCTCAGTCCCCTCATCTGTAGAGTGGGAATCAGAATTCCTGGCTTAAAAAGACTGTCATGAGGCCACGAAGCCGTGTGTGTAACGTGCCTGCAGCCTGCAGGTGCTTAATAAAGATATTACTGCTTCGTCGGCCCATTGTACCAGCTGGTTCACTTATGTGGCCCCTGATTGCGTGGACGCCTAGTTATTTGCCTTTATTTGTTTTGGGGCTGTTGGTTCCTCTCCTGGGCGACCCCTTGGGCTGTTTGAGCAGGGGGCGTTTCTGGAGCCCTCGGTCCATTGTGCAAGTTCAGTGGGCTGGTGAATAACTTATAGGCTAGTCCTTTGTTCCCAAGGGGATCCTTCCTCTTGTCTCTGAGGCCTGGCTCATCCGACAGCTCTGTGGAACAATGGCCAGAGACACACAGGGGCAGATGCAAAGGGCGGCTGAGAGTGACATCTGTCTCTGCATCCCTTTCCAGGCTGATCAGATCAGATGAAACAGGTGTCCACTCCCCCCTTTGTGGTCCAGGTGGGCCCCTGTGGAAGCTGGATGAGTCATGGAAGGGAGGGGGAAACTGAGTCCGGCGTACTCAAAGGCATGGAGTAGATAATGATGGTAACCAACGCCTCGACAATTTAGTGATCAGTTATTTACCAGGGTTCTTGTGGGGCCCTGCCTCCTGGAGACCCTGTGAAAAGGCTGGAATTTGGGCATTACAGATGAGAACCTGAGGCTCAGAGAGGTGGAGTGACTAGCTCAAGATCACACAGCCAGTTGGAAGGAGAGTCAGGACTTGTTCCTGGGTCTCGGCGGACCCTGAAACGTGTTTATAATGACTACACTCCACCACCTCCTCTCCTAAGTGTCCACCTAATCAGTCACCTCGAGACCATGGAAGCAACTGGAATAAAATGACCCGAGATGGTTTAGCAATCATGGACCAGTTTCCTACAGTAGTACTGACCGTGTTTTTGCTGCTCACACATGCCTTCCTCCCGTCTTGTCCCATTTCTAATCCCCACCCCATATTGGAACCCAATTGGAATCCAAGTCTTGTGTCCCTTTGGTGTTCAACAAGCCTGTTTAGGATCCAAATGCACCCCTTCCTAACCCGGGCGATGTGGGAGCAAAGCACTGGACTCCGAACCTCAGTTTCCTCGTCTCTGCAGTGGGGACAATAAAACCCAATTTATTCTTTTGTCAGGCAGGTGAAAGTGCCCCCAGTTGGTATCTGTCCTCAATAAATGTTGGTTTATCTTCTTCCTCCTTCTTTGGCTCTTCCCCCCACCCCCCCGCAGCTCAGGGGGAATTTTGGACCTCCTCTTTTGTGTGTGCCCTGCTTGCATTTGTGCAGGCACAGGGCTTTCTGCGGCTCTGCAGACGCATCTGGTTCCCTCAGCACGTCCCCTGCACATCTCGTTACTCTCAGGGGGTTCCTCGTTTCCGGGCACTCACTCCTCCAAAGCAATTTAGGCCAACATCTCCCGTATGCCAGCTCTCCGAGCAGCTATTTTTTTCTGGAGTCAGGGAAAAAAAAACCCCAAAACCCCAGAGGGACCCTAAAATGCAACCCAATGCATATTTCTCTGGTAGCTGTTCCTCCATTACCAGGAACGGCGCAGAGTTCTGGGGGGGGAAAAATGAATATCCCGCGGCTGGTGTTAATGAGCCGTGTGTGCAACGGTAGTACTAACAGTGTAAGAAAATAATAGAATAGGAGCTAATAGGTAAGTATTTATCGTCCCATGTACTCTGCACTTGTTATCCCCATCTCGAGGACGAGAGGCCAGGCCCAGAGGGGCGGTGCGCTTGCTCAACATGGCACAGCAGGACGGAACCCGTGCCGTGAAGCCCGTGTCCCGTCCAATGCGTTACCGTGTTTTGGTACCAAGGTACCTCCTTGGCTTCCTGGTTTGCTTCTGATCGGAGGAGATTGGTTTCAGCAAATGCTGTGCTTTTAGAACAGGACCTTGGCACTTACTCTCCAATGTACTCAAGGGTCCATATTTATCCCCTACTCTTCTCTGTCTCTCTGTCTCTCTGTCTCTCTCTCTCTGACAGCTGGGGACATCTCATGGGCATCATCCCACCCATGTGGTTCCAGACATGTCTTCGTGGCCACCATGATCCCGAGAGCGTCACAGGAGTAGCCGAGGCGGCCCTGGGGTAATGGACACTGGCTTCATGCCGCGAAGTCCGTCTGTGTGGAAGCCCCCTGGATCTCAGAGGTAGGAGGGCCCTCTAGAATCCTCTGGGGCCCAGTCCCTGAAATCAGAGCTTCCCTGATGGGGCCCCTGACCTTGGCTTGAAGTGGGGGGTCATGAGGACTAGTGGGAGCTGAGACGCCAGGGCCCTGGCGCCACCGTGAGGTCTCTGTACGGCAATGTGACTCTTCTCGATTCTTATCCTCGGTCGTTACCTCTCAAGGACTTTTGAAAAATAGCATTATTGAATTACAATTTCCATACAATAAAACGCACCCAGTTAAAGCATACATCTCAGGGTGTTTTGCCAAATGCAGACCCCTGCATAACCATCACTGCAGTCAACAGCTGGGACATTTTCATCACCCCTAAATGTCCCCCTGTGTCCCTTCCCTGTCTGTCAACCACCCCCGCCCCAGGCCCAACCTCAGCCCCAGCGAACCACTGATCTGCTTTCTACGCCTGTAAACTAGACTTGTTTTCTCCAAAGTTCCATTAATGTGGAATCTTCGGTGTTTGGCCTTCTTTCGCTCAGGATAAGGTTTTGAGGTTCACACTTGGTGTTGCACGGATCAGCAAGTCGATCATTTTTTGGGTCTGACTTTATGGAGACGTGGGTGAAATGTCATAGAACTCGTATCAAGTGCGCAGCTCGGTGATTTTTCGTAAATGTACCAAGTTGAGCACTCAATGCCACCCATCTGTTGTAGGCTATTTCCACCGCCCCTGTAAGCTTCCTCCACACCCCCTCGCTGCTAATGCCTGCCGTCCCACCCGGGATTCCGGACGACCACTAATCTACTCTCTGTCTCTATAGGTTTGCCTTTTCTGGGCATTTCATCAAAATGGAGTCAAACAGCACGTGGTCTCTCGTGCCTGGCTTCTTTCAGTCCGTGTCATATTTTCGAGGTTCGTAGGATGCCGCAACCCTTTGTTCCTTTTGACTGAGGAATAGATTTCATCGTGCCAACGTACGACCATTTGTTTATCCTTCCACCAAGATGAGATTTTAATTAAAAAAAATTTTTTTTAACGTTTATTCATTTTTGAGAGACAGAGAGAGACAGAGTAAGAGTGGGGGAGGGGCAGAGAGAGAGGGAGACGTAGAATCCAAAGCAGGCTCCAGGCTCTGAGCTGTCAGCACAGAGCCTGACGCAGGGCTCAAACTCACGAACTGTGAGATCGTGACCTGAACCGAAGTTGGACGCTCAACTGACTGAGCCACCCAGGCGCCCCTGACGGGATTTTAACTGGACCTGTGTTACCTACCTGGGGTATATGCAGTCCACCCTGGGAGGCATATCCTGCTGCAGGTAGAGATGGCCCACATTTCTGGGACATCAGGGTCACATGAAGATTTGAGTAAATGGTGAGAACAAGTTTTGGAGCACTCACTGTGCGCCAGGCACTGGCTAACCTCTGAGAATAATCAATGTCGAGTCACGCATCGGGTACATAGGGTTGGGGAGCCATGGTCACACCTGGTTCGTCTCCCCTTAATGCCCTCACCTTCCTTTCTACCCTCCTAGCGAGTTTTCAGCTTGACCCAGGGGCTGAGGTTTCCCTTGAAACCTTCATTGCCTTGTTGATATCAGGGTCCGCAGGGCCAGGGGAAGGGCCGTGGTGTCAAACAGTGCTCCCTTGAGCAGCCCCGGGTCTGTTTACAGCGGATGGCAAGGTCCTGGGACAGAGGCGAAGAGAAGGGGATTTCCGAATTCTTCCTGAACATCCGTGACCACCCTGGGAAGGAACCCGACAGATAAGTATTGCAACTTACCAGCCCGAGGCCCACTTGCCTGCCCTAAGTCCGTGCAGGAAAGCATAGAGCCTCACCATCCCCACGTGGGAGGGGAACTTGGTGACGCCACTTTCCAACCCCTCTGTGTCACAAACAAGGACCTTGTCCCCATTCTACAGGGCCCCAGACAGGGGTGATCTTCACACCTCGCTTTTTGGCGCGGAGGCTAGCATTTTGTTAATTTCACCATCAGGGACTTCCGTAGGCTTGAGTTGAGCGACCTCCTCTTGAGTCCCTGTCGATCTGGCGTCAGAAGGAGTCAGAAGGAGACTGGGGACTCCGGCGGCTCTTCTCGCTTCTGGCCCTTTGTCATCATATTTGTGAAACTTGGCCAGGGCCCCCTTTATCTGGCAGTTGGGTGGGGATGCCAATGCTGTGATGATGGGCCACATTCTTTTCTTGAGGTCTGGACCTGTGCCCCAAGCCTCAGGTGCTGACAGTTCTGGACGCACGCCGAGCGGTCCCCTGACTCTCTGGGCATGGGTCTGCCGGCTGATGAAGGCAGCTTAGCTGTCACCAGGAGCAAAACCTGGGACGTGATTCTGGGTCAGGGTTAGCAGACAGATGGGGACAGATGAATAACTGAGGCTGAGCCGTAGGGCCCCCCCCCCACTTCCTGTCCACTGCCTCAAACTGTGGGTTAGTGCTGTGCACTCCAGGTGAATGCAGGGCTGGAAGGACCCCAGGGCTTGGGGCAGGGGGCGGGGGGAGAGAGAGAGAGAAAGAGAGAAGGGCAGGCTTCCTTGGGCTACACAAGATGGCAGAACTGAATCCAAACTCTGGATTCCCGACTCCGCTCCCTATTTCCACTCAGCTGTGGCCAAGCTGAACTGGTCTTACTTTATCCTGGGTCCCCCTCTGCTGCTGTCGGGGAACAGGGAGGTGGGCAAGGGAGCCCCCCTTATCCCGAGGACGTTCTGGCGTGGGAGGAAGGGAGGTGGAAGGGAGATGTGCCTGAGCCAGCCTCCCTGGCTCTGGGGGCCTTCTCGTTAGCAGAGAGTTCTGGCCAGTTCGGGCGTGGGGAGGGGACCTGGGTGCAGTTTCCTCCTGCAGCGTGGTGGGCTCTTTTGTCTTCCAGGATGGGATCCGCATGGAGGAGGAGCCGGGAGCTGGGTCTGGGCTGCCAACATGCGGTCTGGGCGCAGCCGGGTAAGCCGGGATAGGCATGGGGGGGAAGGAGGTTGCACTGAGCTTAGTTTTATGGGGTATGATCGTCCCCCCAGCCAGGCCCCTCCCCACACCCAGGGTCTGTCCAGAACGCTCCTGCTCATGAGAAGAAGGCCCAGGAGCCGGGCGGCTGGAGGGCTGGCTCTTGGGGGGAGGGGTGCGTGGGGCAAGTCAAGACCACGGTGGGTGCGTTACGGCACTTCAGTACGTCCCTTCATTCAGCACAGACAAGGACTGAGCACCTTCTCCAAGCTCAGGTCCCGGGGATCCAGAGGTGAATACCAGAGACACGGTTCCACCCTGTCAGACCTTCACATAAGAACATGCATTATCACAGTCTCAGCGAGGGAGTGAGCTCCCCGTCCAGGGAGGTGGGCATGTATGTGTGGGTGTGTGTACTGGGGAAGGGTGGTCTGGAAGTCCCCTCAGTGGGGATGTTGTAAAGGGGATCCCAGCCTCCTGGGGACTCTGAAGCCTCTTTCTGCCCACCTGAGCTCTTGCCCTTTTTCTGCCCATGATGCCCTTGGCCTTGCTCTGGGCTTTTCTGTTCCCTGAAGCCGGGCCCTGCCAGGGTGGGGAGACTCTATTCCTAAGTTTCTTCTAAAAGTCCTCAGTGTCTAAAGCCCCCTACCCCCAGTCTGTCTAGGGAGAATGGGGGGTCTCTGAAGGTGTCCCCCCCCAGATGTGGGGTTAGATTGGGGGGTGTGGGGTGCTGGGATGGAGGCTGAGCCCGTGTCCTAACTCGCTGCATTTCCCCCAGGTGGCTCCGCCCGGCCCCGTCTCCAGGACTCCTGCCTGGTCCTCTCTTTGGAGCCCTGGTGACTCTGGACTCTGGTCACAGTGACACAAGGAGCAGCCTTTGGTGGTTTTCTCGAACTCTGGACAATTCCCCAAAGACGGCCTCCTTCTTGGCTGCTAAGATAGAGGCTCCCGTGGATAAAGGCCCCTCTGGCTGGTGCTCTGCTGAGGACAGCCCGAGGGAGGCGTGTAAGGGAGCCTGGCAGCCCACTGCACCTCTGTGTCCACCCGGACCCGCCTTTGGGCCTTGTCGTCTGGGCCTGAAGGCTGCTTCTCGCCCCCGTGCTAACTTGATTCCTGTCTGCGGCCCTGCCGGTGTCCAGCCGGAGCCCCACCTGGGCCCCCCTGGCTGCACCCTTACCAAGGCTGGGCCCTACAGGATGGGGCGGGGACGCGGGGATGGGACAGACAGCTGGGTGGGCTCTGTTGGCTGGTCTGGCTTGCGCCGTTTGCCTGGAGTGATTCTCATTTTTGGGGGTGCTTTTTGGATGAGGCTTTTCTGTGCTTCTCCTCTGCCTCAGGGTCGCAGGGAGGAGGCAGTCAGGGTCTGGGAGGAGCCTGGGCCTTCCCCTGCTGTTGTTGAGTTCTTGGGGGGGGCAGTTGGAGGGGCAGAAGGGGTGCTATCCTGAAAGGGGCAGGTTTGTAAGAGGTGAGGCAGGCCAGGCCAGGGGAGCTCGCCAGAGGGAGACAGACACTGAGCCTTATTCCCACCGTCCACAGGGACCGGGCTGGATCCAGGTCCCTGGAGGGGTCAGGTCACCGCAGCCTGATGTCAGACCCCTGCTCCCTGTTGCACTGATCCTTCATTCTGTCCTTGGGGGGCAAAGGCAGGCAGAGCGGGCCCCACGCACATTCGGCATCCCCCGTCACCCAGCTGCAGTTTCACCTCCAAAAGCACCTCTCCATTCTCCACTCTTTCCGGCCCCTCTGGAGGGGACAGTCTGGTGCCGGCACAGGAGCAAGCCATGGTCCTCCACAGGCAAACTTCGGGGTGGAGAGGGAGCCTGTGTTAGCTCGAGCCACTGCGACAGAATAGCACAGCCTGGGGGGGTGTCCCCCAGCAGAAATGTATCTTCTCGGGGTTGCGGTAGCTGAAGTCCAAGATCAAGGTGCCAGGGTTGGCTTCTCCTGAGGCCTCTCTCCTCGGCTTTGGCAGATGGCCACCTTCTCACCGTGTCCTCACGTGGCCTTTTCTCTGTGCACACGTACGGGGTGGGGGGCGGAGTGAGGAAGAGGGACAGATCTGCTGTCTCTTCCTCTTTTTATAAGGAGGCCAGTCCTATAGGATGAAGGTCCCACGCTTAGGGCCTTGCTGAACCTTAATGTCCTCTGTAAAAGTCCCATCTCCGAATATGGCCACATTGGGGGTTATGGCTTCAACCTGCGAATTTGGGGAGGGGGATGCAATCCAGTCCATACAGGGGGTCCCCACAGATGTGGGAAGCCGGAGCCATCTTCCCTTCGGCATCCCCGCCGCCAGAAAGAGCAGAGGAATGGGGAGTTAGGGACGGAGTGCGAGAGGCACTGACTGGGCCAGGGAAACAAGAGGGAGCCCAGGAGGAGGGCCTGGGACCAGCGTGGGCATTAGAGCCCAAGGGTGCACCCCCACTGCTCAGCCTTGGGCACATCACCTCATCTCTGCGTGTCCAATGTCCACTCTGAGACAGGGGACATCTCCTCCCCCGGGGGGGCGCAGGGAGGGTTCAGGGCAGGCGTGTTGCTCACGATACACTCCCGTCCCTTTTGGGGTTTAGGTTTAGGGCTTATCTGTTTTTGGTGCTCTCAAAGTACTCAGCATCTTCTGACCCGGAAGCACTTCTGACTAGCCCTTCCCCTGCCGTCCTTCTTGAATCAGCTTGGGGAAGTGGCTGCACTGCATGGCCTTTGAAGCGGTCCCAAATGCCTCCCAGGGTATCCTCTCGTCAGGACTGGGTACCTACTCTGGGCCCCTTCCTGTGCTGGTCCCTTGCAGGGAGGGACATAGGTGAAGCTCTGCCATTAGAACCGGGAGAATTGGGAGAACGGGGGCAGAGAACAGTCCACTGAGGCACAGCTCCTGAGTGCTTGGCAAGCAGGTGGGGGCGGGGGTGGGAGTAAGATCCCAGAACGACCTGGACAGACTTCCCGGCCAGGCTGAACCAACCAGGGCCTTGAAGGATGAGAAAGATGTGGCTTAGCTGACAGCTTCCAGGTCCCTGGAAGAGATTCCCAAAGTCAGTCCTAGGAGGCACCATTGCTTTTTTTTTTAAAAGCGAGTTCAAATTCAATAGGTTTCTAAAATGCAGGACTTATCACAGCCTTGGAAGTGCAGATGGGAATTGTGAGGACTCAAGGGCAGACAGGACTCCTGGTCCTCCCCATTTATGGCAACAGAACCCTCTTATGCAGCATCATTTAGAACGGAGGGGGCAAGAGGCTGGGGCTTCTGTGGGGAAACCACAGCGGGGACAGGCAAGGACACAGCTCGGCACACTTGGGGGCTCTGTAGGACCAGCTGGAAAGGCAGCAGACGGGAGAGGCGGGGGAGTTGGGACTCGGTTCCAGGAGTTAGGTGAGCTCTATGTAGTTTTGGTCCGAGGAAGGCAGGGGTGGGGCAGGCCTGTGGCTGGGATAGCCAGCAGCCTGGCAGGTGGGGGAGGAGGCGTCCGCCAGACACGCCACCTCTGGAACTTGATGCCACTGGGGCCTTCCAACCTTTTGTGGGAAGACGCTGGTGTGTGCGTGTGGTGTGCCTGGGCGTGACAGGAACTGGCCTTCTGGGAAGGGGCTGACCAGAACCAGGCAGGGGTTTCCAGCCAGGACGAGCAGGTTCTCTTTTCAGGGAACCGAAGTGTTTTGGGGGGAGGGTCCCTGAGGCCCACGGCCAAGCAAATCGGGAAGCAAAATGCTTTGGGGCAGGGGCCTCGGGGACAGGCTTGAGTCTGGTGGTGCTGAGGAGCATGGAGGCGGAGCCCCGCCCTGGTCAGGCCCAGCTCCCCGGCTGGCAGGGGGAGCAGGGGTGGGGGTCCCGAGCTGCAGCCGAGCGGCCGGGTGCAGTGTTGCATGGTGTGATTAACCTACTAACCCAGGGCTCGGCCGGGACGCTGTGGCGTGTGACGAGGTGCCTGGCCTTCTGCCAATCGACTAACCCACTAACCAGGCCCGAGCATGCCCTACTAACCCTCCCGCAGCCAGACCCTACTAACCTTGCAGCTCATGGGCCTTCCGAGGGGCTGGGACGTGGGGGCAGGCGACGCTCCAGGAGGCCGTGCCCGTGGCCTGGGGTCTCTGTGCAGACCCACTTTCCGGGACAGGGCATGCAAACAGGACTCGCCCACTCTGCTGAGCCATTTGGAGCAAGCCACCTAACCTCTCTGAACCCGTTTCCTCAGCAGCAGAGCGGGACTACTGATTTCCACCTCAGAGGTTGCAGTGAGCATGCCCATGAATGTAAAGTTCTTGAGACCCGGCAGATACTGCAAAATAGAAGAGTGAGGGTGGGGAAGGGGAGCCCAGAAAACCCGATTGATCATGTCCCCCGCCTCGGGCCCTGGTCCCTGTGGGGTGTTCTGCACACAGACCCTCCTGCCTGGGGCCAGACTCTCGCTTTGAACCCTGTCTCTTCCCCACATTCTTCCTCCTTCTCAGCTTTCTTTCCGTAGGCAGCTCTTTTGTTCGATTACTAACCTGTCTAACCCGGGGAGGGGGGCTCAACTGCACCCCGACCGCCCCTAAACCGACTAACGGACCTGCGTGTGTTCTCCCTTTTCTCCTAGTGACTCCCGTGTGTGTCGGCTGCGGTCCCCCGTCCGCTGGTGCTGTGCTCTGACTTACTAACCCGGCCCCTACTAACCTGGTTTTCTCTTCTTACTAACCCCAGCCCTGCCGAGCTCTGGGCGCCCCTCCTTTTGGCAAGCAGAGGTCCTGGGGCTGGTCCTGCAGGCAGGTGCCCCACTTTGCTGCCCCCAGCGGCTGGGGGTTCAGAGTCCACTGGGCCAGGTCTAAGGCAGGGGACAGTCCTACTTAACCACGCGAGTGGCCCAGAGGAGGCGGCGGTCACGGGGAGCTAGGAGGCTGGTCTCCGAGCAAAGCGAGCATCTCTCCCCTGCGCAGATGTCTGGGGACCCCTGGGAGTGGGCGGGGCCAGGGAACCCTCTGGGGCGGGAGTGTGGAGGCCTGTGGGTCTAGAACACGGAGTACTGGGCTTTTCCTGCCAACAGGCAGAGAGAAGGGTCCTGTGTATCCTCTTGGGAGGGAAGCGAGGCTAGAACTCCCTCCCCTGGAAAGCAGCAGGTAGGGGTACGGTCCGGCACAGGAAGTCAATGGGGGCGCGTGTCGGAAGTCAGCGGAGGGGGCGTGGCCCGCACCGGAAGTCGGCCGGCGGAGCCTTCCCTACCTAGGAAGTCAACGAGAGGGGCCTTTCCCACTCTGGGAATCACTGAGTGGAGCATTTCGTACGGGAAGTCGGCCAGAGGGGCATTTCTCATACCGGAAGTCGGTGAGAGGGGTGGCCCACCTTATCCCCAGGCGTGAGATGGAATGGCCAAGAGATCAGTGAGAGGGGCCTCTCCTACAAGGGCAGTAAGGCTAGAGGGGCCCTTCCCATCCCTGAAGCCGGGTTAGATGTGGGCCAGCCGGAGGTAGATGTGCGCCGGTTTTTCACACCGGAAGTCCTCGAGAAGTGTGTCCACACTGGGAAGCTTGAGAAGACGGGGAAGAAGGCAAATCAGCCCTGGGTTCGGGGCTCGCAGGAGGAGGAAGGGGGACGCAAGGTCCTGCAGCCCCTCGGGCCAGCCAGAAATTCATCCCTGGCTCCCTGTCCTGTTCCCACCCATGCCCCTGCCCCGGCTTGCCTTCCCCAGAGCCCGCCAGCCGCTAAAGCCAGGGCCACACCTGGGGGTGATTTTATGCCTCACCTCCAGTAGGCACCTTGGCCTGTCTCTTTGGGCTAATCTCTGGCTCTTTTGCACTAACTCTTGCTCTCACCCAGCTAACCCCTGCCTCGCCCTGGCTGCCCCTGGGGGGGTTGCCCACTAACAGCCAACCCTGCCCATCTGGGGGCCCCAGTCTCCTGGCCTGGCTCTGACCGGCTCTTAATTAACCTCTCCTTCACCTTGACTAACTCCTACCCTCCCGGTCTGTTCCTTTCAGCGGAAACTAACGGCTTGTGGATTTCTTTCTGACTAACAACAGGTCTAACACTCCTTGTTACTGTTACTATTAACAGCTTGGATGTCCGCATGGCTGGGAGGGGGCTAACACAGGTTTGGAACTGGACTAACCCAGGGGGAGGTGTAGCTAGCAGTGCCGAACTTGGTGTCTGCTCTCGTCTGAGCAAGCTGTAGTCAGTAGAGATGTCAGGACTCTGAAGGAGGTGCTAGGCGGGGGTGTGGCTCAGGTGATGGTGGAGTGGTACCCGCTGAGGGAGGTCAGGAGCTAAGTCAGCCTTCTAGGGTTTTAGCCGCTGGACCTCTCCTATCCACCTCTAATACTCTGCAATGAGGTTTTGGTTCTCTTAAGTAATCTTATAGCTACCATAGTCCGGATTCGGCTCTAGTGGACTTCAAAAACACCTGTCC
>CM053566.1:23488784-23539110 GCA_028646485.1 Cryptoprocta ferox | reverse complement strand
CATAAACCTTTAGATCTGAATATTCAGAAGGGTTCCGATTCCGTCACCCATTTATACCTTAGTGTAAATTAGTTCAGCGTCGTCTTCTTTTATGCAGTGTCGCTGCACTGAGATGTGATTTTGGCTGGAAAGGAGTTTGGATTGCTTCGGGGGGGGGGGAGGGTCCTTTGGGAGCAGACTAGAGGGGCCACGGGGCCAGGGGATCCTGGGTGGGGGTAAAAGGTAGCATCAGGTGGAGATGGGGATGGGAAGAGGGACCATTTTGCTGGCCCAGTCTGGTAGTCAAGTTCTGTGGGAGAGGGCAGCTCATGGCCGACTTTGAGGGTTGGATCAGCTCAGGGACAGGGTCAGAGGCTGGCCTTGCGACTTGCAGGCAGGTTGCTTGGGTTATAGAACACTGGCCTGGGGTCAAGAGCCTGTCTGACAGCCATGGGCTCAGAGCTAAGCTAGCGGAGCCGGCAGTGGGGCCTGAAGGGAGGCCTGAGCTGCAAAGGAACAAGAGAGGAGAATGCATCAGGAAGAGCTTGGGGGAAGGTGCAGATGTCCCAGCAGGGACGCGGGACAGGGTGGATGGAGCCTGCTTTGGGGACGCACCTCCCTGCTGCCCTCTAGTGGCCGCCTCGCCCCATTGCACTCGAAGCAGGAAGCTCAGGCACCCTGCGTTCCCGGGGAATTTCTCCTTATTCCACTATTATTCAAGATCTGTTGTTGCTGAGGATCTACCGTGTGCCCAGCAGGGCTCTGGGGCCTGGGACCCACCTACGGGCCGTTCCGTCTGGTGCTTGTATCGCTCACTGGGGAAGTTGGAGAAGTTACCGTGTAATGCAGTGAGACGGGCGCTGTGATGGGGGCGGGGCCGTGGAAGAAGCACCCGGGGACGAGCAAGGATGCCATGCACCTGATCCATGCCAAGCTCGGTGCTCGGCCTTGGGGAGGAACGCTGATGAAACCATTCACTCCTCAGGACATTTCATGCAGGTGTATGCCCCGGGGGCTGCGGGTAG
The DNA here is from genome assembly GCA_028646485.1 of Cryptoprocta ferox. Lineage (NCBI taxonomy): Eukaryota > Metazoa > Chordata > Mammalia > Carnivora > Eupleridae > Cryptoprocta > Cryptoprocta ferox. The sequence continues at coordinate 23,538,106 of CM053566.1, read as the reverse complement.
GGTGGAGTGTGGGCAGTCCCGGCAGGCTTTCTGAAGAGGGAGGCACCTAAGCCGAGCCCTGGTTGGATATGGTGGGGATGAGTTCTGGGTAGTAGGAATGACAGACGCAAAGTTCTGGGGGCATCAGAGAAGATCGAAGAGGTTCTGGAAGGTTCATGGGGGATGTAGCAGGAGGCAGATGGGAAATGGACAAATACCAGGCCGTGTTGCTAAGGAGTTTGGGGTTTGTCCTAAGGGCAATGGGGAGCAATGGATGTGACCTCGGGAGCAGAGGAGTTGGATTTGAGTTTCAGGCAGGCAGCTTGGCTATTTCAGCCCAGACGGAATTCTTAAGCGCTGACAAGGAGTTCTGGTCAAATTTAGATAAGTGATAGACCCTTAGATCCACCTGGAGACAAACAGGATCCCTAAAGCCAGGCAGGGGCTGGGCTGAGGGGACAGTGACACTTTGGAAGAGAGGCAGCCCCGAAAGCATGTCATCCCCGGCCCCGGATGTATGCGGCTGCGGGAGAGGATCCGAGGGCTCTTGCAGAGCCATGGGCTGCCCGTCAACAGCAGAACGTCAGTTCTCCCGTGTGGCTACAAGGGGGACACGCACACGTGGAGTAAGCTTTTGAGAGGCTGATTCTGGTCCCAGAGGAGGAAACGTGTTGTGGCGGGTAACACATCTTTGGGGGCAGAAGGATAGGGCCTAGGCCACCTTGGAGGCTGAGACTTTTGAGACGCTCACCGGATTCCGCGTGCGAGTGCGCGTGCGTGTCCTTGACGTCATCCATCCCCAGGAGGCGCAGTCTGTTTACCTCCCGACCCAGCCCTGTGACGTTCACTCTGGCGTGATGTCCCCTGAACGTCAAGCTTGTGAGGAGCAGGACCTTCCGAGCTGGGGACTTGGAGGCGTACTGAGCTCAGGAGGCGCCTGGGGTGGGGGCCTGCTTCCATCTCAACACAGGATCCCAAAGACCCTTCCTGAGAGTCTGTCCAGGGGCCCATTGTTTCACTGTAACCAGAGAAGACGCCTTCTGTGTGGGGACGCTGAATGTGGGGGTCGACATCCCGCTGCAGATTAAAGACCGGATTTTTGCATGGACCCAGCAGTGGAGTGTGAACGTGGCTTTTTGTTTTTACCTCCGACTTCAGCTTCTGTGTGCACACCATTTTGGTATTAAAAACCAACTGACACGCAAAGGACGGCTGTTGCTTCAGAGGCAGGAGGGATGCCAGCCTGGCTCAGGGGAGGAGGGAGAGCCAGGGGCACTTGCGAGGAGCTGAAGTGGGTTCGCAGCCTCCTCTCAAGCCTGCGACGTTAGAAGTCAATACAGTAGGGCATTTATCATTTTTCACGGTGGGAAAATACAACAGAAAATTTGTCATCTTAACCATGTTGAGTGTACAATTCAGTGACCTTAAAGACATTCACAGGGTCCTGGAACCCGCACCACTATCGATGTTTGAATAAAATAGCCCTGATTTTTGCCCAGGACTGTGTGCTTCAGAGAACACCTGGGTCCTTAGTGCCGGGAAGCGTGTGTTTCATTGGGAAGGCAAAGAGCTCCCTGGGGACAGAGCACAAGGAAGAAGGGGTTCAGTGTATGGCCAGAGGCCTGGCAAACACGCGGGGACACATTGCGTCTCTCCATTCCGGCGACCATGGCAGACATTGCTAGTCGATCACCCATCTCTCTTTGGGAACCTGGATGCAGCTTCAGCATCTGACTCAAAACAGGTTTTCAGGCAGCCAGGACCAGTCTGGGGCGGGGGGTGGGGGGGGTGAGTATTTTAAAAACCTTGGAGTCAGTCTTGGGATTGAGATTCCTGACAGACCTTCTCCTGAATCCCAGCTTTGCCACTTACCCACTGTGAGACCTTGGAAGTGACTCACCGCCTCTGAGCCTTCACCTGCGCTGTAACACAGGGACAGCACTCTCACGTGATAGGAATTCCCAAGGGAGCGTTTCCACAGAGCTGAGACAGAGCCTGATGCCTTGCCAGTGCCCCCCCCTCCGACCCCGATAGCCCCAGATGGTGGGATGGACACTAGGGAAACCATCACAGAGGAGGTCTGGGGAGAGGGGGGTGAGCGTGGGCAGTAGGGGGAGGCTTCCAGAAAGAGGTGACACATGAGGGAAGCCTTGAGAGATGGGGGAAATCAATCAGTTGAGATGAAATAGCCACAGGGGTGCAGAGTATCTCAGAGGGGCTCCTCCAGGGGTCCTTGGATCAGCCCTATCGGTGGTGGGGGTACGGATGGTGGGCAGGGCAAGGTGGGTACTCAAGAAGAGGTCACAGCCCGAGCCACGAGGTGGAGGCTGGCCTGCACAGCAATGCTCACGGTGTCATAAGAAGGATCAGGGACTCCCAGGGTTGGCAGAACTGGAGGCCCAGGATGATGAGAGGTGGAGGAGGGGCAGAGCCCAACGGTCTTGTAGAAATTCTGGACACGGAGGGGTGGGGATGAGAGGAGCCTGAAATGGGCGGGGGGCAGAAGCAGGGGGACAGTGGCCAGGACGGCACTCCGGGGCTGAGCTTTCACACATGTACACACCTCACCCCCCCCCCCCGAGTTATCTACACCTCCTGCACCTTGTGCGACCCCAAAGCACCCTGTCCCTGTGCCTGCGGTCCTGGATGCTGGTTCGAGTCGACGGCTGTCCTGACTGGGCGACCTTCAGGAGTTGCCTTCTCTCTCTGGGGTGCAGTGTCTTCTGTAAAAGAAACAAGTCCTGAGGGCGCCTGGGCGGCTCAGTCGGTTGAGCGTCCAACTTTGGCTCAGGTCATGATCTCGTGGTTCGTGAGTTCGAGCCCCGCATCGGGCTGGTTGCCGTCAGCACAGAATCTGCTTCAGATCCTCCCTCTCTCTCTGCCCCTCCGCCGCTCACTCTCTCTCTCAAAAATAAATAAATATAAAAAAGAAAAAAGAAAGAAACAAGTCCACTGAGGGGACCTGTAAGGCCCTTCCGCCCCCAAAGGATAAAAGATGCTTAACCAGAAGACAATTTTCTCCTACCCCTCCTGGAAGCTTCCAGACACCCACCGGTGTCTCCTCAGCTCCTTTTTCCTTTCTCCTTCACCCTCTCTTCACCCAGAAACTATTCACTGGGTCTTTGCTCTACACTGGGAACTGTCCTGGACTCTGGGAAGCCAGGCTTTCTGTCCCTCTAACACACCTACCTTGTTCTCCCGAGGGTCTCTGCACTGCCTGTTCCCTTTGCCTGGAACATATTTCCTCTCTGCTTTTATTTTATTTTATTTTATTTATTAAATTGTCTCATGTTTATTTATTTGTTTTGAGAGAGAGAGAGGGAGAGGGAGAAAAAGAATCACAAGAAAGCTCCATGCTGTCAGCGCAGAGCCTGACATGGGGCTCGCTCCCACGAACCTCAAGATCATGACCGGAGCCGAAACCAAGAGGTGGACACTCAACTGACTGAGCCACTAAGGCACCTCCCCTCTGCTTTTCACACAGTTGACTTCTCTGTGGCCCTTGGGTATCAGCTGAGTGTCACCTCCCCGGAGAAGTCTCCCCCTGATTATTCAATCTGTAGTTACTCTATCGCTTTGGTTCTCAAACATTTTGGTCTTGGGACCCCTTTATACTCCTATCATATAGTAAATGGTTGCTCCTGAGTTGGGGTGGGCACTGCCCACTTGAAAAGCTCAACCAGCTCCCAGTTTCGTTCATTCATAAAAAAAAAAAGCCCTTGGGGCTCCTGGGTGGCTCAGTCAGTTGAGCATCTGACTTGATTTTGGCTCAGGTCATGATCTCATGGTTCGTGAGTTTGAGCCTTGAGTGAGGCTCCATGCTGACAGCTCAGAGCCTGCTTAGGATTCTCCCTCTTTCTCTTTCTGCCCCTCCCCTGCGCTCTCTCTCTCTCTCTCTCTCCCTCAAAAAAAAATGTTCTTGACTTCCTTGACTCCCGACTCTGCCAAGCACGATGCTGGGTGCCCAGGATACAGCCACGAAGCAGGCAGGCATCATTTCCACCCTGGTGGGGCTCACAGTACATGAGGAAGTGGATATTAAGTCACAAACTGTGCCCACTCTCCGGGGACAGGGAGCACCTTGCAGTGAGAAGGAGTGACAGGAGAGAGGAATCAGCGTAAAGAGCGTCTACCATATTAGAAATGAAGCTGAGGTGCTTTAAAGAGATTTGTTTAGGGGCGCCTGGCTGGCTCAGTCTGTAGTGCACGTGTCTCTTGATCTCGCGGTTGTGAGTTTGAGCCCCAGTTTGGGTGTAGAGATGACTTAAGAATAAAATCTTAACAAAAAGAGACTTGCTTGTTTATTCATCCACTGAAAACGTGACAATAGCTCATCACATGCTAATGTAAGTAACACAGTCTTTACAAAACTAACTTTATTCCCCAAACAAAATAAATGTAGTGAGAAACACTATTCCCTCCCCACCCTCTTTTTTTGGTAAATCTCTTTAATGTTTGGCTTAATAGAAGACAGCTTCCGTTGGATTCTGAGATCTGCTTCGGCAGTCAATCTGCTGCAATATCACGGTCATGTAGCCACTGGAGAACTCCATCCTACACTCGTGAGGGAAGGAAATGAGACAAATTAATATTTCTCTGGGTCCCCAGGTCTCTGGACCACGCCTTGAGAACCACTGCTCTATCACAAGACCTGTTTATTCCTTATTTTTCTTCCTTAAAATGTATGCCCATCTGAAATGACCTTGCTGACTTGTCTGATTCCTTGTTTATTGTCTTGTTGTTCTGCATGCTTCTGGAAGGCAGGGTCCCTGATGGCCCCATGGTAGGTGCACAAAGTGGCCAAGCCAGAGCTGCAGTTCCTAGATATGACCAGCAGATGGTGGTGTTGCACCAAGACGACCTCTAATTCTATGTTCTTGGAATCCAGGTTCTTTCTTCTCTGGGGCATTTGGGGATGGTCTGCGGGGGTCACTCCGGAGAATTTAAGGTATTGGGTAGGGCCTGGCATGTGTAGGGGAAACCTCTTGAATGCCGTTTTCTTCTCTGAAAAATGGGCAAACTATGACTTTGGCTTCCATTTCACCATGGAATGGTGACAAAAGCCACTTTATTTTGATCATGCTGGTCACCTCGTGTCCCCTAATGCTCTCCGCCTGAGGTCTAGAGTATTCCATCAGGTTCCGCCTGCAGGAAGAGCACTGCTCCTCATTCTACCTCCAAAACCCTTGCCTTCGCCCACCCAGATATGTGCTAGGTTCTCTGCTAAACGGTCCGTCTGTGTTGATTCATGAAATGCTCACAACATTTGAGAGGCTGGTTTCAGTATCCCCATTTCTGTAGGACACTGAAGCTCAGTGAGGTGAAGACATGAGCCCAAAGACATGGCTGGAGGAGGGGAAGCCTGGCTGCGAGTGTAACTGAGATGCCGACTCCATCCTCTTGATAAGATGGGCCCAATCACTCCGTCTACACTGGCTTCTCTTTCTCGTCACTCCTACTTCTTGTGAGGCGTTCCTGTCCTTGGACAGCTGAGCACAGCTTGTGAGTTTTTCTTTATTTTGTTAAAGTTTATTTATTTATTTTGAGAGAGAGGGAGAGAAAGTGGGAGAGGAGCTGAGAGAGAGAGAGAGAGAGAGAGAGAATCCCAAATGGGCTCTGTGCTGACAACAGAGACCCCTACTGGGCCTTGAACTCACAAACCATGAGATCATGACCTGAGCTGAAGTCGGACACTTAACGACGGAGCCCCCCAGGCGCCCCTAAGCTTGTGATGATTTCATACCCACGTGGTCATGTGCTGCTTCCTGTGGTCTGTGAGCTCCTGCCTGCTTTGGGGCTCTACCCTGGGCACCCAGCATCGTGCTTGGCACTGAGTCGCGGGGCGGGTGTCAAGGCCCAACCGGGCGGCAGTTGAGCCCTCTGAATAGACGGTGCCCAGGCTGAGTCAAGAGCCGCCAGATCCACCCTTCACTGGCCATGCGACTTAGGGCTTCTCTGAGCCTCAGTTTCTTCATCAGTACAATGGGGCTAACACTGTCTCCCTCTCAGAGAGGTTGTAATGATTCAATAAGAGGGCGGATGCAGACGATGGGTTCCCCAACCCCACCCGGTGGTGTCTCCTGTCCTGCGCAGGTGCAGCTTGCCGGCAGAAGCCTGGAGGAAGGCACAGCAGCCCCGACCATCAGATGGGGGAGCAGCTGACCCAGGTCACCAAGCACGCCGGCAGGAGCCCAGCTGGGGCTCGGGGATCCTTGTCTTCCCACCTCCTGAGCCCCGCCATGGCAGCTGGCTCCCCATGGGCATTTCTCGCCGGGCCCACGGCAGACAAACAGATTCTCCTGTGCAAAGTGCCCCCAACAAGGTCAAAGCCACATGCTGTCAGCTGGAGCACAGCTGGCTTCCGGGCCCAGCACTAGGGGCCTCTCCTGCAGGAAGGAGTCCTCCTCCCAGAGAAAAGCCCTGGGATGTGAGGAGTGCGCTGGAGCCTCTGGGCCTGGCCCGGGCGATGGGGGCATTTTCGCAGCATCTCAGGGCCACCGGGGAGCTCAAACCAGACGCCACCCTTCGGCGTTGGGGTCAGGCCTCAGCCTCCTCGAAGCTTTCCCAGGTTCTCAGGCTGGGAGTGCTGGAGCACGCCCTGGGCTCGCGGGGCTCGGACATCAGCATCCCTGGGGTCTGGGCCCGGCCCGAGGCGTCCAGAAAAAGCAGGCTGAGCTCTGGAAGTGGGAAAGATCCGGTTTCGAATGTTGACTTGGACGCTGTCACCTTGGGCAAGTCCCTTCACCTGTCCAAGCCTCTGTGTGCCCCCATGGAAAAGGCTGGGACTTGCTTCTTGGGGCACGTGTGATGTGACTCGCGCATGTGATGTTCCCGGTGCAGGGTGAGTACTGTGACTGCTGCAGGCTGCATGTGACGGACCCGGGCTGCCACAGTACCCGCCCCCGCCCCCCTCGCTCTTCCCATAAGGCGCTCACTGCCGGGAGCCGGCCTCATGCTGCGTGGAAGGCTCCAGCCCCCCGTGGGCCGCCCTGTGAACCAGCTTGAAGGTGGATTTTATTTTAATATTTATTTATTTTGAGAGAGACGAGCGCGAGCGGGGGAGAGGCAGACGGAGAGAATCCACACCGTCAGCGCAGAGCCCGCCGCGGGGCTTGAACTCACACACCGTGAGACCATGACCTGAGCCGACATCAAGAGTCGGACCCTTAACCCACTGAGCCGCGCAGGCGCCCCATGAAGGTGGGCGTGTTGGCTCTAGCTGATCAGAGGAGAGACAACCCGTCCTGCCTGAGAGCAAACAAAATGATTCTGGTTTCAAGCTACCAAAAGGCGAGGTTCCTTAGGCAGCAATGGGCAACTGATAACAGCTCCTGCTCAGAAGCATCTCTGCCTCTCTCTCAGCTGGACCCTGGACGTGCCCCCCACCCCCACCCCCTCCGTCCGCCCCAAGCCTGGTCCTCGGCCAGCGTCTCCCGTCTCCACTCTGGTTGCCCAGGGGACAAATCTGGGAGGCATCCTTCCGCCCTCCCCCACCAGCCACCACCTTCGCCCGACTCCTGTTGTTTGACCCCCTAAATATCTGTTGGCTGCCTCTCCCGCCCCCCAGTTCCTCACACAGGACGGGACTCTGCGTACATAAATGGTGCGCAGAGCAGGGAAACCCCAGGCATGTGATCGCGTGTATCTTGAGCGCCGGGTCTCAGCCAGCGACCTTCACTGGTCTTTTCCTGGCCTGTCCTCTTTGTTCTTCAAAGCCCGAGTTAGGGTCCCTCTGGTCACCACATCCAGTCTGTGCCTGATCCCTCCCACGCCCACCCCCCCCCCCGCCCCAAGGCCGCGAGGGGGGCAGACGGGAAACATGGAAGGGAGCCTGTGTGGCTGTGAATTGCCTTGGAAGAAGGAAAGGAAGGCGGTGGGACACTGTGGCCTGGGGGTGGACGACAGCTGAGTGTCTGGGAACGAGTCAGCCCCATGACATCAGGGGGAAAGGAGTGTCAGGCAGGGGGGACCACAAGGGCAGAGGATTGAGGTGGGAATGAACTGCTGTGTTGAGACCGGGATGAGGCAGGGTCGCAGGAGGCTGGGGGGACATCAGGCTGGCGGGGGGACAGGAGGCCGTGGAGGGGTCCAGGCAAGAATCTGCTCAGGCACAGCTGGGGAGAAACCCCCCTACCCCGGCTCAGCTGTCCTGTGCCCATGACTTTCACGGCCTGGGATTGTTTCTCTTGAAAAGGCACTCCCCACCTTTCCCACCCCCCCCCCCACCTCGGTGGCAAGGTTCTCTCTTAATAGACTCCCTTTCTTCTGGAAGCCCAGCTTAGCTGCCCGAGGGAGGTCCTCCCAGCACTGTCTTAAAAGCTGTGATTGAGCCATTTGTCACTGTCACACCCTTTGATCCTAGCCATGTCCTTGCCCCTGACCCACCCTGTCTTTGGAGGGGCCGCTTCCCTGACAAGGTGTCTGCAGCACCACAGAGCACATTCGCTAGACTTGTATTCTTGTTTGGGAGGCCTGGCCTCGTGGCCTTCGGTGGGCCACTTCCCCCCACGGAGCCGCAGTTTCCCATCCGTGGCCAGGTTGGTTCGACAGGATGGATCTCGGTCAGTAGAGTGTTGGTGCATTGTGAGAGGACATTTAGAATTGGGGGAAGCACTTCAAAGTATTCATGCATTGGTTTTCCCAACCAGGCTGTTAGTCTCTTGAAGGTCAAAGACAATGACTGTTGTCTCGTGGTGGGGAGTGCTGTGCATACCATTGGTGCCTATTAAAAGGGACCCTCTATGGAGACAAAGTGTTCTTCAGGCTCAGCTTGGAAACCCCCACTCAGTGCCAGCACTGCCTGCTCCATGACGACTTCCAGGTGACCTCGCTTCCCTCGGGTCCCGCCGGACACGGGACCAGCTCTCAGCCGTGCACAGAGGGCTCTGACTTTTGTTTCCTCGTGTGGATCTTTCTAGCCAGTCAGGCTGGCCGGTGGGTCTCCAAATGAGGTTCCCCAACTTCATTGGAATTCCCAAGGAGGGGGGCTTATTAAAAATGCAGACCCCTCTGGGGGCGCCTGGGTAGCTCCGTTGGTTAAGCGTCCGACTCTTGATTTCGGCTCAGGTCATGATCTCCCAGTTCATGGGTTTGAGCCCCGCATCTGGCTCAGCGCTGACAGTGCAGAGCTGGCTTGGGATTCTCTCTCTCCCTCTCTCTGCCCCTCCCCTGCTCGCTCGCTCTCTCAAAAATAAATACACATTAAAAAAGAAAAAGAGAAAAACATGCAGACCCCTCTGAATCAGAATCCCAAAGAGTGGGCCCAAGAGTCTGCCTTTTTAACAGGCCACGTGCCAGGTGATTGTTCTGTTCATGGATGTTCTAGAACCGCTGCATGGCAGGGTGAGCCACTATGCAAGGGGCCTGCGGCTGCCAGAGCGCGACATCCCCAGGGTCCCTGCACAAAGCTCATGCCCAGTAACTGTGTTGAGTGAGTGCAGCTGTGCGTGTGTGCGTGTATGTGTGTGTGTGCAAGTGCGCATGTGTTGGGGGGTAATTTTATTCCTCCTAGTACCCCTCCCCTCCCCCTCCCTCCCGTCCCCCCCTCCCCCCCATCCCCTTCCCAACATTCCCCAAAGATGGGCATGAAATCTCACTGCATTTTCTGCCAGGGGGAAACTTCACTAAGAATTCCCCAACCTCCCCCTACCGCCCCAGCGCCCCCCCACCGGCTGTATAATCCTCTCATTAATACACAGTATTGCAAAAGTGATCTATAATTAGATGCTAACCGAGTTTGCCGTAAAATTGGGTGGGCGAGGTCAGCAAGGTAAACCGGGAGCCAGCCGATTGTTATGATCAGTCAATAACCTATTTATTCCCCAACATTTCTATTAACCTCTGCCAGCCAATCACAGTTTCAATTTGAAAGGCTGGGGTCCGCTTTGCTGACTGGACAAGTCTGATTGAAAGCGGGCCCCTGACATGACCCCAGGGGCGAAATCCAATTAAAATCATTTTCACTTGTAGATTCATATTTTTAGCATGGTCTCCATCCTGGGATTCATCATTCCTGGCAATAACTAATGTCTTGTGACACGAGCAGGTGGACTGGCACTGCCATAAATAATAATTGTGATTAATTAGCTCGTCACATCCTAGGATGGCTTTGGGGTGGCGGTCAGCGTGGCGTCTGGGAACCTCTCCCGCCAGACGCTGGTTGTGTGGACCTCTCTGGGTCATACCACGGGGACGGCCTTTTCTAAGTAGGGACGGAATTTATCTGCTTCTTGGTCTCCGTCTCTCTTGAAACTGCAGCTCTTTGACGCCAGGTAGAAGGGGCGCTGTGGGCGGATCCCGCTTCCCGTCTCCGGAGACTGGGTCTCAGTCTGTCCGTCCACACTTTTATAGTTTCTGTAACACGGCCCCCGCTTTGGACGCTGTTCATTGGGTCAAGGATGAGGGCCGACCCAACCCAGTGAACAATCTCATGGCCCAGCTCCTGGATGCTGTTGTTTGGACCAAGGGTCAGACCCAACCCCAGCAAGGTCTTAGTCTGTCCATCCACACTTTTATAGTTTCCATAACAAGGCCCTACCGTTGGCCGCTGTTGATTGGACCAAGGATGAGGGCCAATCCAAGCTGGGCCAATGAAGAGCTCAAGGCCCCGCCCTTGGATGCTGTTGATTGGACCAAAGGCCAGGCCCAAGCCAAGCTGGCCAATGAAAACATTTTTTTGGGAATTCGGAATTAATATTTAAGGAAAGAGGTCCTACTGGCCCAGCTTGGGTATTGAGGGCATGTGTTGACTGACATTACCTGCCCGGTGTACCGGGAAGTAGTTGGAAACAAAAGCAATGCTGAGGACAGAAGAAGGGACGTTTTCGTTTCTCCTAGCACACCCCAGTCCCCACTTCTAGCTCTTTCCTGAATCCTGGCTGCCTTCCACCTCGGGTTTTCTGACTCACCCGATTTGTGTAATAATTATTCTTCCTCCCTACCTTCCTTGCTAGAGTTAACTTGAGTGAGTCTGTTACCTGTGACCGCACGTGTCCCTCAAAGTCCAGAGCCCCAGAAGTGTCCAGTGCCACCCGGTAGGCTGCTGGCAGAATGACTCCCTTTCTCCTGACTCCTCAATGCAAAGCCCTTTGGGCGAAGAGGGGAGCGAGGAAGAACTACTAAGTGCTAGGTGCTTTGGAACCTCCTCTACCTCATCTTTCCCATCCTGGGAGGTAGGTTGTATTCTGTTATATTTGTTTGCAGACCAGGAACCTGAGGTTCAGAACTGTTGGAGAATTGGTGATAATGTGATTTGGCCAGTGCGGACCCCGGGAGGAGGTCAGCTGCTTGAAATCCCGCAGGGTCTGCAATCAGAGGGCTAGGATGGTATGGTTCTGGCGAGTTCTGGGAGCAGACTGCCTGCCTCTCTTCATATGTGCACATGGTGGGAAGAGCAGAAGGCTCTCTGGCCTCTTCTTCTTTTAATGTTTTATTTATTTTTGAGAGAGTGCAAGCAGGGGAGGGGCAGAGAGGGGGACAGAGGATCCAGAGCAGGCTCTGTCCTGAAAGCAGCGGTGCCCAATGTGGGGCTCGAACTCACGAACTGTGAGATCATGACCTGAGCTGAAGTCGGACGCTCAACTGACTGAGCCACCCAGGCATCTTTGGTCATGATCTCATGCTTCATGGGTTTGATCCCTACGTCGGGCTCTGTACTGACAGTGCAGGGCCTGCCTGAGATTCTCTCTCTCTCCCTCTCTTTCTCTCAAAAGAAATAAATAAAACATTAAAAAATTAAAACTTAGAGCTGTTGATTTTCCCTTAGTGTTTCCAATTTGAATCTGCTGATACTCATCCCAATCCCAGTCACAATGGGGCCCTTGGCTGACAGTGGTGGATGTTGGGTGCCATCCGCCTCCTTCGCTGAGCTGGCTTTCTGCTGCTCTGGGATTTGCTCTTAACAAACTTGCTTCCCAGGTAGGAACCCTCCTGAGAGATCTGGTTAAGAGGTTTCTCATCTCTCCATTTCCTTTGCTTTCAGCCACTAGGGGATTGAAGAGAGCAGCGCTAAGGCTATTTAAACAGGCTTCTCCGTGGAGCGAGCCCTTGTGTTGGAGATTGGGTTAAATTCAGCATGCATAAACCATTCACAATGGCTCTTTACACCCCGGGAGCACTAAGATCCCACTAATCTTCAGTCAAAACAATTAGAGCATGAAAGGTGGCATTTTCATCCCAAAGGCACTGGGGCATCTGGAAGTTCGGGAAGAGACTGGACCACCCACGTTCACTTGGAGCGTTGACTTTCTAGTGGTGCAATGACAGAGCAGGAGCCCCGAGACCCAGAAGATTCTGCTGGGTGTTGCAGAAAGGGGGCCTGGCTCCAGTTGGCTCAGTCCCTCCATCTCTCCCTCCACGCAGCGAGCACTTAGCATGTACAAGGCACTTGAAATGCACCACCTCACTGCATCCTCGCAAGAGATTTGTTACCGTTATCCGCTATGACAGCAGAGGAAACTGAGGCACAGAGAAGCTAAATGTGGTACCTTTTGGGGCCTTGCAGGAAAGAGATGGCACATTCCAATTAGTCTAGTTAGAGAGGAGCTTAATCAAGGCACCGTTTACAGAGGAGAGTCAGCGTATCTGTTTTCTATTGTTGGGTAACAAATGGCCGTGACCCAGTGTAGGCCCCATCTGTTAGCTCACAGTTCGGTAGTCCGGGCACGGCGTAGTTGGATTTTCTGCTCAGGATTTCACAAGGTCAAAGTCAATGTCTTGCTGACGCTGTGATCTCATCTGGGGCTCAGGCTTCTCTTTCATGCTCATTCAGGTTGTTGGCAGAACTCAGTTCCTTGTGGCTGTGGTCTAAAGTCCCTGTGTTCATGTTTGTTGCTCTCCACAAAGTGCTCTCAGCAGCTAGAGGTCACCTTGGGTCCTTGACACGTATCCCCCTCACGTCATGGATGTTTACTCCTTCGAGGCCAGCAGGGAACATTCTCTCACGCTTCAAATCTCTCTCGCTTCTCTTAAGGATTGCCTGATTAGGTCAGGCTCACCCAGGGTAATCTTCCTTTTGATGAAGTCAAAGTCAGCTGATGAGTGTGGCATCCCAGTCACAAGCCTACACTCAAGGGGAGGGGGTGGTACAGGATGCGCTCACCAGGAAATGGGGTCTTGGGGCCCATCTTGGTATTCTGCCACCCAAGGACCGGAAGTCGGAGACCACCAGGCATAGTGCAGCTCACCAGAGACTAGAATGGTAGGGACTTGGCTACCATTGCTGGTCATGAACAGATGAGGGAAGGGGGTGGTCACTGGAGCTGGGGGACAGGGAGGGCTGTGTGGACAGGGCACCGAGCACAAGCTGGGACCTTTGGTTGAGGGACACAGCTAGTTTCTGGCAAATGTAGCAAGAAGGGAATTAGGGACCAGATACCCAATACCCTGCTAGAGCTTTCCATTGGCTGATCTCGACAGCAGCCGAAGGGCGAGGGAGCCAACTCTTCATGCAGTGGGTAGATGTCAGCTTCCCAGGGCACACACTAGGATGGAGGAAGAGAAGGAGGGGGTTGGGAGGGACACACAGAGTGACATCTTGGGGTCCCAATCCTAGTGATGGCAGAGAGTCAAGGTGTTGACTGGGCTGCAGTCTCATCTGAGGCTCAGCCGGAGAAGGTTCTCCTTCCAAGCTCACATGTTGTTGGCAGCATTCAGTTCCTCGTGGGCTGTAGGACCAGGGGTTTTGGTTTGTTTTGTTGCTGTTGTTGGCTGTCATTTGGAAGCTGCCTTCAGTGTGCCTTAGCTGCTTGTTGGCTAAGGGCCACTTCAATTTTTTGCCATCCTGGCCTCCCCAGCATGGCTAGTGGCTTCATCAAAGCCAACAGGGAGGGTCACCTAGCAAGATGGGCAGTACAGTGTCCTGCAATGTAACTGGCACCCTCACTGCATTCTATTGGTTAGGAGCATGTCACATGTCCTGCCCATAGGCAAGGAGAGGTCATTACACAGGGGGTGAGTATCAGGAGGTGGGGAGAATTGGGGCCACCTTAGTGTCTGTCTGCCATCGCCTATATGAAGTGGATGGAGCCGGCCAGGTGGTGATCTGACTTGCCAGGTGGAGGGACACAGCAAGAGCAAAGGCCCTGAGGTGGGAGGTTGCTTGGTGTGTTTCACAGAACAGCAAGGAGCCAAGTAAGGGTAGGGGGTGAAAGCAGGGGTGGAAGAGGTGGTGGGGAGGGGAAAAGACCTTTGGGCTTTGTGGATCAGGGCAGACACTGGGAGTGATGAGCAGCCAAGGCCCAGTGTGCTTATTTATTTATTTCCCTAGGTTTAAAACATTTGTGGTGGAGATACACGTTACATAAAATTTCTCCTTGTAACCAGTTTAAAGGGTACCATCATGCGGCCTTTAGCCTATATTCACAATGTTGTGCGACCATCACTGTCTAGTTTTAGGACATTTTCATCATTCCAAAAGGAAACCCCATACCCATGGGCAGTCACTCCCCGTTGTCCCCTCCCCCATCCCCCCAGCCCAGGCAACTTACTGGTCAGCTTTCTGTCTTCATCAATTTGACTATTCTGGGTATTTCGTATAAATGGATCATGCAATGTGTGTCTGGCTTCTTTCACACAACATCATGTTTCAGGGTTCGTCCACGTTGGTACACACATCAGTACTCCATCCCTTTTCATGGCCAAGTCATATTCCCCTGTATGGACGTACCGCATTTTCTTTATCCATTCAGCCGTTCATGGACATTTGGCTTTTGCTTCCATCTTTTGGCTATTGTGAGTAATGCTGCAATGAACATTGGTTTGCAAATATCTGTTTGAAGACCTGTTTTTTTGCTCTTTTGGGTGTATGCGGACACACGTAAAATGGACGGCCCGGTCATGTGGTAACTCTAGGTTGGCCTTCCTGAGGAGTGCCGGCACGTTTTCCACAGTGACTGCACCACTTCCTGTACCCACGGGCAGTGTGCGAGGACTCCAATTTCTCACATCTTTGCCAACACTTGTCCCTGTCCGTGTTTTTGATCCTAGCCACCGTATGGGTGTCTCACCTCACTGGGGGTTGAATTTGCATTTCCCTGACGACTAACGACGTCGGGTGTCTTTTTATGGGCTCATCGGTCATTTGCATAACTGTTTTGAAGAAATCTCTGTTCGGGTCCTTTATTTTTTAAAAATTGGGTTATTTGTTTTTTTAGTTGTTCCTATCGATTGATTTTCATTGAGCTATTATTGGACTCCCAGGAGGGGTCTGCCTGCCTCCTCAGGCATCACGGGCTCCTCTGCGTAGCAGGAGGAGGGCTGGGAATGTGCCCTCCCTCGAGCAGGCTCCTCACTGACTTGTGTCCATCAGCGTCCCTCCGGAGAGGCAATACCCCTTCTCCCACTGGCCCCAGCCCTCCTCGAAAGGTATTCTCAGGGCTCCCCGGGTACTTGTTACCTAACTGCCTCCCTGGGGGCTATTCAGCCGGCTTTGTGGGAAGCTCTCTATCTGGGAGAAGGTGCTTCGGGGAGGAATGTGGGGGCCCAGCTCCTGCCTCACCTCGCACCCCAGACTGGGTAGAGACTCAGAGACCCCAGTGTTGGCCTGGGATTCTGCCTGCCTCGGGCCTCTGCCCTCATGCCTCTTTGTGAGACTTGGGGAAAAATTAAGAAGTCAATCCAGTAGGGGAGGCTGGGAACCCTGTATGAGGGATCAGAGAGCCCCTCCTCCCCATGGCTTTTGGTCTTTGGCCCTGTCATCATTAGGCTGTGTGGCTTTGCCAAAGTCGCCTGGAGTCTCTGGGCCTCATCTCTGAAATGGGCCTGGAAGGAGCTGGTTTGAAACTTTCAAATCCAGGATTCTGCGATGAGTTGAAAAAATGTTCCACGTAAGATATCACCTCCTCCAGGAAGCACCCCGCACCCTTAGCTTGCATTAGGTGAATGCCCAGCTAGCTGAGTGCACCTTGCCAAAGGTGCCTTTGTTTGGTTGTGATTGCCTGTGTGTCTCTCACCGTCGTTGGAGTGGTGACACTTTCAAGGTACAAACAGATCATTTCAATTCCTGTGCACAACTCTATGAGACTTCCCGTTGCTTTACGGTAAACACCAAATCTTTACTCTGACCTCAGCTCCTTGGATGGCTTTGCATTGTTTCTCTTCCGCGTCATCTCACATGACATTGCCCCTTGCTCTCTGGGTTCCAGACACGGGACCTTCGGGTCTTTTGTGCTTCCTACCACGGGGCCTTTGCACATGCTGTTTCTGGATATCTGGTTACCTTTTCCTTGCCCTTCTCACCTTAATCACTCCTACTTATCCTTCAAATTTCAGCACAAGCTTCTCTTCCTCAGGGAAGCCTACTTGGATTCACCCAGATTAGGCCAAATCTCAATTATCAGCTCAGCGGATCTCTCCTTTGTAGCACTGATTCCTTCTTTGCTTTCATTATAAGCAACTGTCTCCCCTTGTCGAGCTCCCTGAGAACAGGGAGCTCGTCCTCCATTCTAGCCCTAGCGTCTAGCGCAGCTCCCGGAGTAGAGTAGGTGTTAAATAAATCAAGTCGAAAGGCAGACGGATCTTTGCGCTCTTGGAGTCAGGGCCTGGCGTATGGCGGCTGCAAAGTAACTGGTTCCATTTTTGCCGAAAAAATGCAGGAGTTCCCCGGGACGTGCTAGATCCCACCCTCGCTTCTGTGTGGTTGGTGTCGCCGGCATGGGCTTCGGGGTGGACCGACCTGCGTTTGAATGCGGGCCTCTCTGCTATTCAGCTGCGGGCGTGGGGCGTCTTTTCCTTCGGAAGCCCATTTCTTGCTCTGTCAACTGGGGGGTCTTCATCACGGGCTGCCGCGAGGAGTCTCACCGCTCATGGGTTCAAAGCCCCTCGGTGGACCGAAGCCCTTCGCAGATGCGCGTGAAGAAATACTGCTTCCCTTAGCGCCCTGGCCCAGAGATGGGTGGTTCCGACTGCGGTGGGAGGCCCGATTCTGGGTCGGTGCCGGGGCCAGGGCCACAGCCTCCTGTCTTCCCCCTTCCCCGACCCCCCTCTGTCCCAGGTGCTTGATAAACAGGGTGCTGATTCCCTGGTGCTCCGAATGAGTGGGGAGCGTGGCCACAAACTTGAACTTCCCGGGTGTAATTTCTGAGTCCGGGCGCCTGTGTCTCGTGGGTGGGAGGAAGATGGACAAGTTTAGCTGCAGGATGTGCGGCGAGGCCCGTGGGCCCTGTCTGCTTGCTTTATGGGTGCAGCGTCTGAGGCATATACTCATGCTGCATGCACCCCCTTCCTCCCCCATGTGGCTCCAGTGTACCCCCACCCCCACCTAATTGATTTTCAAAATTCCTTTTCTCGTCTCTTCATCATAACATGATCATGCTTGTTGTAAAAAAGGTTCCAGCAGTACAGAACTTGATACAATAGAAAATGGCGGTTGTTCCCGTCTTCACCTGAATCCCATGTTCCAGGATAGTCACTGTGGGTGTGGTGTGAACACCACGGGCCCCCGTCTCTGTGATGCACTTAAAACATATACGCGAGAGCAACGATTCTTAATTACAAAGGGCTTACTAGGGGACACGCATTGTGCTCTAAGCTGCTAAGAACCAAACGAGTTACTTCAGGCTGGGAGGACAGTTGCATCCATGTTACAGATGGGAAGACTGAGGCCCAGTGATTGTTAAGTGGCTTGGCCAACGCTGTCCACACAGCTACGAAGGCGGAGTCGGGATTTGAGTTCCCCACGTGCGCATGTGCGTAATACAACCCGTAAGCACGTGTGCGCTTAGTCCGCACATTTACTTCCCACCCAAATGGATCACAGCACATTTTCCTTTCTGAAGCTTCCCTTCACTTAGTAACACATTGTGGGCACCTCTTTAGGTCAGTGTAAATAAATGCCCATGGAGGTTTTCAAGTATTGTAACATCTGATGAGTATGGATGGGCTGAACAATTGTTTTGAACTTTATTTTTTGATCTTTTAGTTTTTATTTCAGAGAGAGAGAGGAAGAGAGAGGGAGCAGAGAAGAGGGAGAGAGGGAAAGAGGGAGAGAGAGAGACTTCCAAGCAGGCTCCACACTCATGCTGAGCCCCACATGGGGCTCGATTCCACGACCCTGGGATCATGACCTGAACCTAAATCAGGAGTCGGACGCTCAACCTACTGAGCTACCCAGGTGCCCTGGATGGGCCGAAATTTATACAAACCAGCCCCAAAGGAGAAACACTTAAGTTACTTCTAATTTTTGCTCTGAAAATCTTGCTATGGTGACCACCCTTTCACAGATGCCTTTAAAATATTTTTGAGGGGCGCCTGGGGGGCTCAGTCAGTTGAGCGACCGACTTTGGCTCAGGTCATGATCTCACGGTTCGTGGGTTCGAGCCCCTGCATCAGGCTCTGTGCTGACAACTCAGAGCCTGGAGTCTGCTTCCGATTCCGTGTCTCCCTCTCTCTCTGCCCCTCCCCTGCTCACACTCTGTCTCTCTCTGTCTCTCAAAAATAAATAAACATTAAAAAAATTAAAAATAAAATAAAATAAAATATTTTTAAAATGTTTTATGCACATGTTAAACATTCGAATGGTTGCCCAGGGTGAGTGATACCTGTGTGTCTCCCAGTTCCCCGACAGGGGAAGCCAGTGTCTTCTGGAATCTTCCAGAGAGATAGTGTGGACTTTCACATACACATGCACATAAAACACACACACACACACACACACACACATACATAGACGTATATATGGAAGCTTGTGACTCATCCGTCCATACAGATGTTCTGCGTTCATATTTATTTATTTAATTTTGAAGACATAGTACCACCATTGTTAATATATGTAATAAAAGATATAAAATATATTAAATATATTTATGTGTGATGTATCTGACTATACCTGACCGTATTTGCAGGAATACCCTGAAAAATCTTCCTCACTCCCGTCACCTCTCCCCCCTACAAGTAACTATGATTCTTCGTTGTTTATATCCTTCCAGAGTTTTTTCTTTATATATATGTATATATTTGCAAATACATCGGTATTGTTATTCCACCTCCCATTTTTACTAAAAAAATATACCCTCTATACATTTCTACATCCTGCTTCCCCCCCCCACTTTTAACACTACATCTTGGACATGTTTCCATTTTAGTACACACATAACTTCCTCTTTCTTTTCTTTCCTTCTCTCTGTCTCTTTCTTTCAACCACTGCGTATAGTATAGCATCCCACTGTCTGGAGAATGTGTGTACACTGTTATTTCCACTGCATGGGGAATGCGTTTCATTCTTTTAGAAATGATTATTTCAATTCATTGCATATGTCATGCAAGCCTGAGTGGCAAATTCAGGAAGCGCAGAGGGGTAGCCTGTGAGAAGTCAGTTTCTCCCACTTTCGAGTCCAGATCAGTCTCTTCCTCCATCTGAAAGCAACCGCGGTCCCCAGTGGCTCAGGATCCTTCTCGAAGTGGCTGTCAACACCCGTATACACACACACTTAGACTCTCTCTCTCTTTCTTAGTCCCAAGCGATGAGGCAGTGATTAGCCTGCGTGACCACCTCAGTACCTCTGTGCTCAGGGATGGACAGATCTGGACACGTCCTCACTGAGTTCAGCGGCATGTGGGTTTCCAATGTCGATGGGTACGAGGTTGCCGCGGACGTCTGTATGCGAGTCCCTCCAAGCTCAGGGTCTGGGCTGGCTCAGAAGGGCTGGGAAGCCAAAGGGAAGGCTGCCTCCAAGTCTTCACTCAGCCTTCCCCTTTAAGTGCCTCTTCCAAGGTTTTTCTCAGCCTCAGCTTCATGACCAGCCTCTCCTGGGATTGAGCTAGCTCCTGCATCCCTATTAAATTGAAGCTCGATTCACAGGCTTTATGTATCATCGAGTCCGTATTTCCCCAAGAATCTTCTCTGTAGGTAAATAGGTGGAAGGTAACAATAGTTTCCCTGGTCACATACATCTGAGAAATGTTGGGGTAAACTCCGTGGAAACAGGGGTCTTTACTGCAGGACTTTTCAGAGCCTTTAATATGCCAATGTACATTGGGGTTTCTCAGGGGTCTTAGGTACGTAGGTTCATCAGACTGCTTTGAGCACATGACTTCAGAAAAGCTGATGTGGTTTCATGGTTTCACTGAAGAGGAGTCTAAAGCCCAGGGAGGGAATGTGACTCGTCCAAGGCCACACAGCAATGATGGAGATCTGAACTTCCAGCCCCACTCTGGGGGGGGGGGGCAAGCAACGAAGTGCTCAGCCTTCTCTGCGCCAGCAATTTTACACCTGGAGCATCAAGGTATCCTGATGTCCTCCGGACGTTAATTTAATTTCATTAAATTTAACATAATCACACAGTGACTTTGGAAGTGTCAAGATCGTGAGAAGGTGAGAGATAGTCACAGACTGGGGACTAAGGAGACACGCTATCTTAGGTTGGGTCCACGTTAGTGGAAAAACGACAAAATCCGAATAAAATCTGCACGGCCGTCCTAGAGCCTGATGCGGGGCTTGAACTCACGAACCATGAGATCCTGACCTGAGCCGAAATCAAGAGTCGGACGCTTAACCGACTGAGCCACCCGGGCGCCCCGGGGACCGCCTTCCATTCCTTGTCTCACTTCCCTTCTTTCTTACCGAATAAGCCACTTGCATGTAAATATTCATCTCTGGGTCTGCCTTCAGGCTAAAATAAGCTGCTAATCTAGTCTGGAGGAGGGAGAGAAGGCTGCTCGGGGTAATTTCATTTATTTATTTATGACTTTTATTTATTTTTACATCTTCAAAGAAAAAGCCATACTTTACAGTCATCGAAATGCTCCGTCTTTAAGTATCCAATTAGGTCAGTTTGTTAAAGGTGTGTGGTTGTGTAACGCACATCCGTAGAGACAGGACACGTCCACACCCCCGGGAATTCCCTTGTGCCTCTTTGCAGGGAGTGTCCCCCTCCCCAGCAGCAGCCACTGATCGGTCTCTCTCACTGTAGGTTCGGTTTTTCCTATTCTAGAACTCGTAAATGAAAGCATCCAGTAAGTACCCTTTTGCGTCTGGCTTCTCTCACTCAGCAGAATGTTTCTGGGATTTATCCACGCCGTAGCATGCGTCGATAACTCATTTCCTTCTAGTTTACTTATCCCTTCCCCTGCGGATGGACAGGCCGACGTATTTCTGGATTTTGCCTGTCACGAATAAAGCGGCCGTGGGCATTCTTCCACAGCGTGTTTTGAGGATCCGTGTTTTCATTTCTTTTAGCGGAAGTCCTTGGAGAAGGATAACTGATCATACGGCAAGCACATGCTTAACGGTTTAAAAAAAGGAACGGCTGGGGTGCCCGGGGGCGGGGGGGCTCAGTCGGTTGAGTGTCCCGACTCTTGATTTTGGATCTGGTCACGATCCCAGGGTCGTGGGATCGAGCCCCACAAGCAGCTCTGCGCTGAGCGTGGAGCCTGCTTGGGATTCTCTCTCTCTCTCCCCCTCTCTCTCTCTTTCTGCCCCTCCCTGCTCTCTCTTTAAAAAAAAAAAAAAGGCTAAATACGGTTTCCAAAGTGGCCGTACCATTTTGAGCTCCCTCCTGCTCCAGGTGAACATTCTGGTTCTTCCATCCCTGACAACATTGGGCGTCATTGGACTTTTTCAAATAATTCGTTCGGCTGGGAGTGTAAGGGCAAGGTGGCCTTTGAAGAAGGGGGGAGTACGGGCTCCCAGAGCCCCGGGCATCCCGGAAGCAGTGTTACAATTGCCAACCACGGCTGGTGTCTGACCATTTCAGAGAATGGGCGCCCCCCTCTGGTGGAGAGCAGCCCTTTCTCCTGCCCCGCCGCAGACTGTGACTGTCGGGCTCAGGCTAAGAAGAAATCTAACTCTGGACGCTAAGTCTCCCAGGTGTGAACAGGTAAAAACAATTTTTTTTTTTGGCTTTAAAAATTCTTTTCTTGGGGCACCTGAGTGTCTTAGTTGGTTGAGCGACCGACTTTGGCTCAGGTCATGATCTCACCGCTCATGGGTTCAAGCCCCGCGTCAGGCTCTGTGCTGACAGCTCAGAGCCTGGAGCCTGCTTCGGATTCTGTGTCTCCCTCTCTCTCTCTGCCCCTCTTCCACCCATGCTCTTTTTCTTAAAAATAAATAGACATTAAAAAAAATTCTTTTGTTTCTGCTTCTGTCGGACCAGGGGAATCAGGCGATTTACAGAGCGCAGGTGGGGAGTTTAAAAGCGAATCTGTTTTTGCTGAGTTGTAATATGCTGATGGGGGTCAAAACCTGGCGGTTATGCATCCAGTGATCTGCAGGACAAGGAGTCAGCACCAACGGTGATGGATTTTGCATCCCGATCTTTCAGCCATGCAGGGCTTTCTGTGTTTGATTTTTGAAAGCTCACTTCCCCACTCCTGTTTAAAGCCTTTCGTCGGCTTCCATCACCAGAAGACTAAAACACAAACCCCCCAGATTCTCCGGTGCGATTCTTCCTACCCACTCCCTCTGTATGTTCCAATTCCACTGACTTTGTTGGGTGTCTCAAATACACTAAGCTCATTCCTGCCTCAGTACCTTTGCACTTGCTGTCCCCTCTGCCTGGATCGCTCTTCTTCCTTCTCTTTTTGGCTGGACTTCTTAGCCTTGGGTCTCAAGTCGTTCAGCACTGCATTTTCGCTGCTGCTTCAGAGATTGTCTTCTCTAATCACCAAATCAAAATCATGTCTTTATAGAACTAGACTCCTGGTCTTTTGTTAGAAATAAAGAATCTACCAGAGTCGTAGGCCTTCCCCTCCATTAATCTTGGGGGAGAAAAGTGCCAACAACTGACTTCTGGTTTGACGGTGCAGGCCTACACGTACTTCTGCTGGGGACACACAGATGCCTGCTGCCACATCATTCCAAGGGCCGCTAATTACTGGATAAATAATCAGTCAGAATGCCGCCACCCTCTTGGATGTTATTTTTGCAGGACATGGCAAGCATTTCTAAAGCCTTAAGAATTTTTCCAAGACCATTGTTGGTTCGCAGTGTGCTTTCAAGACAAGTTGTTAACAGTTACCCATACTTACGTGAGCCTCCATGTTGCACTGAAAAAGCAGACCGTGTGCTCCTAAGAATGTTCTCAATTTCACATCTTCTCACATCTGGTTCTTTGAACTGTGCTTTCCAGTGCAGGGAGGTATCTGTGCATTGGTCCCTGCAGAGGAGAGACTTCCCCTTTGTCTCTTTTCGAGACTTCCTCTGTTGTTGTTTTTTAAAATTTTTTAATGTTTATTTGTTTTTGAGAGAGAGAGAGAGAGAGAGAGAGAGAGTGTGAGTGGGGGAGGGGTAGAGAGAGAGGGAGACACAGAATCTGAAGCAGGCTCCAGGCTCCGAGCTGTCAGCACAGAACCCAATGCGGGGCTCAAACCCATGAACCCCAAGATCATGACCTGAGCCAAAGTCAGATGCTCACCTGACTGAGCCACCCAGGTGCCCCTGTTTTTTTTTTTTTTTAAGTTTATTTATTTATTTTGAGAGAGACAGAGTCAGAGAGAGACAGTGCGCAAGTGGGGCAGGGGCAGAGAGAGAATCCCAAGCAGACTTCACACTCACAGCACAAAGCCCGATGTGGGGCTCGAACCCACGAACTGTGAGATCCTGGCCTGTGCCAAAGTCAAGAGCCAGACACTTAACGACTGAGCCACCCAGATGCCCCAAGACTTCTGGGTTAATTGTGAAGAATTAACGGTTAATTGTGAAGAATGGCTTTGGTGATGGCAGGCTCTGAATTTCATTATTTGGAATTCTAACAGGAAAGCTGGCTTCTTAGAGCTCAATTTTACTGGCAAAAATGGAGAAGGGGATGAAAAAAAGGACTTTATCCACTAATAGTGAAATAAGGCTCACACAACATCAATTTTTAAAAGAACTGGTCATACTTTGTAATTATTTTATTTATCTATCTGGTTGCTTATTAGCTTCTCTGTTTTCCTCCATTAAATGGTGAGCTCCAGGGGCACCTGGGTGGCTCAGTTGGTTAAGCATCCGACTTCGGCTCAGGTCACGATCTCGTGGCTTGTGGGTTCAAACCCCACATCGGGCTCTGTGCTGACAGCTCAGAGCCTGGAGCCTGCTTCAGATTGTGTGTCTCCCTCTCCCTCTGCTTCTCCCCCACTCATGCTCTGTCTCTCCCCCTCAAAAATAAATAAACATTAAAAAAACCAGGTGCTCAGGAAACATCTGATGGATGGGTGGATGGACCGTAGGCTTCTTGGGCTCCCCTCCATCAAGATGTTCATTGTATCCTTGAATGGGTGGGGAAGGCTCTCCAGTTCTCAGCAAATCCCAGTGTTCGCCCAAGAAGGTGACTTCACACACTTGTAGCACTTCCTGGCTATGCATCTTCAGCTGCCCATGGCCAAGCCAGCACAGACCAGGAGAAAGGATCCCTCCACCACCCTGCAAGAGGATGACCTTGACCCTTTGGTGCTCCTGTTTCTGGGATAACAACCTCTCCATTCCTGACCTCCCAGACGTGTTGCAGTTACAGAGGTGGGAGTGTTTTTGAAAAGGATCAAGTGACCTGACAAGGCGCCAGGCCAGCCATCACAGCCAGGGTCTTGTGTTTGTCCCGTCCTCACTCGGTTTCAGGGTGGCCGGGCCTTGTGGGGATGCAGACACCAGCCACATCCCTGTCCACCCCTGGAGAAGTCTCATAGTAGCTGACTCCTGCAATCCGGGCGCATCTAAGGGACAGCCCCAGGCAGAGCGGTTTGCAGGTTTGCAAACGATGCCTTCCTGGGTAGGGTGGTCAGACGTAGCAAAATGAGAAGCCCAGCTAAATTTGGGCCAGGGAGCCCAGCTAAATTTGAATTTCGAATTTTTTAGCACGGGTGTGTTGCAAATATTGCATGGGATATATTCCTACTGAAAATGATTCACGCTTATCCGAGATTCAAATTCCATTCGGCAGCCCTGTCTCCAGGTCTGTGGTCACAGCGGGGAGCAGGGCGGCAGTTTGGAGGGCGAATGTCAGAGTCGCCATCCCTACTCACCTGTTTTTTTTTTTTTAATTTTAAGTTTGTTTATTAGTTTTGAGAGAGGGCAAGAGAAAGAGAGCAGGGGAGGGGCACAGAGGGGGGAGAGAAAGTGCCCTGATGCGGGGCTCGAACTCGCAAACCTTGAGATCATGACTTGAGCTGAGATCAAGAGTCAGATGCTTAACCGACTGAGTCTCCCGGCCCCCCGGTCACCTGCTTTGGTTTTGAAGACCCCCGTCCGTCCGTCATCTCAGCCAGGAGCGCTGACCACGGTCGCCTTGAGTCACAACACCTACCACCTACCCCATCGCTGTCTTGGGCACGGAAGGAGACTCTGCAGGCGTTCCCAAGGCCATGCACACCCTCTTCCCTGTTCTGAAGAAGCACGGCCTCACTGCCACCACCCACCCCCGTGTCCCCGCTGGGAAGTTCGAGATGCCAGGTCCCTGCCCACGAAGACGCCCCTGGGGTGCACACTGCATGGAGACTGGGAACCCAGTGTGAGCCCCCAGAGCCATGGCCCAGACTGCCCAGGGGAGCAAGGGCGACCCATTCACGGTGGAGGTGGTTTGCTGCCTTTGAGGACGGGCAGTGCCACCCACCGGATTTGTGGCTGCTGGAAGCCAACGGGGTTCTCAAAAAAGTCAGGGGTGAAATGAAAGATGGGAGCCTTTGTCTCAGTCCTTCTCTGAGCAGGGGTGGGTGGAGTGGGAGGCGGGGGGCACGGTGGCGGGGGAGGGGCAGGAAAGGTGTCAGCCAAAGTTTTATTTTTTTAGGAGTAAAATTGGGGGAATAGGAAAAATCGTCCCCTCTCACATAACATCCCCCAGACTTTGTCTCTGTCCGGTCGTTCCTGCTTCTTGTATCTTCTTGTCCTGCAGATGGAGTCCTGTCTCAGTCTGTCCCCCAGAGCAGAGCCCGAGCCCAGGGCTGGGTGCTGAGCTTGAGACGAAGGAGGTGCAGGAAGCAGGAGGGGGGAGCAGGCGGCTGGGGGAGGAGGCAGCTCCCACGTGCGGGGTACCAAGGAGCTGGATGTTGCCCTTGGGCAGCGGGACCCCATCCTGCAAGACACCCTCTGAGGAGCTGTGCGTGGGAGAATTGTCCCTCCGAGGGACGGGGGGTGGGGTGACATCCATCTCCCAAGTTCTGGCCCCCAGTGAAGGTTACCTGGGAGGGTGAGCCCCTCCCCCTTCCTGGCGGCACCTGCTGGGGCACCGAGCTCTTTCTGCAGCTTCGGACAAGACCCCGGGGCAGAAAAGTGGGGCAATTCCCTGGCCTGTTCCTGAGACGGGATGTGGAGCTGACTGCCTCAGGGGCACAGGAGTCCCGAGGCGAGCTGGGGGATGGCCTGGGTCTAAACGCTAAGGGGCCGCAGAGTCGGTCGAGAGTCGTGGTCCAGAGAGTGGGCTCTGGGTTCCAATTCCAGTGTCATTCCACGGCGCCGGGGCAGTACTTTGGCCTCCGGGAAGCTCAGTTTCTTCATCTGTACAATGGGAGCAACCCCCGTGCCTTGGTCCCAGAGCGAACGTGGACTGCAGAGAGACGCGGCAAGTTCTTAGCAGACGCAGGCGCGGCAGAAGCTCCCGGGGAGCATTGGCTGCTGCCCCTGGACGTGGGCTTTGAACTCCTCCTGCCGGAGGCGGGTGGAGGGCAGAGACGGAGGCCGTGAGGCCCGGGAGAGGAGGAGACAGAGGAGGGATTTTGCCAGGTCGGGCTCTCCCCCTGGCTCCTGTTCCCTGCCCTCTTCTCCAAGCAGCGGGGACCCTCGGGGAGCACGGCCGCTCTTCCTCGGCGCCCTCCTCCCCTCCTCCCCAGTGCTCCCCCACCCCCAGGCCCCAGCTTCTCCTCGGTCGCCATAAACACAAATCCTGTTATCTCCCTTCTCTTGCAGCGCTGGCCCCTTGATTTAAGCTGCCTTCCCTTCCCCCTTCATCAGCCCCGGGTCCTCCCGTCGTATATCTTCGCCTTTATCTGCTTCCCCGGGTCGGCAGCCTCCCCCGCGATCGATACCTGGGGGACGCGCGCGCCCCGCTGCCTGGGCCCGCTCTTCGTCCTGGGAGCCCGGGCCAGTATTTCTTGTCGAGCCTCTGTCTGGCCATGTTCGGCTTCTCGTTAGGTTGCTGCCTGGGCGTGGTCGTATTTCTTGTCCCTCCGCGGCACCCCCGTAATTCTGAAACGGGGAGCCAGACAGGCGCGTCTTGAGAGCGCTCTGGGGCCCGCCGCCGGGGCTGGCAGGGGCGCGTGGGGGCGCGTGGGTGGAGGGGTGCGGGCGGCCGGCTCCCGCGGGCTGGCGGGGATGGTGCTGGCGGGGCCCTCGGCCACACGCCGGGGTTGCCCCTGCGCCTGCCGCCGCCGCCGCCGCCGCCCCCGGTGTCATTCTGCCCCCGAGACGTTAGCACAGGCCGTCTGGCGCCAGCCTCATCCCATGCGGTCCTCGCAAAGCGCTGACTCTGCCAATAACTCAGGTGAGTCACTTCGATCCCTCGCTCAGTTTCCTACCCCCCCCCCCCCCCGCGAAATGAGACGGTTTCTCTTTCTCTCTTTCTTTTTGTCCCTTTCGTCACATTTATGTAACAGGCACAAAGCATGTATAGACTGTTCATGACGTGCCGCGTGTCCGCACGAATCCGCGTCCATCCTCCCAGCTGCCCCCCGACAAAGGTACAAGTATTATCTCTGTTTTGCAGATGAGAAACTGAGGCACAGAGAGGCTAAGCAACTTGCCCAAGGCCACACAGCTAGTAAGTGGCAGGAGTTCAAACCCAGGCACCGGCTCTCGTGCCCATGCTCTTTTGTTGTTGTTGTTGTTGTTGTTTTAAGTTTTAAACATTTATTCATTTTTGAGAGACAGAGAGAGAGACAGAGTGTGAGCAGGGGAGGGACACACAGAGAGAAGGAGACACAGAACCCGAAGCAGGCTCCAGGCTCCGAGCTGTCCGCACAGAGCCCGACGCGGGGCTCAAACCCACGAACTGCGGGATCATGACCTGAGCCCAAGTCAGATGCTTAACCGACTGAGCCCCCCAGGCGCCCTGGTGCCCATGCTCTTCTAAGGGGCGGTTTGGTTTCTCCTGATGATGGGCTGTGGCCTCCATGCAGTTCCAAGGTGCCAGTGCGGTTTGTTCTCAGTATTCCTGACAGTTACACTCTACAAAGGAGACACAAACAGTGAATTAGAGAATATGGAACCACTGCTCCTGGGGGGGATACAAGGTTAGGTTCCTGAGAGCCTTCGGTCACAACGTTTTTTTGTCACCGTTCAATACATAACCCAGTTTTACGTGTGCTTCTGTTGAAAGATACCTGAGCTAATATATACTGTTGAGTCATTAACACTGAACTCATGACCAACAGCGCTGTAACTCACGCCTGAATGGAGCTTAGTGTAACACGCGTGCTTTCCTCCGTAAGGTACGTCGCGGCTTTTGTGCACTTTAGGAACGCCAGACAACGGTTCAGCGCCCGCTGAATCAATCAAGCAAACAACAGCAAAAAACAAAGGCAGCAAATTCACCGCCGAAGAGCATAAAAATGCAAAAAATGGGACACTCCACGGACCACAAAAGTGCTGCTAGTTTACGGCACGAATGCTGAAACGAGGAGGCAGACCACGGTCTTCTTTGGCCTCAGCTGGGCACGTTTGCAACGGGTGAGTCGAGTTTCTGCTGCTCTGCCCGTGTCCGCCAGCAGCCGTGGGTATTCTTTTTGGGGCTCGAAGCTAATTTTAGTGAGTAGGCGAATTCGCAAATACGAAGTCCGTGAATAATGAAGACTGATCGTGTCTGTATTACTCCCCTGCTCAAACACCTTCTAAGGCTCCCTACTGCCTACTACATCACATATAAACCCCGCCGGCCCAGCTTTCAAGGGTTTTAATAATCTGGTCCCACTGTATTAATGCTATTAAAATGTATTTTCTGTAACCCTTGGGGCCGTTTCCTTTCTCCGTGGGCCTGGGTCCTCTTCCTCACTATCCACCGGGTAACCAACGTGGTCCTACCTCCACACCTTTGTTCTGGTTGTTTCCTCTCTGGGTGTCCCCGCCTTTTCACCCATCTACCCAATCCTACCTATAGTTTAAAGGGCATAGCAAGTGCCTTTTCTCTTTGTTCAGCTTTCTCCGACTGATTTATCTCTTTTCGGCTGTCATACATTTATGCCCTAGTGGAAGTTAATTTAATTTAATTTAATTATTATTTTTTTAATGTTTGCTTATTTATTTTGAGAAAGAGAGAGAGCACAAGCAGGGGAGGGGCAGAGACAGAAAGAGATGGGGGTGGGGGTGGGGAGAGAGAATCCCAAGCAGGCTCTGCGTTGTCAACGCAGAGTCCAACGTGATGCTCGATCCCGGGAACCATGAGATCATGACCTGAGCCGACCGAAATCAAGAGCCGGACACTCAACTGACGGAGCCGCCCAGGTGCCCCAGTGGAGGTTAATTTTTAAAGAAGTCTTTCTGTGATTCTTTTGCAAAGAGCCTGCATATGGGGAGTTTCCCCTGAAACCACTCTCTGATAACACCCTCGCCAAAAGGGGACGTCCAAGTTACACTGACCGTGTTTGGATTTGGACACTGAGGATGTTTTGGTTAAAAGTGTATGAGGAGAGATAACATTGTACTTGCCGGTGAGAGCTGGCCGGGGTACGTGTTCATTCCTTAGAAATACCAGCCGGCTCCTTACGTAATGCAGCTGTGAGCCAAGAATAATTAGACCATCAAAGGGGTCTTAGTGAGACCTGATATGTTCAGGGAGATAAGCCTCTGTTCCTAACAGCCTCAGAGCGAGCTGGCCAGGACGGGAGGGCTCTGGGATCTCGTGGGCACCACATGGGGACAACAACCCCCTTCTTTGGGACTCCAGCTTTGCCGGATGATGTCTTCCCCGGAACAAAGTCGCTGGAAATGGAGCTGAGCAGAGGCTGGTCCAGAATCATAGTCTGAGGGAGGGCTCACTCATGTCTTGTCTCTTTCCCAGTGTCTTTCATCCTGAGAGGGAAGACCCACGACCCCAGTGCCCCATGAGGGGACACAGGTGAGGGGACCGGGGAGCTGGGCAGTGAGAGCTGTTCCTTTACATTTTCCCGTCACATATGCTTCTTTCTTCTTTTCAAAGTACCCGTTGTTAACAGTATTCAGTTAGGTTGAAACCAGCCGATGGGCCAAGGTGGGTTTGGAAAAACTAGTCTTAGGTTTCACCAGCAAATAGGCAGGATGCAGAATATCAGAGGTAGAAGGAACCTAAGGGTGTGTGTGTGTGTGTGTGTGTGTGTGTGTGTGTGTGGCGCAGCTCTTTCCTTTTGGACTTGGAAAGAAACAGGTCCAGCCTGAGCAAGGTCACACGACATGGAGAGACTCACACGCAGGGATATCATGGTGCCGTGTTCCCCTCCGAGACTGGGACCGCCCTTCACTGGTCTCCATTTTCTGTCCCTGCATCTCTGGGCTTTTCCCCTTAGCCTTAAATTATGTTCCCCAAGCTTGGGTGTTAGTAGGTGTGATGGAGTGTACACAGGTTGGACATCAGGGCAGAGGTCTAATGAGGCTGTGTGACCTTGAGCAAATCACTTACCCTCTCTGAACCTTATTTGTCAATAAGAAGTTAGTGATGTGCACCTCATCGCCCTGTTGTGAGGCACAAGTGATAAGATCTATGTAATATTAAGCTACTATTTACAGAGTCCTCTCTTCATGGGAAGCACAAGGTAGATGCTTAAGAAATGTTAATTTTCTTCCTTTCCCCTAATGCATCACTGCATGTAGGTAATTCATATCCATTCTCTGTGTCCCTTTGAGGAGTGGGTGTCATGCTAGGTACAAAAGTGATTCTTTTTTTTTTAAGTTGATTTATTTTGAGAGACAGAGAGAGCAAGCAGGGGAGGAGCAGAGAGAGAGAGAGAGAGAGAGAGGGAGAGAGAGAGAATCCCGAGCAGGGTCTGCACTGTGAGTGCGGAGCCAGATGCGGAGCTTGAACCCAGGAACCACGAGATTGTGACCTGAGCCCAAGTCGGATACTTAACCGACTGAGCCACCCAGGCGCCCCAAAAGTGATCCTGATGGTGGAATTGGAGGCACCATGGTAGGGCGTTGAGACCTCGAGAGAGATGTTTTAAGGTGAGGTGAGTTTAGAGCCTCACTCATCAATCCCCAAACCTCTGCTAGGACGGGACTGGGAACCTGGATCCTGCATTGTTTTCCTTCTGGCCAAGAACGTTCTGAAATGGAGCCCGTGCCCCTCCCCCGTCCTTCTCCCTGTTCTGATTCGGCCGCAGAGGATTTTCCTCATGGTCACGAGATGATGAAAAACCACGCGCTCAGACCCACCTCTGAAGACAGCCCTTGTGTCGTCTTTGAAGCAGGGGGAGACGGGGAGAGGTGCCAGGGCCTCGGGGCTATGCGTCTCGGGTTCCGGTCCCAGTGCTGGCGCTTGCATGCTGTGTCACTCTGGGCGAGCCACTTCGTCTCTCCAAGCCTTATTTCTAAAGTAGGGATGATAATTGCTCCCGCCTCAGAAAGTTGATAGGGGACTAAATGATGGCACATGTAGCGAAGGGCGGCACACAGTCATAACTCGTTAAATATCAGCTCTTACTAGAAGCGAAGAAGGCAAGATTCACATTACAGAATCGACTTCCAGAAGGTTGACCATCTTACATATTGGACAAGTCCCTTTTCCTCCCTGGGGTCTCAGGGTTCCCATCTGAAAAATGGGTGCGGGACAGCCAGAACTGGATGGCTCGCGTTTACCTCGTATGCTGGGGTCCTCGGGGTCCCCTGATATCAGCGTCGGGGGGCCGGCGAGCTCACACATTCACCACTTGCAGGACTGTGGACTCCATCAGGCAAGAGCCATGTTTCTCTCCCTCCCCAGCGGATCCTCAGTCCCCAGCGCACGTCGTCTGGCAGAGAATGGATGCCCGACAAATGCATCTAGAACAGGTGCAAGAGCTCCGCCTCGACCTGTTTTATCTCTCTGGCTCTTTTGCATAGGATTTTGGTTGAACAAAGGATCACATGGCTCATTAGTCAGGGGCCCAGCAGGAAACACACAGCACAGTTACAAAGTGGGATAATTCAAGGCAGGTTTAATAAGAGAATTGTTTACAACGGGGCGGGCAGGGCACCCACCGGGGAGAGGGCAGTACCCGGGATCTAGTAACAGAGGAGGGCAGGAGCTCAGACCTTCTGTGAAGGGGCACAGCTGGTCCACCCTGGCAGGCGGGAACAAGGGGAAGAAGCACCCTGACCTCCGGCTCTTCCTCCCTCTCGTTTCCTTCCAGACCTCCCATTGGCAGAATCCAACCAGAAGGCGGAGGGCAAGGGGGTCCGTTGCAGTCCACACGGGGCAGCCTCTGGGGCAGAGAGTGGGGGCGCAGGGGAGAAGGGTGGAGAGGGGATCTGGGAAGATGCAAAAGGAAGAGCCCAGCACAGGGCCAACACCCCTTACCCTGCAACCAGGCTTAGCTGGCAGACCTCCACTCTCCTAAGAATCCTTCCAGATCTCTTGCGTACAGATTCTTGTGTTTTATTTATTTTTCTTTTAGTTAAAAAAAAAAGTTTATTTATTTCTTTATTTTTGAGAGAGAGAGAGAGAATGAGCACACAAGCGGGGTAGGGGCAGAGAGAGAGAGAGGGAGACACAGAATCTGAAGACAGTCTCCAGGCTCCGAGCTGTCAGCGCAGAGCGAGACGCGGGGCTCGAACTCGCCAACCGTGAGATCATGACCTGAGCCGAAATTGGACGCTTAACCGACTGAGCCCCCCAGGCGCTCTCTGGATTCTTCCATGTTAAATCATGGCAAAAATACACGGAGCCTTAACCAGGTCCTGTTGTAGCAGCTCTGAGCTGGGTGGGGGTATTGGTCTGTATTAAAGGCATGATTTTGTTGCGTTTCGGTCAAAC
This sequence comes from Cryptoprocta ferox, assembly GCA_028646485.1. Taxonomy (NCBI): domain Eukaryota; kingdom Metazoa; phylum Chordata; class Mammalia; order Carnivora; family Eupleridae; genus Cryptoprocta; species Cryptoprocta ferox. Next base: position 23,505,311 of record CM053566.1, on the reverse strand, counting down.
CATGCCTAGATTTGGCGGTTGTATTTTTGGGTCACGGGTTTCCTCTCTCCCTCCCTCCCCTTCTCCCTCTCTCCCCTTCCCCCCGTCTTTTTTTTTCCCCTCTCTCTCCCTCTGTATTTTCTAAACATGCAGCCATATCTCTCCTGCCCCCCTGGCTGACAGCGAGAGCAGACATACAGCAGTTTTGCCGCGATAAACGGGCTGTCGCAGCGCTGGGGTGTCTCCCGAGGAGGCACTCCAGGGGGTATAAACCTTGGCCCTTCGTTCTCAGCGCTGGTCTTCATGGGTGTCCGTTGCCTTGTCCCGAAAGTTCTCTGATGAGGGAGTCTTGGCCCCCTCCCACCTCCCAGGGGACATACAGCAATGTCCGGGGGTATTTTTGGCTGCCCTGACTAGGGGTTTGCTACTGGCACCTGGGACGTAGAGGCCGGGGATGCTGTCAACATCCTACAATGCACAGCCCAGCCCCAACCACAAAGATTGATTGGTTCCCAAATGGCAGTAGGGCTGAGGTGGAGAAGCCCTATTCCAGGAGGAGGGGCCTATTCATGGAGCGTTGGTCTCGGAGTCTCCTGGTTCCTGAATGCCTCTTGCGTATGTGATAACCCAGACTCTTGGATACCTCCGGCAATGGGGAGCTCACTATCTGTTTTGAAGTCAGACAGGCCTGGACTTGATAGAGGTTCTTCTGCTCATAGCTGTGTGACTCTGGGCTTTCCCCAGTACCGTGGGATTAGCAGCAACCCTGCCTTCCAGGTTGTGTGAGGTTTGGGTGAGACGATGCTTCTTTTTCTTTTTTTAATGTTTATTTATTTTTTTGAGAGAGAGAGACAGAGTGTGAGGGGGCAGGGGCAGAGAGAGAGGGAGACACAGAATCCGAAGCAGGCTCCAGGCTCTGAGCTGACAGCTCAGAGCCTGACGCGGGGCTCAAACCCATGAACAATGAGATCATGACCTGAGCCGAAGTTGGAAATTCAACCAACTGAGCCACCCAGGTGCCCCTGGGTGAGACTAAGCTTCTAAGTCGGCCAGCTCAGCGCAGGGAGCACGGTGAGGGCTAAATCAATACCGCTGTCAGTGCACCCCCCAGCCGCGCCCTGCCCCCTTCCTGGTTTCCTCACCTGGGTTGTGGGTGGGTCAAGAGCACGTGAACTGCAGGGTCTCTTCCGCTTGGAAAATTTCAGAAATCTAGACAACTTAAGCGCTGGGTAAGTGACGAAGAAACTGGAGGCTTTGGCAGGGGGGACCTTTCCTTTTGGGGTTGTCTCCACTTGGGGGAGGGGCGGTCTCTGCGCACGCTAGGGGGAGATCTCCTAGCCTGGTTTCCCGAGGGCTCGCTGGAGAAGGAGGCTCGGAACCCCTAATGAAGGAAGTGGCAGGTGTCAGTTAGGTTGGGGAGTGGATGGCTCGCAGGCCCACCCTTCACTCCATTTCAGCGCTTGGGGCTCCACAGTGCACCCAAGAGGAGGACTCCAGCAGCACTTGGCTGCAGAGTCCTGAAGGTGGTGGCACCGGGAGGAGGATGGGAATGAGTGGATGGCCCGGATAAGCCCGGGGACCCTCGCCCGCCTCGAGGCCTGCTTAGCACTGACCCTTTGCTCTTCCATATGTGGGACTTTGGAAGGATGGGGGAGGGGTTGGGGAGGGAGTACGCCTGAGTTCAGGCCTGGGTCGTGGACTCTGAGAGATGACTCCTCCCGCACCCTCCATTCTAAGCATCGCTAAGAGGCTAAGAGGCATAACACTCTCTTTCTATGCAGGCTCCGTGCTAACTCTCTCACCTGGTCGTCACAACAGCCCCATTGAGCAGATCTGGAGGTTGAGGCTCAGAAAATGCTGCTCCTGGCCCAAAGCCACATGGATGTGGAGGGACACAGGCAGAACTCATTCTAGGCGGCCATGCCCACACTCGTCGGGCTCCAACCACCTCCCCGGCTCCTCTAATCTATGCGAGAAACCAAGTGTTGAGAACAGTGAATCTCGCTTGGCGTATGCTGGTGGTAGCCTTGCCAAGGCAGGGAGGATGATTATCCAGAGCAAATCTAAAGTAAGGAAATGTCATGCAGGGGCAGTGCAGAGCCAGGAAGCGGACACCCCTGCCCGCCCACATGCGGCTCCCTTGAATGGGGGCCAGCTGGTGAGGGGACAAGATGGGAGAAGGTGCTAGCTGGGAAGGACGCATCGGGTGCGTCTTCGAGGAGACAAGGGAAAATGAGAAATGAGAGAGAAGCCAGAAAGCGAAGGGAGAAAGAGAAGAGGGGAGGAGGTGGAGGGGTTGGGTCGGGGGAGAAAGGGACAGAGAAGAGAGAAATGGCAGACCGGGTGCTCAGGTCGTGCACTGAGCTCCTGTTATGTGAAAGACGCCATGCTAACCGCTTCCACATTCACAGCTTCTGGTGCTTAGGATGGCTCATTCATTCCCATCCTACAGATCAGGAAAGAGAGGCTTGGACTCAAATAAATCGGAGAACTAGCCAAAGCCCCGGTTCAAACCCCAAACGGACGTCCCAAAGGAGAGAGAAATTCTGTATTTCCCCCGAGAGGTTTTGTCCTAGGCTGTGTTTGAAAGCACACAGAATGAGGGGTCGGGCTCCCTTCTCACTCCAGCCCAAAGGGCCAAGACCTGGGGCTTGGCTCCCTGCCCCCTCGTGTGCTGTGTGACCTTCAGTCTGTCACATCACCTGTCTGAGCCCTACGTTCCTCACCTGGTGGAAATAACAATTCACACCTTCCCAGGGCAGTTGTGAGCATCAAGTGCACAAATGCTCTGGAAAGTGGCTAAATATTTATGATCATTTCTGGTTCTAGCAGCTGCGTTTCCACGGACCCTTCCCGCTCCCGACCCCCAGCTCAGAGATCTTCGGGACCAGATGTGCTCAGCCTCGCAGTAACACAGCTGTGTCTGCAGCCCGTTCTGATCCCCACCGGCCTGGGGCCATCACAGCAGCCAAGGGTGTCTTACCACCGCTGGAGCCCTCCTGGTGTCCCCTGCTGGGCCACTGTGCCCACGCCCGATCGCTGGAGACGCGCTCTGTGCCCTCCTGGGACTGTAAGCCTGCGTGGCTCACCAAGGTTGCCTCTTCCACTTGGTGTGATTTTTTTTTTTTTTTTTTTTTTTTTTACAATTTATGGCTCCCAGTGTAGTTCATTCTGGAGACCCCAGTGTCCCATGTCTCTGATGTGACGTGTTTTCTGAACGGGTGGCCGTGGGGAAGAGCTTATGTGGTCTCTTTACTCATCGGCTGGTAACGGAATTATTCATTCATTCCTTTGGTTAGCCACGTGTCTGTCCGCCCAGTGATCAACCCACTTGTTCTGGCGACGTCCCAGACTTGTACTTACCACGTCCTGTGTATGGTTGCTAAGAATAGGAAGACAGTTGGCACCCCCCCCCTTTTTTTTACAACGATAAAACATGTGTAACATACACTTTACCGTTTCAACCATTTTTAAGCACATAATTCGGTGGCTTCAGTTATATCCGCAGTGTTGTGCAGCCACCACAACTGTCTATTTCCAAAATGTTTCATCACCCCAAACAGAAACTCTGTATCCATGATGCCTTAATTTCCCATCCCTCCTTCCCTCCTGGTGCCTGATAAGACAGCACACAGGCTCTAAGAATTTGCCTGCTTGAGATATTTCATAGAAGTGCAATTGTACGGTATCTGTCCCTTCGGGGAGCCTGGGAGGCCCAGTCGGTTGAGCGTCTTGACTCTTGATTTCGGCTCACATCATGATCCCAAGGTTGTGGGATTGAGCCCTGAGGTGGGCTCTGTCCTGAGCATGGAGCCTGCTTAAGACTCCCCAATCCCCTTTCTCCCTCTGCCCTTCACCCCGGCTCTCATGCTCTTCCTAAAAATATAAGTAAAAACCCAACCCCTCCCCCCAAACCAATATCTGTCCTTTGGTGCCTGTCTTATTTCACGGAACACAATGTTTTCAAGGTTCATCCACACTGCAGTGTGTGTTAGAATGTTCTCCCATTGTATGGATATACCACATTTCGTTCATTTATCTGCTGAGGGACGCTTGAATTGTTTCCACATTTTGGCTCCGGCGTGTAAGGCTGCCATGAACATTTGTGTCCAACTATCTGTCTGAGTCCCTGCTTTCAACTCCTTTGGGGATATAACTAGGAGCTAAATTGCTGGGGCATCCGGTAAATCTACGTTTAATGTTTTGAGGACCCAACTGCTGCTATTTTTGAGTCATTATCATGAGCCAGGAATGGAGCTGTATACTTTATCCATATTATGTCATCCAATCTTAGGACAGCCCCTCAAGATACATATCATCATCCCTCAGACGAAGACATGGAGTCTAAGAGAGTGTAATAGTCAGCTATCAGTGAGTAAGAAACCGTCCCAAAATTCAGTAGCTCAGAGCCGCCATTATTCATCATGGTTCATATGTTTGCAAGTTGGCTACGGCTTGTTTCTCGAGATAGGATTCTGCTTTAGCTCAGCAACATGCATCTCTCAGTCACCTCCTGGGACCAGCAGACCAGCCTGGGGATGTTCCTCTCAAGGCAGAAGCGCAGGAGAACAGGCTGAAGCGTGCCAGGTGTCTTTTGGAACCGGCATACTGATGCTTCCTCTTCTTTCAATCCCCTGAAGCAACACATATGGCTGAGCCCAAAGTCAAGGGGAAGGGAAATGGGCTCTGCCCTTTAGGGGGACGAATTGCAAAGTCACACAACCAAGAGTGTGAATAGAGGGGACAGTGAAGAATTGGGGCAATGATGTGATCTAACATGGAGATATTAAATGACTCTCTGAAGAGCAACATTTGTGTGTTGGGCAGAAATCAGCCCAAAGCTGTGTGCCTCCAGTTCCTATGTGTTTCTGGTTTTATCTCTCTGCTTCTCAGAGAGAACACCCATGTCTCTGCTCTCAAGGTGCTCATGGTCTAGAAGGGAGAGACCAGAGATAAGCAAGTGCGTGCGACTAACCATCCGAGATGCCGCAGGGTACTAAGTGGGCCTAGTGAACAGCTGGGTAAAGAGGAGAGAAGGGTCAGTCCCACCTGTGGATGAAGTGGTGGCCATCAGAAAAGTTCATCCTGGGGCGCCTGGGGGGCTCAGTCAGTTAAGCATCTGACTTCAGCTCAGGTCATGACCTCATGATACGTGGGTTCAAGCCCCACGTCGGGCTCTGTGCTGACAGCTCAGAGCCTGGAGCCTGCTTCAGATTCTGTGTCTCCCTCTCTCTCTGTCCCTCCCCTGCTCGTGTGCTGTCTCTCAAAAATAAATAAAACATTGAAAAAAAAAAAAGAAAGTTCATCTAGAGGGGCTGACCTTTGAGTGGATTCCTGAAATTTGGGAGAAGGGAGGAAAAGGCATGCGGGCAGCCATGGGACTGAGGCTTGGAAGTTGGTAGGTGACGGTGAGCACGGGGAGTTATGTGCAGTCAGTAGCACCACTGCTGGGATGTGGGGAGGGGTGAGAAGTGAGGGCAACGTCTGCAGTTTTGAAGGGTCTCCAACAGGTACCCAGAAAAGTACTTCAGATCTTCTTACAGATGAGCCAAGGAAGATTCCAGAGGGATGATGGATTCCCCCCAAAATCTCAAGGGGTGGGGAGCTGGGTATGCAGACTTGAGCCTCATCTCTTTACAGAGAAAGCCCTTCTGAGGTCATACAAATGATTTAATGAGAAGAATATGATACAGACCAAGGGATGTGCACCTGAGATGTAGTGTCCAGGACTGGGTGTCATGGGATGGGGGTTTGCAGGCAGGGAGCACTCCCGGGACTGAGGGGCGTGGGATGGGCATTTGCAGGCAGGGAGCACTCCCAGGACTGGGTGGCGTGGGATGGGGGTTTGCAGGCAGGGAGCACTCCCGTGACTGAGGGGCGTGGGATGGGCATTTGCAGGCAGGGAGCACTCCCAGGACTGGGTGGCGTGGGATGGGGGGTTTGCAGGCAGGGAGCACTCCCGGGACTGGGGGGCATGGGATTGGGGTTCGGAGGCAGAGAGCAGGCAGTAAAAGGTAAGCTCTGAGAGTGTGTGTGGGACATGAACCAGCCAGCCCCACTTTACTGGTTGGGGGCGCCCAGCCAGAGCAGGGTGAGTGACAATTTACCACTGCAAGGCATGGGCTCTCCCGTGGAAAGGAAGCACATAAGCAGGAAAAGGGTGGCTTCATTCTGGGGCGCGCAGGCAGCCACATGTGGGTCTCACAGAGGAGTGACATGAGCGGAGTTTGGAGGTCACTCTGGGGACTGGGGAGTGAGACGGCGGTATAGCCCAACACCACCAACGGAGGGCCAAGCTGACGCCGTTGGCTTATCCATAAAGGATTCGAAGCCAGCCGTCTGCACAGAACAGTCTATAATTTCATGGAATTTCCCGTCTGAAGGGCTCCGGTGATTGTCTCCCGTCCCTGACTGTGTCTGTTTGGTCCCTGACCACTGGCCCAGTTCATCCCGGGTTATGTCCAGCACACGGTGGAAGGAGAGGTGCCATCTCTCATCTCTGAGATGTCATCTCCGCCCTAGAAGGGACCTTCGAGCTTGTAGAGTGCACGCACGCCTTTGCTGCAGGAAAAGCCGAAGCCCAGAGAGGCCAAGTGGTCCGCTCCAGGGCACACAGCACTAAGGTCAGGCATCCCAGAGCTCTTTCAACCAGCGGCTCTTTATAATATATTTTTGCTTGTTTTCTCTGATAATTGAGCGCCTACTGTGTGCATTAGGTCCCAGAAACAGACACTGGAATGAGTTACACAGAGCCCCTGACTTCTTTTATTTTTTAATTTTTAATGTTTATTTTTGAGAGATGCAGACAGAGTGTGAGTGGGGAAGGGGCAGAGAGAGAGAGGGAGACACAGAATCTGAAACAAGCACAGAGCCCCTGACTTCCTGAAGGCACCCAGCCTCGTCCAGTGTTACCCACCAGAACTTTCTGGCATGACGGCATTGTTCAGTATGCTTAACACACGCTGCATGTGATCGCTGTAACTGATATGTGGCTGGTACCACTGGGGAACCGAACTTTTCATTCTACTTCATTTAAGTTATCTCAATCCGGGGCGCCTGGGTGGCTCAGCGGGTTAAGCACCCGACTTCGGCTGAGGGAGGGCATGATCTCGCAGTTCGTGAGTTCGAGCCCCGCATTGGGCGCTGTGCTAACAGCTCAGAGCCTGGACCTGCTTCAGATTCTGTGTCTCCCTCTCTCTCTGGCCCTCCCTCGCTTGTGTTCTCTCTCTCTCTCTCTCTCAAAAATAAATAAAGATTAAAAAAATGAATTGTCTTATCCCGAAGTTTCCACGTGTGGCCAGTGGCCAGTGTGTTGAATGGAGCAGGTGTGGTGTCTGGTCACATGACCCCACAAACAAATGCAGAATCGTGAACTGCGTCTCCGAGACCACCCTCAAGTTCAACGAGGGCGTTTCATTGAGTCCCGGGCAGTTTTCTACAAGAAGGACCCAGAGAACTCAGAAGAGCTCTTAGACTCCTGCTTATGGTTTATCACAGCAAAAGGTGAAGATTAACATCAGCGAAGGGAAAAGGCACAGAGGGCCCAGCGGGGGAGGGACAAGGAGCAAGCTTCTAGGTGTCCCCACCCAGTGGACCTGCACGGATTGGGCGCCATTCCCCCAGCAACTCTGTGGGTGTGATGACACCTACAGAGCAGTGCCAGCCAGGGCTGGTCGCCTGCATCTTGGTGTCCGGCACTTTTACTGGGCGTCAGTCACATAGACATGGGGCACCCGCAGGGCTGACTGTAGTCACTCCGTCTCCAGCCCCACCCGGAGGTGGAATGACACAGCGTGGTCCCAAGCCCCACCATCAACCACGCTGTTAACGTAGACTATCTGGGCTGGCGTGGCCCAGGGTCCCCACTGCGCATTAGTGAGGACGTCTCAAGGGCTAGGAGGTGACTTCCTAAAGCCTGTCAAGTTCTCTCTTTGGAATGTTCAGGGTTGAACACCCTAAGCCTTCGGCATTAACCCTTTCAGGCACGACAGGTTTCACCGGGTGAGAATCACAAGGGCTTTCAAGCTGGGAGATTTAGAGATGGGGCCGTTCTCGGAGTGGGTTATAGCCTTATAACACCGTGTTTCTGCCACTGGACTTGCGGTAATTTATAACGATTTATGGTTTCCTTGCTTCTGACTGCCTCGTTTGCTAAACCAAGGGCTCCATGAGGGTGATGTGCAGGTCTGGCTTGCTTGTCCTGTTTTCCCCAGCACTTAACACACTTTGCACACTGCTCTGCGGGGCTGGGACTAGGGTGATGCAGGTGAGGCACTCTCTGGGGTGCAAAATGCAGGAGGACGCCTAAAACCCAGGAGTCAAGATAAATAATATTTGATGCAATCTTTTGAGAGCTAAAAATTAATACGTAAAATTCAAGGGAACGTCTGAAAATTAAAAAAATAACTTTTTAAACATTTATTCATTTTCGAGAGGGAGAAGGGGGAGGGGTGGAAAGAGGGAGATGAGGATCCAAAGCAGGCTCCACAGGGTCGGCACAGGGCCTGACGCCGGGCTCGAACTCGTGAACTGTGAGATCATGACCCGAACTGAAATCAAGAGTCAACCTCTTACCCAAGGGAGACGCTCAGGCGCCCAGAGAAAGTAAGAAAAAATGATTTTTTTAAACTGTATTTATTTATTTTGAGAGAGAGAGAGAGCAAGTTGGGGAGAGGCAGAGAGAGGGGGACAGATAGAATCCTGAGCAGGCTCTGCCCCGTCAGTGCAGAGCCCGACACAGGGCTCCAACGCGTAAGTCGCGAAATCATGACTTGAGCTGAAGTCTGACACTTAACCCACCGAACCAGCCAGGTGCCCGGAAAGTCTGAAAATCTTACGTGAAGATGGGATCAGTATTCTGGGCTGATTTTTTTTTCCCTCACTTCCCGCTCCAGCCTGGCTTAGCACTGTTTATAGATCCTGTCTTTATATATAATTGTAATAGTTTCTTCATTATGGATTTTTTTGCATTAATTTTGATTTTTAAAAATATTGCACCAAAATGTTATCGATCTTGAGAACTGAGGTTTCGGGTGCCCCCTTAAATTTCATACTCAAGGTGAATATCTCACTGGCCTTACCTTCATCTTGGCCCTGCTGCGCCCCAGGCCGTGGACCCTCAACAAAAATTTACTCAGATCAGAAGGTAACCGCCTGTGAGTCGGAGATTCACAGCCCTGTGTTGAAAACGAGGAAACTGAGGCGCAGTGAAGTGAAGCAACTTGTCCAAGACACAGGTCGGGGCTGGGATTCACTCCTTGTTTGTCTTTTCTCCAAAGCCTGGACGTTAATCCACTGCGTCCTGCTGCCTCCCTCCTCCCTGCCTCTGAGCACCTTGTCCCAGGGTGGACCGTCCTCCGGAAGGGACCCTCCCGGGTGGTGAGGACACGGGAGAGAAAGGTCGGGAACCGGAGCGGGTGTAATACGTGTTCCAGGCGTCCGGATGGAGAAACATGATCAGCACATTCCGGGCGAGACAAACCCCCTGCCTTTGTCACTCACTGTAAATTGTCCCCCAATCACTGGGCTGACAGAGATGGATTCCCAGGGCTCACAGCACAATTAAGCTTTCTCAGGCGCTCGTCGGGGAAGGAGGCAGTTGGTTTACTTGCGAATGCTTGGGGGTGATTTTCTAATGTCCCTTCCACCATTACGGAGGCTTTGCTCCAATCTCTTATCATATGTAATTCCTAATGATTTCTCTGTTATGTCCTGTTTTATTAAAGCATCATTGAACTATACCCTATTGATTTAGATTTCACAGACAATTGAAATTTAAATTGACTCCAAATTGAATGTCTCCATGTAATCTCTGTTCTGCAATAAAGATAGATAAAATGCTTCTATTTTTGATAACAAGTTATACTGGAGGCACATTTTAATTTTGGGAGGGAAGGAAAAAAATGTGACAGAGTCCTGACTTTCTTTGAAAAGTGGCTGACGGCTCAGGACCTGGGAGGTTTTGTTTTCCTCTGGGGCATCGTCCGGCAGCTGTGGAGTTCTGGAACGTCTGGGCCGGCTCACAGACAGTGGCGGAAGGTAATCTAGCTGACCTATGAACTAATCAACTAGGTGGTCCGTCCACCCACAAATCCGTCCATGTGTCCAGTGAGGCCAGCAGGTTTGGAGTGCCAGGGGCAGGGCTGGGCAGGAAAGCGTGAGGGTAACCCCCCTCGCTATGGTGTGCAGGCCTCAAAGCTCCTGTCATTTGAGGGTTGGGTCTAGACTGCCATTTTGGAAAAAGGAAGGCGATGTGGCCCTGCCACCAGCCACAGCGTTCTGTCACTCAGCAGCTGTCCCTGCCCAAGCCAGAGTCTTCATGTAGCTGCCTTCCCTTTCCAAGAATGATGGAGGACAACAGCTGGGGGTAGGGGGTGGGTGGAAGAGGAAAGAAGGCGCCATCCGTACATTCTCTATACTTTGTGCGATAGATTCTCTAGGGAAGGGGAGAATCTACAAGATGACCATCAGAACCTGGCGCAAAGTTGAACTAGTCAGACCCTTGAGATTGTTCTAGAACAGTTATCTTGTTTTAATTTTGTAAATGTTTATTTATTTATTATTTTTTAATGTTTATTTATTTTTGAGACAGAGAGACAGAGCGCAAGCAGGGAAGGGGCAGAGAGAGAGGGACACACAGAATCCAAAGCAGGCTCTGGGCTCTGAGCTGTCTGCACAGAGCCCGAGGAGGGGCTCGAACTCATGAACTGCGAGATCATGACCTGAGCTGAAGTCGGACGCTTAGCGGACTGAGCCACCCAGGCGGCCCTGTTCCAGAAAAGTTCTAAGTGTGAGAATCATCACCTCCAGTGGGTTCTGGAGCCACTGTGAAACCGTCCCCTCCTGAATCCCAGCATTCAGGAGACCTAGGTTGAAGGGTAGGAGGGTGTATTAATTTCCTATTACTGCTGCAACAGGTTACCATAAACCTACTGGGTCAGAACAACACAAATTTATTACCTTACCATTCTGGGGGCCAGAAGTCCAAACTGGTTCTTACAAGGCTTGATTATCAACCTGTTAGAGGGGCTGCGTTCCTTCTGGAGCCTTTAAGAGTGAATCGGTTTCTTGCCTTTTCCAAACTTCCAGAAGAGAGTCTGCATTCCTCGACCCATGCCCCTTCCTCCACTTTCAAAGCCAACAGTGTAGCACCTTCCAGTCTCTCTCTTTCTCGCCAATCTTTGCTTCCATCTTTCCACTCCTCTGACTTTCCCTTCCCACCTCCCTCTTGTGGTTACACTCAGCCCATTCTGCTAATCCAGGATAAGCTTCCCAGACCAATTGAACCACAGCACAAGGTCCCTTTTGCTGTGTCATGTATTCACAGGTTCTGGGGATTAGGACGTGGACATCTTTGGAGGGGCCATTTTCTGTCCACCACAAAGGACCGGGAAATGCCCCCAACGTGGTGGCTGCATTTTAGTCATAGTCTTACCAGTTGGGTAGGTGTCATGGACAAACCCACTGGGAGTAGTCCCAAGATGGCAGCCTACTGTGGAGATGAAAGCAGAAGATGGAGTTCAGGATGTCTGCACCCCTCCTGGCTTTCACTCACCCAGGGGTCTCTGGGATTCCAGTGCCTATGAGGGAGCGGACTCAGAGGGACCTTGGAGCTCTGCAGATATGATTGAAAACCTGATTTGAGTTTCTCCAGTTTTCACTGCTCTCCTCAAGGAGGAATGGCAGTATAGTAAGGAAAAAGTGGAGAAACTCTTACTTTATGGGGTCGGGGAGGACCCCAAGTTCTCCTGAGCAGGACAAACTGAACAAAAGATAAGGATTTGACTCATTCGTTCAGTAAAAACCTAGTGAAATTTCCAGCCTAGTGTAGTACCAAGAAATGCACAAGGCAATCATGATGCAGTGTGGTAAATGCTGGCTTGGGGGCCAGCGTGGGGTGTATAGGAGAGCAGGAGGCGAGTACCTGGCCCACACTGGCAGTGACCTCTACGTTGTCACCTGTAACCAAAAGGGGAGGAAATAAAGTGGAGAGAGACTTCCAGGGAAAGGGAACAGCATATGCAAAGGTCCTGAGGTAAGAGACAGTGTGCCCCCTTAGGGAACCAAAGGAAGTCTGGCTGAGGCATTGAATTTGATGTGTCAAAAATGAGTCTCAGAGATCTATTTTCCATCACCAGGACTTGACACAGTCACAATTATAAGGTCATTTGTGGCATCATTAGTGCCCCGTTTCCCCCACTGCACTGTGAGCTTGTCAGGGCAGATGTTGTATCCATTTTGCTCATAGTCAAATCCCTGGGAACCAGCATGGCGCTTAGCATCTGTACACAATGTTGAGTGAGTGAATGAATCGATGAGTGAAGGGCTATTTTTGGACTCTTAAGTTCAGAGGTTAAATAACCAAGAATGACTGGCTCCTGCCTGCCTTGGCATTTACTAGTTATCATCCTTCACTGGCCAAAATGCCAGTCCCAGGGCTGACCCTGAGGTCTCTTTCAGCCTTAACAGGCCATGGTTGAGGGCAAAGCCTGCACTTCACCTTGAGCTGTCCATCCACTGGGCCTCAGGCCAGCACAGGTGCTAGCCCACTGTCCACTTGGGGGGCCCCAAATTCACTGCCTGGGAGGACTGGACGCTCGGAGCCAACACACTCATCACCCTGGATTATGATGGTGTGTTTTTCTGGGGTGGGGTGGTCTAGACTGTGAGTACTGAGCACGGGCCTGTCAGCAAGTACTTATTGAATTGTGACTGCATGGTTGTTGTAAAGGCTTAGTTTCAGAGCTGGTGAACCCTTAGGTGTAATTTAGTCCCAACATACAATTTACACATGGGTAGGTTGAGGCCAGAGAGGGAAAGGGCCTTGCTCAAAGTTCCATGTGAGTGGACATAGGTCTGGACCCCCTAACCCCTTGTCCCCTTCCCTGTTGGTCCCATGTGAGTAACTGGGCATCTCCTTCTAGTCTGTTTCTGTCCTACCCTTTCTGTTCCATCACATTTATCCTGTTTCATCTGGGACTGTCCAATTCCACCCCATGCCATTCCATTGAATCCTATCCCATTTTATTCCACTTAACTTTTTCCATTCTCTCCTTTCTGTCCAGTGCCATCCCTTTTTATTTTATTCCATTCCATTCTTTTCCATTCCATTTTACTCTACTTTAGTCCATTCCATTCCAACCTACCCCAACCACCTCACCCACCCTACCCCATCCATCCACCCCATCCCATCCCATCCCATCCACCTTAGTCCATCCCATCCCATCCCTTTGTATTTTATTCTATTCCATTCTACTCCACTATAGTCCATTACCTTCCAATCAACCCCACTTACCCCACCCACCCTGTCTCATCCCAACCCATCCCATCCCATCCCATCCCATCCTATCCACCTTAACTCATCCCATCCCATCTTCCCTAACACATTCCATCCACCCCATCCTATCCCATCCCATCCCATCCCATCCTAACCCATCCCATCCTAATCCATCCCATCCCATCCAATCCCATCCTCCCTAACACATTCCATCCACCCCATCCTATCCCATCCACCCCATCCCATCCCACCCATTCCACATCCACTCCACCATCCCTTCCCATCTTAACCCATTCCATCCACTACATCCCACCCCATCCCATCCAACCCTACTCCAATATCCCATCCCATCCTAACCCATTATATCCCACCCCATTCCACCCCACCCCATCCTATCCCACTCCATCCCATCCTATCCCATCCCATCCCATCCCATTCCATTTCATTCCACTTCAGTCCATTTCATTCTAGTTCTTCCCATTCTATTCCATTCTTTCCATCACATGCCATACCACTACACCCTATCCCATTTTGTAGCATACCATTCCACCCACTCCTCTGCATTCCATTTTGTTAGTTCACATGGTTCTTTCCACTCCATCTTCTCCATTCTTCCCCACTTGAGGACATCCCTATCCATCCCATTCCTGTTCCTCATGCCTAGAAATATTCACCATGTGCTTCCAGGATGACAAGCCCTGAATATTTCAGGATGAATGAGCTTCAGGCCCTGCTTTTGGGAGAGAGACCACATGGATTAATGAAGTCCCTGCCCCCACTTCCCTGCTGCATCCTTTAGTTCAGCTTTCCACTGAGGCCAGGGGCAGGAGGGCCAGATGATTGTCCAGTTATTGTTAAGTAGAACTTTGATACCCATTTGGATATTGTTTTGGGGTACATATTGCAGGACCCCCCTGTAGAAGAAGAGGAGTGGGTGGTGGGTCATCAAATGCCTTCCCAAACCTTAACCCCTATCCTGGAGGAATGCTCTTGCCGATTTCCCTGATTTGCATACTAGTGTGGGGGAGGCATTTTTCCAGAAACCTAGAGTCTCAGGAAGGACCCTGATAGGCGGCTGAACTGAGAGTGTGTGGGTCCACCCCATTGTGCTCTCTGCTTCTGTTTCCATTTCTTTTCCTAATAGACAGCCCCTTCCCCTCCATCCTCCCATCTTCCAATATGTCCTCTGCCCTGAACCTTGGTGTTCATGTTCTGATGGGATCCCCACACATGCACGTGATCCAGACTTGAGTTTGCCTGGACTCATTAAATGCTGGTTATTTATTTGATCTGGTAGCAAGATCTCACTGGTGCATGGACCCCAAGTTCACCCTGAACTCCTGAAGATGGAATTGCTCTGTCTCCTCTCTGCTGTCCCCACATGCCCAGCCTACCCCAGGCCATATCCTGCTTGCTCTTGAGTCTCCTGGGCTTGGCAAGTGGGAAGCATGGGGCAACATAATTGCAGCTTATAAACGAATCAATTCCCATTAGGACTTGATTGGCCATTAGCCTCATTATCCTTCGAGCAGAGGGCCAGGGAAGTCTTAGCATGCCAAAGGGGGGGGGAGATCACTGGGGATGTGGACTCCAGCCTCCATTTGTAGACAGGATTACACCCCGAAGGATGGGCGATCGTGACCCGGAGTCTTCAACCCTAGCTGCGTGTTAGATCCACTAGGGAAGCCTTAAAATCATCTGTATCACACTTAAGTCTTTTTTCCTGTATTTTCCTTACAGTCGGGATTTTTCTTAGGCACTGCTACCAAATTCCTGAAAGTGTCTGTCTGTCTTTGTTTCTATAATTTTATATTTTAGATCTTTCTTTTTTAAAGATTATTTTCACTCTTCATATGCAAGCAGATTCGTGCATTCACAAATTTAAAAGAATAAATTTGCTTTTTAAAAATGAAAAGAAAAATACTGATGCTCAGGCCCTCAGATGTGTGGATGCAGAGAGCCACTAATGAAGGGGCCCCGCCGTTGGTGCTTTAAAAAACTTCCCCAGGTGAGTTTGATGTGCAACTGTGAGGTCCGAACTGTCATTTTGAATCTCTTGAGCAAAGGAAAGTCCCAAGTTTGGCTCTCAGAGCCCTGCCATATGTAAATACTTAATAACTACAAGTTCCCTGAGATTTGGGTTTTTTGGTACCCATCAGCTTAGGCTTGATAACAGTATCTTGTCACCACGGTCCTGTGTCACATTGATCTCCCCAGCATCCCCCGTGGCCCCCTCAAACACCCAGTGATTGCTGTCTTCGGGCTGCCTGCATGCTTCTGTGCTTAATATCTTTCTTCAAATTGAATTTTAACTCACTTCTCTTATTCCTTCCCTGCTCTGTTCTAAACTGATCTCCTGAGCGTATGGGTTTGATACTCTACTCGCATTTTTTTCCCAACACACAAAAACATAAACACACAATAATGACAAATTAAAAGTAGGCTCGTGTCTCTTCTACCTGAAATCGCTTTGCCAAACGACTAGTTGTGCTTACACTGCTCTTTGGAAGATGTGACTTTATAGTTTCTCCAAAAAATGTTTCACAAGTAAAATGATGAATGCCAGCCGTTTAAAAAATTGTGTATCTCTACCTGTGAATGGGTGACTTTCTTCCCTGATATCCTTCTGACAGCCTCGGAGACATTAAAAATAGCGCTGTTTCTAATTAACTAGAATAGAGCCCCTTGGGGGTCTAATTTTGGGTGACTCTATTTTTGGTATTTGCTTTAGGTCATGGTTCCTTTTCTTGCTTAAAACTTCATTTAAGTAGAAACCAGATTTCTCATTAAGAACTTTAAAAATATGAATACCTTTGACCCACTCATTGCATTGTGGGGAATTTATAAACAGAAGATGCTTCAGAAGAGAGATAATCATTTACCTACAAAACATCCGAAGCAGTGTTCTGTACAAATGTGAGAATCGTTAATCCACCCAAATCTGCACCAATAGAATGGCTCGTTTGATTAGGATGTATATTCAACGTAATGAAAGATTTAGAAGTGTTATATTAGAATGTAGATTCAGGTTAATAAACGGGTTAGAAGATCAAGAATCCTAGGTGATTCTAAAGGTTAGTGAATTCTAATCTTTACATCTCTACCACTTAGCACAGTTCTTGGCACAGGTTACCATTTCAAAAATACTTGCTGGAGGTTGAATGATCAATTAAAACGACAGAGAGTTTACAATAACACAGAAAACCACTTATCTTTATGTGGAAAAAATCAGACTACAATATTAAACATAAAATGTTGTTGCCTCTCTAGTA
>CM053566.1:23413502-23488684 GCA_028646485.1 Cryptoprocta ferox | reverse complement strand
CTGGAAATAACCCAAAATATTAACAGTTTTTTTTAGGCAGTGAGACCGGATAGTTCATTTTCTCCCCTCCATGGTTCATCTTTTCTGATTTCTCTAACATCCTTCTAAAGGAGCCTGTGTTACTTTTATCATCAAGACAAAAGATAACCCCCAGGAAGGTTTTCGACACAAAGAGGTTGGGAGCACCCAGGCGAGGCTCACAGCCTTGAGGAAATGCTCTAGGAGGAAGGTCTGTGGTCACATCGCATCAGCTGGTGCAGCCTGATTCTGCCTGAGTCCAAGTTCACGGGCCTGTCTGGGCAGGAACGCGTGGCATTGACCCGGCGCCGTGACAGTCTCCTTGAGGGGCTGGCTTCATGGAATAGCAGCCCAGGGGCCCGGCTGAACTCTTCTGAAAGAATGCCGCCTTCCCCCAATTTGCCGGGTCCCTCTAGTTGCTAAGAATGATCGACAGTAATTAAAACTAAGCTAATAACCTCCTCACTCTTGACATTTCTATGGGGTTTTGTTCACCATTATCTACATATAGATTAAAAATTGTAATTGGACTGGCGATCGGGTTAGGAAAATCAACCACCTTCCAACTTGTCGTTTGCTGGGGACTGACACTTTGAAATTTTATTTAATCTGAGAAAATTGAGTTGAACTCTGGCACCCTCAGAGGTGGGGATGAAAAAAAAACAGCATTTATCCTTAAGGACTGATGCTAGCTAAGAAAATATTTATGTTCTCTGCAGGGAGGAGTGGGGTCTGGGCCAGAGGGTGCCGAGTATAGCCCACTGGGGTGTAGAGTGGGGGGACTCCTAAGAAGCAGCCAAGGGACGGGGGGACAAGATGCCCCACGAGGCCCTGTATGAAGGAGGTTTAGGGAGACCAAGGCCACATCCTCAAGAGGAATCGTGTCATTTCAGAAGGGCTTGGGCTGCCTAACCCCACCGTGTCGTCCTGCGCTGAAGATTGATGTTATTGGATTGTAGGTCTGTGATTCCAGGCCTTTGCAATGCTGTGATTACAGAGTTCCGCCGTATATTCTTCTGGCCTCTGCGGAACTGACGGGCTGTGCCCCCCTTTGCCTGGGCCTCCGTGGCAGGGTTTCCCCATTTCTATGAGTCTCTGCTTCTGGGAACCAAGGGGACGAGGGTTCCAAGAGTCAGGGATTACGATATCGACTTCAAAAGGCGGGAGATTGTCAGACCTGCCCAGCTGTCCCTACCATTGGAGGCATTAATTCGTTTAAATTGAATGCTTTACACTGATATTAATTCTTAGCTTGTGTCCCCAAGGTGATGGGCCGGCTGAAGAGTTCTTTCTTATACACAATGTGGCCATGTCATGCTCCTGATAGACTTCGCCGGGGTCTCGTGGCCCTATTTGGAATGAGTACGGTCTCCTTAAAACAGCTTTTTAAAAAAAATTTTTTAATGTTTTTATTTATTTTTGAGACAGAGAGAGATAGCGCGTGAGCAGGGGAGGGTCAGAGAAAGAGGGAGAGACAGAATCCGAAGCAGGTTCCATGCTCTGAGCAGTCAGCACAGAGCCCGACGCGGGGTTCGAACCCGCGAACCGTGAGATCATGACCCGGGCCGAACTTGGACGCTGACTGAGCCACCCAGGCATCCCTCCTTACTATGTCTTAAAAGCCATTCTGGGTTTGCCTCTCTGGAGTTGGCCTCCTGAATCCTCACACACATTCCCCCCTAATATGCGGGCTGATGTTCTCTCTCTCTCTTTCTCTCCCTCCCTCTCCCTCTCTGACTACACATCGCTTCTCCTCTTAGCCTGCAGATCATTGCATTACTGTTCCCTCTGCCTGGAATTACCCCACCTCCCCATCTCAGTGCCCCCCTACCCCGGGTTTGTCTACCTTCGCCAGCCTAATTTCTATTTATCTGTCACTTCCGATCTCGGGCTTCCGCTTCTCTGCAAGGTGTTTGCTGTCTTCCCAAACCACGTCCTCCTCTCCGTCGCCCCTCACCCCCCCTGCTCGTTCTGTGCCAACTCTGTGGCTCTCCACCATCTTCTCCCACCAAACCAGGATCTTCTTGAAGGCAGGAATAATTTCTTGTTTACTGTTCTATCTCCCAGCCCACGGGGCAGTATTGCCAGAAGGGAGGAATGAATGAATCTGTGTTAAGGCAGGAAGTCGTGACTTTTCTCCTCTTAGAATAATAAATACTCATTCATTTATTCGTTTCAGAAGTGTTTGCTATCTACGTTGTGCCCTGCGCCGCGCTCAGCCGCGGGATGTACTGTGAGCAAGATAAATACGCCTCTATTGTCCGCAGTGCTCATGGGGGAAGTAGATTAGAAAGATTGATTGGGGTTAAGAAGTTAGGGGAAGAGGATTCCGGGCAGAGGAAACGTGTGTGAAAGTCCTCGAGGAAAGAAAGGGGGAGACAGTGTGAAACGGAGAAGCCGGAGGGTGGGGAGGGGGGTGGGGGCAGGGGCGGCGGCACCGCGAGATCGGGAGAAGGTCCAAAATGAGCCCCGAAGTGTGGGCAGGCCCCGGATCATGACGACCTTGCAGGTTTCCAGCCTGGAGCTACGGGATCAATTCTGCACTGTGCGAAGATATGTTTGTTAAACGTTCAGCCCGAGTGTAAGAGACAGACGACCTCCTCCCTCTATTCTGAGGATGATCATCCTCAATCCTTCACGCTTGCGGCTTTCATCTTTCCGGCGCACATTCAACCTCCCGGAGCGGATTGCTGAACTTCATCTGCCTAGAAAGCTCTCCAGAGGCCGAGGCGGCTTGCCCGGGCTGCAGAGGGGGCCCCACGACCCAGGTAAGACCAAACACAGCCTCCAATCTCTCTGGTGACGGTGATTGGTGCAAGAGACAGCACGTGACCCAAGCCGGGCCAATCAGAGCCCTTCCCTGGGATTGCTATGTGGGCGTGGTAGGAGGGAGCTGCTGCTTTTCCACTGAGGTTTGTAGGGCAGGTACCAGCTCCACCGAGAAGCTGGAAGGTGCTTCTGCAGAAGGAGAACGTGTAGCCCCCGTCGTGAAATGAAGCGAAAGGGAGAAACGAGAGCTTTTCCTTTGAATCTTGAACTACCCCAGTATCCCAACTAATTTTGAGAACCCATGATTCTCCCCCTTTCTCATTAAGCTAGTTTCTGTTTACGCTGAGGGCATACTACTTGCATGCAAATGTATCCCAATCACCGCGGCTGTGTCTGATCCCTGTACCTCTCTGGGATGTCGTTGAGGAAGGCATCCCTTATCCTCAGTTTATAGAGTGGAAAACTGGGGCTCAGGAACTTGCCTGAGCTTATGCCTTAAGTTACTGACAGAGCTGGAATCAGTGATCCCGCCCCTTTTACCAGCCGGTTGGTACGTGTCATGCTATTGGAATTTACTGGGCTAGCTCTGATTTCAGATGCTGTGTTCCAGTGTCTTCACACACCTCCCGGATGGCTCACGAATGTGAACGGATAAACCACCTTTCCTTACATCTTTTTTCCATGTCCAAAAATAGTTTAAAAAATATTATAGCCACAGTTCTTGATTTTTAAATTAAAAAAAATTTTAATGTTTATTTATTTTTGAGAGAGAGAGATAGAGAGATAGAGTGTGAGTGGGGGAGGGACAGAGAGAGAGGGAGACACAAAATCTGAAGCAGGATCCAGGCTCTGAGCTGTCAGCACAGAGTCTGATGCGGAGCTCGAACCCACAGCCGTGAGATCATGACTTGAGCTGAAGTTGGACAGTTAACTGACTGAGCCCCCCAGGCGCCCCCACAGTTCTTGATTTTTTAATTTGGAAGTTACTGTAATGACTCAGTTGCATGCTGGTATATGTCTAACATTTAACATGTGTAGTTCTGACGTGAATCTTGGTTGATGTTTTTTGTTTACGGTAACGAGGAAGACAAAACAAAACAACGAAAAGCCTACTTTGGAACTCGACTTGCTCATCAGTGCAGTGAGCTACTTCTTTATTTAAAAAAATTTTTTTTAATGTTTATTTATTTTTGAGAGAGAGAGAGAGAGACAGAGCATGAGCGGGAGGAGGGGTAGAGAGAGAGGGAGACACAGAATCCGAAGTGAGCAACTTCTTTCTGAATTGAATAATAGTTTCCAAATACTGGAAGAATAACTTCTCCATTGTTTGTTCTATTCACAAAAGAACGGCCATGGGCACATCTTACCTTTTACATTAAATCGCCTTTATTAACCTTTTGTACATCCCTTTCTTACATTGAGACGATCAACAAAACAATAACCAATGAAACCCCAGGTGAGAGCATTTGCCAATATCTGTGGCGTCAAATTCTCCCTGCGGCTGATTTCAAGTCACCAACATGATGTCCGTGACAGCCGGATTGGGGAGACGCACAGGTACCATTATATGTATTTCTCCCATATGGGTGCGATGGATGTAAATAAGTCTAAGAATGGAGGATGATAATAAAATGTGGTCAGGTAATTAGGAAGTGGTGAGTTTTGAATGATTTTTAATGTAACTTGTTTGATTCCAAGTTTATATCATTTGACTCTGAATAGTAGCTGCATTTCATGGCCAGCTCACAAGATTCCTGAAAATTTAACCATGGGCTCTTGTGAGCTGGTATGAGGTATCTGGCACGCTGCCGGAAATCACCCTATTCATGTACCCCCAGCTCACTGAGTGTGGAGACGACAGAAACTCCCTGCCATTGTTCAGATGACCTTTCTTCTTCTTTTATGTGGAAAATGAGCTTATCCTGATCTTCCTTCTTTTTTTAAAAAAATTAAAAAAAAATTTTAAATTCATTTTTGAGACAGAGAGAGAGACAGAATATGAGTGGGGGAGGGGCAGAGAGAGACAGAGACACAGAATCCCAAGCAGGCTTCAGGCTCTGAGCTGTCAGCACAGAACCTGACGTGGGGCTCGAACTCACGAACTATGATCTTTGATCTTCCTTCTAAGTGCATCCTTCCGCTCCAGGTAAAGCAGGACCTTCTCCGTCTTCTCTTTCCAAGCTCCCTCTTTCTCCCCCTCCCATCACAGCATCACAGCATGCACTTGGCTCTGTGTTGACTTATATATATTCCCCAGCAGACTGTGAGCTCCACGAGGGCAGGGCAGGGCAGGGCCTGTCTCCCTCATTATGGTATTTCCTGAGCCTGACTCCATATGTGGTCCTGGAGAGTAATTGTGAGAGCACTTTACTGCGAGCAGTAAGGAATGGTTGCAACCAAACCCGCATTTGGGAGAAGGGGGGGTGCTGTTATTAGAACATCTTGAAAATCTCTAGGCTACATCCATGTTCATGGTGATATTATTCATAATAGCTGAAAGGTGGAAGACACCCAAGTGTCCAGCCACAGATGAATGGGAAAACAAAATGCGATCTATCCATACAGTAGCATCCACACAGCTCGTCCTTAGGAGGAATGACATCCTGGCACCCGCTGCAACACGCATGAACCTTGAGGACATCGGGCTAAATGGAACAGGCCACTCATAAAAGGACAAATACTACTGTGCAATTTTACTCCTATGAGGTGCCTACAACAAGAGTCAAGTTCACAGAGACAGAGAGTCTCACGTTAGTTTCCAGGGCCTGGCGGGAGGAGGAAATGGGGACTTAGTGTCTAATGGGAACAGAATTGGAAACGTTCTGGACGTGGATAGCGGTGCTGGCAGCACGGAAATATAGATGAATGCAGTGCCATTGGAATGTACACCTAAAATTGACCAAAATGGTGACCAAACTGGCTCAGGCAGTTAAGCGTGTGACTCTTGATTTCGGCTCAGGCCATGATCCCAGGGTCATAGGCTGGAGCCCCGTGTCGGGCTCCGTCCTGAACATGGAGCCTGCTTGGGATCCTCTCTCTCTCTCGCTCTCTCAAATTAAAAAAAAATATATTTACAACGGTGAACTTTATGTTATGTATATTTTACCATAGGAGACAAATATCATCAAAAACCTCCAGACTTCCCAGATCCTTTTCGCGGACTAGAGTGAATGCTTGTTTCTGTATTTGGACAGCACAGAGATGACACGGCAATGCGTTATGACGATGGTGTCCATGGTGGCGGGTGTAATGGATGATGCTCTCATGAGGATGTAGGTCTGATTAAAAGCGTTCCTCAACCCCATTGCTTTACGCCCACGAGGAGAATATTAATTCCTTTGGACTTGGAAATGAGGCTCAGAGAGGTTAAGTGACTTGCCCACAGTCACACAGCTTCAATCCAAGGCAGGTTGGCTTTGAAGCACATGCTCCCACCGCCTCCTCTCCAAGCCTTTGTCTCGTTTAGGAGGGAAGACCTTGAATGAGAGGCAGGCGTGGGACCCTCTTTAGCCGACAACCCCTTGCTCATTTCCTTCCGAGGGTAGCCTTCCAGCCGCGGAGGCACAGAACTCCCCCCCCTTTGCCGCCGTGCACATTCGCCAAGCTTGGCCAACCTGGCGCTAAGACTGAGTTGTCAACGAGGAGATAGAAAGAAAGAAAAAGCAATTTCTTCTATTTCTTGGCTCAATCCTATGCAGTCAATACTGTTAACAGTAAATCAAATATCAGGACTGCATTGACCCAGGAAAAGGCCAAGGAGAAAAAAATTCCAGAGCAGAATCCAAAAAGTAGAACATAAAGTTCAGCCAGACGCATAAATCACACCTGGGGAAACGACCTGCAGTGGCGGCAGGCACCTGGGACCGAGCCGCCCTGGCAAGGTGGCTCTTGCTCTTGGTTTCTGAATTTCTAGGACCCCTGTTCCCGGTACACCCAGGGGACAGGAGGTCCTGGAGGCAGGGCTGAAGATTTCTGACGTGAGGTCCTTTGGATTTGGGGGCTCACCTCACAGCCTTTGGCTGAGTTGGGTCGGGGTATCTGTCTTTGGCTTTGGGGGAAAAGGCCCCTGCAACCCTCCACTGGCCCTGTGCAAAGTCCTCCTAGATTTCCCAGCCGAGTCCTGGCTCCAAAAAGAGGTTCAGAGGTTCTAAAAAAATTTCAGGTATGTCTGAGCCTTGCTGCCTCTTCTTATTAATGTACTCAACCAACAAGTTTTTTTTTTAATTAAAATTTTTTAATGTTTATTTATTTTTGAGAGAGAAAGAGAGAAAGAGAGAGAATGAGTGCAGAGGGGCAGAGACAGAGGGAGACACAGAATCGGAAGCAGGCTTCAGGCTCTGAGTTGTCAGCACAAAGCCCGACGCGGGGCTCGAACTCATGAACCGTCTGATGCTTAACCGACTGAGCCACCCAGGCGCCCCAGCCAACAGGTTTTTATTGAGAGCCCACTGTGTGCCAGGCAACGTTCAAAGGTTCTGGGGATTCAGCTGTGGACAAAACAGACACAGTTTCTGGCTTCAGTGAAGATGTGTTCTAGTCAGTGAGTGGACAAAGGTAAGATAATTAAGATTTTTGGGGCACCTGACTGGTTCAGTCTGTAGAGCATGCGACTCTTGATCTTGGGGTTGTGAGTCTGAGCCCCACGTTGGGTGTAGACATTACTTAAAAAATAAACACATCTTAAAAGGAAGGGATTTTTATAGTATGTTGGAGGGTACTAGATGCTATGAGGAAAAAAGAGAGTAAAAGGGGGTGTAGAGCATTTTGGGTGAGAGGAGTCAAGTTTAATTAAGGTAAAGGGACATTTGTGGAAGGACCTAAAGCAGGTGAGGATGTGAGCCCTTCGGATATCCGGGAGAGAGATATTCCAGGTAGCAGGTGCAAAGATCCTGAGGCAGTGTGTCTGAGAGTGTTTAAGAAACAATGAAGTATGGCTGGAAGGGAGCAAGGGGGATGATGACAGGCTGGCAGGGCTGAGGTAGGAGAGATGGCCAAGGGCCAGATCAGACAGGGCCTCTGGACAATCAAGACTTTGACTTTCCTCTGGGTGACCTGGGGGATCATTGGGAAACTTGAAGTGGGAAGAGGCCTCCTCTAACTTGGGTTTTAACTTCTCGTCAGTCCCTCATCCATCCCCATACTCTTGACTAATTGAGATGATAAAAAACTGGCCTGACTGCAATTTATACGCCCCGAGAATCCCTCTGTCTGAACACCGTCTGTAACGTCCTTGCACGTGCTGGGCGCATAACACACGCTCGAACATATTAGCTGAGTGTGGAAAGATGTCCGCATGGATATTCAACCAAGCGTTAATGCCGGTTCCTTTGTAGACAAGCTGGAACGGGTGTGACCAGTCCAGGAGAAGGTCCTCTTTTATTTCTTACCTATTTGCATTGCCCGATTATTTCGAACAGTTTTTTTTTTTAAATGTGTATTTATTTTTTGAGAGACAGAGACAGAGCATGAGCAGGGGAGGGGCAGAGAGAGCGAGAGGGAGTCACAGATTCCCAAGCGGGCTGCGGGCCCCACGTCGGAGCTGTCAGCACAGACCCTGACGCCGGGCTTGAACTCACAAACCAGGAGATCATGACCTGAGCAGAAGTCCCACGCTTAACCAACTGAGCCCCCCGCCCCTTTTTAAAGAATGGATGGATGAAGACTGGGAGCTCTGTTCTGGGCTTTGACCTTGGGCAGGCCGTGTGCTTCTGAGCGCCCCTTTACTCGTTTGGATTATGAAGCAGCACTCTAATACCTGCTTGTGAGGTTCTTTGTGACGCAGTGAGGTCTATGCAGCGCCTGCTACAGGGCCTGGTTTCTAGTAGGTGCTCAGTAAATGCTGACTGTAGTTGGTCGGGAGCCCTTCATCGGGGAGGGAGAGCCAGGGAGGGAGAACATCTGGGCTTTAGGCAGAGCTGTGCACAACTTTGTCCACGCTAGCCTCTGACTACTGCTTTGCGCAGGCCATTCCCACCCCTCCCTGCACCCCTACCTGGGCCCAGTCCCCCATACCCTCCCTGGGGAAAGCCGGCCACCCGCCCCAGCCACCGAAGGCTTCCTGAGACCTCGGCAAGGAGCAACAGGGCCCAGCAGACCTCAGTCGCATCGTCTTCCGGGCACATTTCCGAGGCTCGTAAGATCTCCGCCTACAAAGCGGCCCGGGGCCTCGCCCTGCGTTCAGGGTGGGAACCCGCCCGCACAGCGCCTTGCCGCGGGACCCCACGAGTGGACGCCCGTTGGTTTTGCCTCTTTAGCATCCGCTCCCTTTTCTGGCAACAGCACCCCGTTTTCCCCACGGAGCCCTCGGCCCTGCCCAGTCCACCAGTGCGGGTGGGGCGGACCGCCCCTCCCTCGCGGCTGGAGGCGGGCACCATCCAGGCCTGAGCCAATCAGAACACGCCTGCCCTCGGCCTACACTGATTGGCTCAGCCGTGACCCAACCTAGCCAATGAGAGTCGGACTCAGGGTGCTGGTTTGGACTAACCCGGTAAGGGAACGGGTCGGGATCTGCGGCGGTAACACACAGCCCTTCAGTCTTAATGAGGGTGGATCAGACCCGCGGCGTAAAATAACAACAGCGGGTTATCTTGTTCCGGCTCCAAGTTCGGCTCAGGCTGCTGGGCGCTCTGCTCCTGGCCCCGTCATTCAGAGAAGCACCCCCCAGAACACGGCCAGACACCACAGCAGGGGAAAGGGAACAGGGAATCACATGGGTCTGACTTGAAATCTTGACGTTTCTGCTTCACGCAAGGGACGTGCCTGACCTGCGCGGTACGTAGCTATTGCTCAAGAGTATCAGTTTCCCGTTGTCCAGTTTCTCCATTTGTTGGGTGTCCAAATCGGATTTTCAAGGCTTGGCTCAAACGCCTGCCCCTCCCCGAGGACTTCTCAACCTACCTCACTGCCCACCGCCTCTCCATCATCTTTGCACGGAGGGAAGCACATAGTAGGGGCTGTCGTCTGTGCCCCTTCAGTGTCTAGCAAAGGCCCAAGCACTTAGTAGGCGCTCTGCTCAGTATTCTCGACGCGACTTGACGTGCTTTGCAGGGCCTGGTGCGTCATAGGTATTAACATGCGTGCCCAGTGTCAACCACGCGGTGTCTTCTTTGCCTTGTGTCCCCTCCTGCACTGTTGCCAGCCGCGTGTTTTCGCAACGTTGTCCCCCCAACACCTCCCCGCAGCCCCCAGCCTCTCGCACTTTGAGACTTAGAGTTTGGGACCACGAGTTGTCACTAAGCTATACTTTGCTGAAATGGGTGGGGTGGGGTGCGGGGGCCTTGAAGGGATGATCCAGGGCCGCACTGCCCTATGGGGGACATCAGGGGTCAGTGAGCAGGCACTTGGCTTGTGAATTTCCTCCCCGGCCCCAGACAAAGAGGGACGTCTTTGGCAATGCGGTTACCTTGGCAACTCTTTGTGCTGGCGAGTGCGAGAGGGGGAGGAGGACGGCTGGGGGAAGGAGGGGGTGGCTGCTGGGGGCGGGGCAGGCGTTGGAGGGGAAAATCCCCCTTTTAAAGCGGGGGAGTGACTGGCTTCTGCCTTCTGGGCAAAGTGAAGGGCGCCCCCCCACCTCGGGCTGGAGACTTCTCTGGGTGGGGCGTCCTGCCTCTCCGCCTCTCCGCTCTAGAAATTCTTCCAGCTCCTCTAAAAACACCCAGGGGACTAGGTTGGAGCTCTAGCCCTTCTTCGAACTTGCTGTGTGACCTTGTGCAAGTTTGTCTCCCTCTCGGAACCGCCGTTTCCTCTCCTAGAAAACGGGGATAATAATCCACAGGGTGGCTGTAAGGATTCGCTCTGACAGATGTAAAGGTGCTGGGTCCCTGCTAAGTGTTAGCGACCTGGGGGCTGGTTTTCATCGGATTGCCTCTCTCCGGCTGGGCCAGTCATATAACAAGGGTGGGCATTTCCACGTCGCGTGCCTGGAGCTAAGTGGGAGCCCCTGGTAACCGTGGTTATTGTGTTCCTGCCAGATGCTTGACCACGAGTGTGGGGGCGGTGGGAGGGTCATTACTTCTGAGCGTTGGGGCTCATCTCTGTGTACATGGGGAAACCGAGGCCCAGAGTGGGCGAAAGTCTAAGGTGACCTTGGGGGAAAGACTTGTGGCTCTGCGTGTTCTGTGTTCACTGGCTCCGGCGGCAGCCCCCCGGCATACCCCTGTCCCCATCCACTCGCACTGCGCACTGCGCATGCCCAGGAGCCTGCTTTCCTTCCTGGGAAGGTGGGCAGAGGTCTGAGTGGGGGACATATTTGGGGTAGGGTAGAAACCCTGGCTTCCTGAGGGCAGGAATGGCATACGGGCCCCCTCTGCCAGGGTGCGGTGGCCTCAGGGTCCTGGGTTGCAGCCTGTCATGATAGAGGAGCCCCATACATCCATTCGCTGCCGTGTCCTTGGGCCACCTGGAGGGCGCCGTCACGGTGAAGGAAGGTGCCCCTCACTGTACACTGGCATCGCGTTTACTAGTCTGGTCGGGGAGGGGGAAGGCAGAGGGGTTTGTATTTCCTGCTGTGGGAAACGTGGCTGGGCCTCTCCACATGCATAAACCCCTCTCTGGCTCCCTAGCACCCCTGCAAAACTTATAAATTCCCACCATGGCTTCAGGGTCATGCTTGGTCTGCCCCGCCCACCTCGTGGATTCATCACCCCCTGTGCTGCCACATGCTCACTTCTTCTTCCCCTCGCTCCTGCAGAGACATTCAGTCTCCCTCTGACACCTCTGTCTCATGATTTCTTCTCGCTGGAGCATTCCGCCTCTCCCCCCAGTATGACTCATCCCACGCATTCTTTCTGGCTCAGTTTAAATGTCACCTCCTCCAGGAGGCTTTCCTTGATCCCCCCAGGTCGGTCAGGTGCCTCCTCTGAGGGCTCCCAGCCCCCTGGGCTTTGCCCATCACTCTGCTTTGCTGATCTGTCACCTCTTCCCTGCCTCAGACCGCGAGCTCCGCGAGGGGGAAAAGCCTCCATTTGTCCATGTCTACTTGTTCATCACCGGATTCTCAGTGCCAAGAGCAGTCGGTGCCAGCACATAGCAGACACCCAGCAGAAATTTACTTAATAAGTGAACGAGGCAGGAAACCAGTGAAACTTTCGGTGGGAAGAGCAAACTGGCAGAGCTTGACTGGTGGTGGGGCAGGATCTGAGGCAGAGAGGATCCTGATTCAGACTGGATGTCATTCCCCTATGCCTCAAAGCCCAAAGCACCTCCCATTCCATCCCACCCCTTCTGACCTTGGTGTGGGACCCAGTGACCAGACGGCTTGGAGGGAGGCTTGGTGGGAAGAATTCCCTGCCTTGCTCCTGTTTCCTGTCCTCCAGCCTTCACCTGTGGACACGGGCTCCAGGCGCCTCAGAGTCACCGCCCTGCCCTGTGGTCTGCCAGGAGCACCAATTTCTGGAGAAAATCTTAATAGAAAGCTCTCCAACTATGTTTCTGCATTTGCAACTTCAAAATGCCCTTTTGGCCCAGAAGTTGGGCACACAGGCAACGCTAAGAGCCTGCTCTCTGCTCTCTTCGCCTCGGCTTTGGTGACCACCAGGGACCTCACCACGTCGTGAGCCGAGTGCATCAGTTCCCTGCTGAGTGCGTTTCCCACAGACGCTTTCTTTTTGCCACCACCCTGTGTGGTTGGTCATTTCATTCACTCCACCTTAGAAATGGAAGGGATTGGGATCCAGAGAGAGGTAGAGGTTTGCTGAGGCCACTTGCTGGAGAAGGTTGGAGCCAGGGTGCAAGCCCACGTGTGTCCCATCCGAAGCCCCTGAGCGGAGGCGCCGTCGAGGGTGGGCACCTGCTTCGGGCGAGGTCCTTCCACGCACAGGTGTGTTTTCTTGGGGAAGTGGGTTTCCTTTCCTCCACTGTGCCTCGGCTTCCTGATCTGTAGAATGGGCACAATAACAGCATCTCCGTCACTGGCTTATCGTGAAGAGTGAAGAGTCGAGAGAAGTGTTTGGCACAGGGTCAAACACACAGGATGCTCAATAATGTTGGCAGTTCAGAGTAATTCGACACATCTTTTTAGGGGCCCACGGGATGCTGGGCGCTACCGCAAGGAGGCCAGAGCAGACCCCATCCCGCCCTTGTGTGCTTACATTTTGGCTTTTTGCCAAACCATAAGGTGTAAGATAATAATAATTTCTGAGCCTTGAGCTACAGAGTACACTGGGTACACATTCACCCATTCAACAAATATGAGCTGAGTACCTACTGTGTGCTGGGCTAGGCAAAGAAGAATAAGGTGCTTGCTCTCCCCTTGGGTGGAGGCGGGAGGCTGAGATGGAGAGGACAGGCCTCCTAAGGAATACGGAAGGAGGGAGTCCGAGGGAACCTGCAGCAGGCTGAGCCCCGGGGGATGGACAGGACTTAGTCTGGGAAGGAAGGGCGATCTAGGTGCAGGGCACAGCATGTGCAAAGGGATGAAGGCAGTTGTCTTGCTGACTCACATTCAACCTAGTGGCTGCTGGACTCCTCTATTACGCTTGGCTATTTCTTCTCTCCACTCTGCAAGTAGTCTGTGAACATACGAACTTTTAACTCGCGTCGGCCATGACCTTGATTCCCTTTAAATTCTTTTACACATATCATCTCATTTAATCCGCACAACAATCCTGTTGCTATTGTTACACAGATACGGGGATAGACTATTGCTTTCCTTATTTTCAGTCCAGAGAGGGGAGGTGCTGTTTTCAAATCACCCAGCTAGAGGGTGGCCAAAGTTACAAACACAAAACAGAACAAAACAGGGTGCCCAGTGAAATGTGAATTTCGGAGAAGCAATGAATGATTTTTATTAAAAAAAATTTTTTTTAGGTGGGCTCCAGGTCCAGCACCGAGCTTAACGTGAGATCAAGACCAAGAGTGGGACGCTTAACCGACTGAGCCACCCAGGTGCCCCAACAGCGAATGATTTTTAAAAACTATGTTCCAGGAGATATTTGGGATATACTTATACTAAAAAAAAAAAATCACATGCTGTTTCTCTGAAATTCAAACGTTACGGAATATCGTTATATTTTATCTGTCAAGCCCACCCAGTGGGTGAACTTGGTTGTGTTTGATTTTCCCCCTGAAGATAAAGGCAGTGATAATCACCATCTGGAATGCATGAGGACCTACTGTGTGCCGGGCTCTGTGCTGAACTGAGAGCTTTGGAGCACCGAGCGACGCGCTCTGCTCCGCGGGCCCAGCGCCGGGTGGCCCGCAGTTCCGAGCGCGGCCACGCGGTGTCGCCCTCCGCCCGCGGTACCAGGGGGGCGGCGGGGGCGGCCCATTCATCACGGCGCGGCCGCGGCGCGCAGACAATGCGGGGAGCGGCCCTTGCCCGCGCCCGCGCGGCTGTGCGTACAAAGGAAGCGCTGTTAACACGTGTACCGTAATGGGCTCCCCCACGGCCTCTTCCCGGGCCGCCCGCTCCCAGCCTGACGGATGGCCCGAGCCATCCATCTAAATTATGTCATGGGCGATGAGCGTCCTCTTCTCGAAGTCCAGTCCGTCCGGCAGGCAGGGCCAGGCTGGGGCCCCTTGCGGCCGCGCTCCCTGCCCCGGCGACCCGGGTGGCCTCCCACTCTGGGCAAGGAGCCTCGTCCAGGGTGAGCACCTACTGTGCGAGGGGCTCCAGCCACTGCCTTCTCGATTTGCATGCACGGCGGTGCGGTTTATCAGCCCACTTTGCAGAAAGGGAAACTGAGGTCTGGAGCTGGACAGTCTTTATTCTAAGGTCACAGGGCTCCGGGGTTTGCCAGAGATGTTTTTTTTTTCTTCTTACAGCTTTACTGAGATGTAATTCACATACCGTCACATTCCCGTATGTTTGAAATGTACATTTCAATGTTTTTTAGTGTAGTCACAGCCGTGTGTAGCTATCAGCACAGTCTTATTTTAGAACATTTTAATTACTCTGAAAATGCCCCCTACCTGTTAGCAGGCACCCCAGTGCCCCTCTCTCCCTAGCTCTTGGTAACCACTGATCTGCTTTCTATTGATTCGCCTGTTCTGGGCATGTCATGTGAATGGACTTGTGCACTGTGTGACCTTTGGTGACAGGCTTATCTTACTTAGCGGAGTGTCTTCAAGGTTCCTCTCTACTGTAGCACGTGTTTGTACTTCATTCCTTTTTATGGCTGAATGATATTCCATTGTATGGACGTACTGCTTTTATTTATCTGTTTACATGCCGATGGGCATTTGGGTTGTTTCCCAAAAATGTTTGTTTGTTTTTGTACTTATTTATTTATTTAGGGGGACGCAGAGGGAGACAGAGAATCCCAAACAGCTTCTGTGTCAATATGGGGCTTGATCTCTCCAACCATGAGATTATGGCCTGAGCCGAGATCAAGAGTCAGTTAAGCATCTGATTTTTTTTTAATGTTTATTTATTTTTGAGAGAGAGAGACACAGCGTGAGCAGGGGAGGGGCAAAGAAAGGGGGAGACACGGAATCTGAGCCGTTAGCACAGAGCCAGACGCGGGGCTCGAACCCACGAACCATGAGATCATGACCTGAGCCAAAGTTGGACGCTTAACCCACTGAGACCCCCAGGCGCCCCCCCCCCCCACCCCGGTTGTCTGTTATTGAGTCGTAAGAGTTCTTTATAAATTCTGGATACAAATGCCTTTTCTGATACATGATTTGCCGATATTTTCTCTCATTTTGTGAGTTGCCTTCTCACTTCCTTGATGGTATTGTTTGCAGCACAAACGTTTAAAATGTTGGTGGAGGTCCAATGTCTATTTTTCCTTTCATTGCTTGTGCGTTCAGTGCTGGTTATTGAGACTCAGAGCCCAGCTCTGTGTGCGTCTGAAGCTGGGGATCTTTGGGCCGCCCTGAGGGAGGGGCGCTCGGCCTCCCGCGGGGATTGTAGGAGGAGCTGGTGGGGATTTGGTGGTCGTCTCAGGCTGGGGAGGGTGTGGAGCTGTGGCGGAAGAACAGTGACCTTGGAGTCCAACCACTTTGGGTTTCAGGCCTGGCCGGGCTCTTGCTGTCTTTCCTCGGTGACTTGGGTGGGTCATTCGCTGCCTTTGAACCTCAGGCACCTGCTCAAGGGAGATGGTCACACCTGCCCACAAGGTTGCTGTGGTATTAAACGAGGCAACGCAGGCCTGCAGAGGGTGCTTGATAACCATAGCTGTGATGACCATGGCGTCCAGCCTCCCCCAGGCAGGCCTCCGGCTTCCCACGCCCCCTGCACAGTGCAGGGCTGTGGCCACGGAGAGACATAGCGCCTGGGCGCCGAGGGTCAGGGCACGCGGCTGGGAGTCCCTGAGCCTCGTCCAAATGAACTTTTGTCTGGAGCCTGAACACGAAGCGTGGATTCCCTTTGTGCTGCTGGAAGCTGCGAGGGTGACAGAGCAGGCCGGAAGCCAGGAGACGGTGAGGCGGAGGAAGGCGGTGGCTCCGATTTGGACATCGTGTCCTCCGGGCCTGCCCTGGATCCCACAGGCCTTCTGTCTGACGTGGGTCCCGGGAGGGAGTCCAGGGGACGCTGGGAAGAGGCATCTGAAAGGGAGGTGTCATCACCCCGAGTTATGCTGGTGAAGCCCCTGAGGCCTGGAGGTCTCCCAGCCCCATCTTGAAAAGCAACACGAAGAAGGGCTTCTGGTCTCCAGACCCGAGAAGCTTCAGGCATCACCCTGGGACAGTGGGTCTTCTCTCCACGCGATCAGGATCTCCGGAGGCCCCTGCGCACAGTGTGCCTCCCCTGCCCCCTATTAGGGACGAGCGGCTTTGGAGCCACACAGACCTGGACTGGATCCAGAGATACCAGGTCCTCTCTGAACCTCAGTCTCTTCATCTGTCCAGTGGGGATACTTGTTCCTGCCTCCAGGGTCGCTTGAGGAGAAAAGGAGAGCTCAGATGCAGTGAGTGCTCAACCAGGGAGGTGCTTAGGAGAGACCTGGCCCCTCCCCGAGCGCCTGGTCGTTGAGGTGATCAGTGTGATTAGCGATAATTCAGATGAGCACTTGGCAGCAGGGACAAGGTAGGAGTTTGCACTTGGGACTTGGGGGTGGTGGGCAGGCCATGCCCCCCCTCCTGCGCCCCCCACATGGGCTGGAGCTGGTATTTCCCGAGCTGTGGGAAGCTGAGGGCACTGTCCGTGGGCGGATGGAGGCAGAGAAAATTGATTGGGGCCCAGAGGCCGCAGGTGGCCGGGCAATCACAGAACACAGCGCTGCTGGAGATGAGAAGACCCCGGGTCACGGCCGTCCCCGCCCCACGCGGCGGCCGGTCAGTCTCTCCGGCTCGCCACCCGGCCCCCTGTCCTAAAGCCGTCTGCATTGCTGGGGTCCTGGGGAGAGCTGGGCCGCCTCCAGACAGACAGGTGCACGTCCCCCCCACTGGGGGAAGCGTCATCCATTTCTCCCTGGTGCTGCCTCCTAGCTCCCTCGCATCCTTCTGGAAACTTCCTTTCCTGGCTCTTGCTTCTCTCTGTGATCTCCAGGGCCTGGCTCCTAGCAGCCACTCAGTTAATGCCTGCTGGCGGCGTGAATCAGTGTTGTCTGTTCAGAGAGGAGAGTGGAATTTTTTATACTCAGCCCGCCGGCCACCTCCCCGGGGCCGTGGCTGTCCGTGGTGTGAGGACACCAGCATCCAGGACTCTGCCATTCCACGGAGACACTCTGGACACAGGGGTCGAGGAGGGTGAGGCTCTGAGTTCGAATGTGGTCCTGCAGCTCCCCTGCTGGATGGAGGGACTTGGCCCCTTTGGGCCTCAGTTTCCTTCCCTGTCAAACCGGGTAACAATTCCTGCTTCGTGGTGTTTTCATGGGGATTCCAGAGGTCACCACCACTGCAGCAACAGTGTCTTGCCAATAGGAAGAGATCGGTGATGATTGTTCCAGGGGGCGGCGTGGGTGGGGGTCCTGGCGTGCCCATGGCGAAGAGAACAGCCTGGGAAGTAGCCAGAGGGACCAAGGGTTAGCCTTTCCCAGCGGTGTGAGCACAGGCAGGCCACTTGCCTTCTCAGAGCCTTAGTTTCTTCATCTGTAAAGTGGGGCCAGTCCCAGCATCTCCTCGATGGGGTTGCTGTGGGGATTCGGGGGGTGGGAATGCCCGCAGGTCAGCAGAACAGTTGCTGCTGAGGGAGATGAAGAGGAGGGGGAGTGGAAGGGGGGGAGGGGAGGGAAGAGGGAGGGGAGTGGAAGGGAGGGGAGGGGAGGGAGGAGCAGGGGGATGGAGTCATCAGGTAGGGTGGGGGAGGACCCACTCTGGGCAAGGTCCATGGAATCCACTTCCCTTTGGGTCCCCAACTCACTAAATAACTCTGGGCAAGTTGCTTTCTTCTCCTGCCTCAGTTTCCATATCAGCCACTGAGGGCACCGCACAAACGTTGACAAGGGGGCAGGAGCAGCAGACTCACTCAGCCTGTGGGCCAGGGCTGCCTGGGAGCATCACCTCCTGCCTCAGTCTGCTTCCATGGCCCCGGAGGTCAAGAAGAGTGGACACCACGTCCTGCCCACAGCTGGGCCCCGATCCGAGGGCCACACGTGTGTCAGATCCCATGTTGTGCTCATGGACCCCATGAGATAGGACTCGCGATGAACCCATTTTCCAGCTAAGGAAACTGAGGTTATGCTGCTGGGAGTGCAAGTGGGCTGTCCTAGAACCCTGGCCTTGGATCTCCAAGCCCAGAATCTTTACTATAAACCTATGTGTTTCCCTTTTTAAACAACAACAACAACAACAACAACAGTTTATTTATTTATTTTGAGAGAGGGAGAGAGAGAGCTCAAGTTGCGGAGGGCAGAGAGAGAAGAGAGTGAGAATCCCACGGAGCTGGGCGCGGGGCCCGAACCGACGGACTGTGAGATCATGACCTGAGCTGAAGTCAGGATGCTTAACCGACTGTGCCACCCAGGCGTCCCCTTATATGTGTCTCCCTTTCGGTAAAAATCGCAGAGCCCCTCCCTCGAGCATCTGCGTAGCTCCCAGGGACGTGAGCTCGTCCCTGCCCGCCCCTCCGGCCTGTGGTGATGCGGAGCAGGGCGCCCGTCTGTGAACCCCTGGATGGTGCGAGCCCCCAGGGCAAGGGCTTCATCCGTCCTGATGAGCCTCCTCTCCCCGTCCTGGCACAGTGCCTGGTACAAAGTGGGTGTTCGGGGGACCCCTGAAGAGGTGGGCGGGTGCTTGTCTTCGTTTCCCCTCTGCACTTCCTAGCCAAGCGTCTGGTATACGTAGGCGCACACGCAGTCGCATCACTCAGTCCCGGAGCGCGGAGGGCCCTCCCCAGGTCTACAGCGCACCCAACACGTTTTGCACATGGTGCCTGTGTTAGCCTGGGTCCCTGGCTTACAGCGGTCCTCGAGTCTGTCTAATGACCCTTGTTGTAAGGGCCACTAGTCCCATCCCTGGGGGCCTCACCACCTCCAAATACCACCACGTGGGGGATTAGGACTTCAGCAGACGAATGGGGGGGGGGGGACGCAGACACACAAACGCTCAGTCTATAGCAGGGGCACGGAGGCTCAGGGGGAGAGGGACTTACCCAACGACACGCTGCTCGCGCCTTTAGAGCTGGGCCGGGAACCTCGATCCAGGGCCCCTTCTTCCCGTCCGCGCTGGCTGGTGGGTTGATGTCATCTGCACGGTGTGGCCTGGCTTCTGGTGGCCTTGGGTGTCCCCCAGCTTGCAGATGGCCTTCCCGTGTCTTTACATCATTTTCCCGTCTTCCCGCTGTGCAAGCCTGTCTCTGTGTCCACATTTCCCCTTATATAAGGACCGGAGCACCCCCCCCCCCCACCATGACCTCATCTTAACTTGATCATCTGCATACACCCTATTTCCAGATAGGCTCCCGTTCACAGGTATTGAGGGCTGGGACTTCCACATATTTCAAGGTAGGAGGGACCTAATTCAATCCATAATTGGCCTGCAGTGAAATATTCACTGTGCAGGTTTTTGAGCACCAACTGTATACCTGGCACTCGAGGGAGAGAGGCAGGGTGGGGGCGGTGGTGGAAGCAGGGGCCCTCCCGGGGTGTGGATTGGAGGGTGGTAGGAGGTGAGGTCTGCCTCTGGGCCTGCAGGGGGCGCACTGAGGGCTGAGTCCACAAGGAAGGTAGGGCGGATGGTAACAGCGCTGAATGTCAGGTGCCAGACCTGGGAACTGAACCACCAACACGTTCTCAGGAGTAAACAGGTGTCTCCGATGGAAGGAGTCAAGGGCTGTAGAAACAATGCTTGTGTGTTTGGTTTGCTTGTTTGGAGCCCAGCTCACCTCCGTGTCCCCAGGGGAGGAATCTGAGGTCCAGAGCAGGGCGGTGACTCTCTCAGGGTCACAGAGCCAGCAAGGGCCGGGGGCGGCCCTGGAAGGCAGGTCGGCTTGCTTCCAAGTCTTTGGAGCACATGGCCCCCCGTGCGCAGTTATCAAAATGCTTATTCAAAACACAACAGCCGTTACCTACGACAATAGAAGCCATTTGCCTGGTTTCGCTCATCTACATCTCTAGGGGTTAGTAAATTTGCAGCCAATTTTCAGGGGTTTCAAATTGAATTTCCAGGTAGGTTCCGTGGAGATGTGGAGAAATGATTCTTAGTTCCCACGCTTATCCTATAAGGAGCCAGGCTGGATATTTATTCATCTAGTGAGTATTTACTGACTACCTACTGTGTGCCTGCCCCCTCCCCTCCCCAGAAACGGGCTGGGAATTCAGAGATTTGAAAAAGAGAAGTTCTTGTGGGATCCAAAAATACTCTTGCCTCAGGCTCATGGGACTCGGTGTTAATGGGACAGGCAGTCCCATGCAGGGATAATCAGAATGTAGGGAGCATGACTGGGACATGCTTAGGGGACAGTGGGAGCCCCGGGGGCTTGTCTCACCTGCCTGGGGGGTGCAGGGAGGGCTTCCTGAAGGAGGTGATGCTGGAACGGAGTCTTGAGAAAGAGGTTGGACTTTACCAAGTCGGGGAGAGGAACAGGTGGGCATTGCAGGTAGGTGGAATAGCCTTGCTTTTTTGTTTGTTTGTTTGTTTTGTTTTAAATTTTTAAAAATGGTTTACTTACTTTTGAGACAGAGAGAGACAGAGCATGAGTGGGGGAGGTGCAGAGAGAGAGAGAGGGAGACACAGAATCTGAAGCAGGCTCCGGGCTCTGAGCTGTCAGCACAGGGCCTGACATGGGACTGGAACTCACGAACCGTGAGATCATGACCTGAGCTGAAGTCGGACGCTCAACCGACTGAGCCCCCCAGGCGCCCCATGGAGTAGCCTTGCTTTGGAGTACAAGGCGCCAGAAGTATACGGTTTTATAGAAAGCCTTTACATGCATGGTCCCGGGGCTGGAGAAGTACGGGGAGCAGAGGGGGAGAAGCTTGGAAATCACTGGAAGGAGCTTGGGTTTTATCTAGAAAGTACTAGGGGATCTCTGGAAGGATTTAGAGCAGAGGAGTAACCTAGCCGTATTGGCCTTTCTGGAGAGATCCCTCTGGCTGTCATGAGGGGGACAAGTGGGAACGTAAGCCCAAAGGCCAGTCAAGAGATGGCTACAGCATGGAAGGGTGGGGTATTTAATACGAATAATAATTATGACACTATATCGCTTATTGTGTGCCAGGGGCTGTTCAAAGCACATACATGTTTTAACTCATGCCCATCCTCAGACATCCCTGTGAGCTGAAAGGCATGTCAATAAAGCTCTTAACCTTAGGGCCTGGCGCCTCGTTAAGTATCAACCGATTACTTACAGAGTATTAACAGCTACTCACCCATTTTGCAGCTGAGAACTGAGGTCAGGCTGTTTATGTAATTGGTCATGTTGGACGGTGTGATGAACAGCTCAGATCCGCCTTTGGAAAGAAAGGGTTTTTTAAAACGTTTATTTACTATTTGTGGGGGGGGGGCAGAAAGAGAGGGAGAGAGAATCCCAAGCAGGCTCCACGCTGTCAGCACAGAACCCAACGCAGGGCCGTGAGGATCATGAGCTGAGCCAAAATCAAGAGTTTGTCGCTTAACCGACTGAGCCCCGCACCCCCCAGGCACCCCGGAAAGAAAGGATTTATTTCTTTACTGCCAGGACCTCGGGCCCTGCCGCACCTAAGGTCACTCCCTTCTGGGAGCAGCAGGCATCCTATGCTTGATAGATGCAGAAGGGTAAGGACCTTGTCCTGACTTGACACGTCCCTGAAGGGCCACCAAGCTCCAGAGCTCCCCTTGGGGTCTGCGGAGACCTCTGTCGGACCTTCATCACGGCTCAACTTCTACCTCTTCCCGTTGCTGCTTCCTTGTCTCTCCCACGGGTTTTGGTCCCAAGATCACCTTCTACTGAGCCTCCTGCATGTTCTCCTTGCTGAGGACGGACCTGTGATCCTCGCCCAAGGGGGCACAGCCAGTATTCAACAGAGCCGGTGTATTAGTGTTTTCTAGAGAAAGAGAACCAATAGGAGATAGATAGATGATAGATGATAGATGATTGATAGATGATAGATGATAGGTAGATGATAGGTAGGTAGGTAGGTATAAGGAGAGAGGTTTATTTTGCAGGATTGGCTCACACGATGGAGGCCAGGAAGCCCCCAGCCAGCTGGCGGCAAGCCAGAGGCTTGGCAAAGTGGACGATGTGGTTCCTGTCCAAACCCGGAGGCCTGAGAACCCAATGAGTGCCCGTGTCCAAGGGCAGGAGAAGATGGATGTCTCAGCTTAAGTGGGGGTGAGGGGGGCAGGGGAGAGAGAGAGAGAGAAACTTTGCCCTTCATCCACTTTTTGTTTTATCCAGTCCCTCAACGGATTGGATGAGGCCCACCCGCACTGGTGAGGGTGATGTTTCCTCAGTCCATCGGTACAAATGCCGATCTCTCCCGGAAACACCCTCACAGACGCGCCCAGAAGACATGTTTTGGCAGGTGTCTGGGCATCCCTTCGCCCCCTGGAGCTGACACATGAAATTAACCATCACAGCCAGGAGGCAAACCCGGGCTCATTTGGCTTCAAAGCCTCCATCCCGCCCTCACGCCAGGCTCCCTCGATCAAGTCTCTCGGACCCTCTGAACTTTGGTTTCCTCACTCGTAAGGTCAGGGTGTACCAGTGTCTCAGGCTGTCCCTGCTGCCGTAGACCAGGTGGGGTGGGGTTGGGGTTGGGGGGGGTGCTTAAACAGCAGCCGTTCATCGTCCCAGAGGCTGGAAGGCCCCCGTCAAAGTGCCCACAGGCCGTCACCAGGCTCAGATGGCTGCCCACCTGTCACATGCTTAGGCACACCCAGCTGTTTACTGATTTCAGCGCCACAGGTCCGCATCCCAGAAATCCGTCGGTCCCAGATAAATCAAGGTCATTCGCTCGGGACTGTCCCCGTTTGAAAGCCGCAACACCCTCAAGCCTTTTGAACCAGGACAGTCGGTCACCCTTTCGAAAGAGAAAGGTTAATTTTTCACTCCCCTTATGTGTCTGTCCTTCACATCCCCATCATGTGCATCACATTCCACCTTGGCTGTGGCTCCTGCTTCAAGTGGCTTTTGCCCGCGACGCGGGTCACTGGAGCCACCTCTCTCTGGCACGTGATTGGTCTGTCTGGAGGCAGCGGAAAAGGAGATTTGGAGAAGCATCCACATCTCTCTCTCTTTTTTTATTTTTTAAAATGTTTTATTATTTAATTTGGAGAGAGAGTGACAGAGCAGGAGTGGGGGAGGGGCAGAGAGAGACACAGAATCTGAAGCAGGCTCCAGGCTCTGAGCTGTCAGCACAGAGCCCGACGCAGGGCTCGAACCCACGAACCACGAGATCATGACCTGAGCCGAAGTCGGCGGCATAACCAACTGAGCCACCCATGCGCCCCACATGCACGTCCCTTACAAGGTCAGCTCAGAAGCAGAGGATCCCTTCTGCTCTCGTCTCATTGGCCAGAGCAAGTCACATGACCAAGGCCACCAGGCATGATGGTAGAATCCCGCCTTCGGGAAGGGATCTGGGATATCTGGACGCTGCTGGGAGGAGGCGATCTAAGGCGTCTTGGGTGGCGGCTAAACACTTCCTTCTAGAGCCGGGGGCCTCCTCTCCACGTCCGCAGCCCTCCACCACGCTGATGATTTGAAACAGTAGCTAATTTGACAAGCCCATTGGAGTCCCCGTGATTGCATTTGACTTTCTGACTAATGACAAGAGATGAACTCCCTTTTCTTAGTTCGGCTTACAGTCAGATAGCCTTGGGCCATCGCCCGATTCCAGTGTTCAAAATGTTGCCTTGTAAATTGTCTAATAAAGTAATAAAGAAAGGGACTTGATACATGATTTGTCTTTTAACCATTGTAATGGGATTTTTTTGGGGGGTAACATTGTTTTATGTTAGAATGCAGAAATTATCACGCGTAATAAGAATCATTTCAATTCCAGTCTCCGCCAGGCCCCTGACATATTCCTCGACTGGCACCACATTGAGCACGGCGGCTTGTAAAACCTCATCGAATAAAATTTTAAAAGGCAAACCCATCTTTAGTGGCGCTGTGTAGACTGGAAGAGAGAAGGCTGCTCGAGTCAGCTTAGCCTTCGAGGGAGGAAAAAGAAGGGGGAAAGAAGGAGAAAAGAGACAAAAGCCTGGCAGAAGAGAAAAGACCCCGTCCAGTCAGTGTCACTAAGGCTGCTTTCCGCTGGGGCGGCCTGGGACCCGACTGGCCGTGGGTCAACCTCAACGCCCTTAATTGCTGGCCCTTCAGTCCCACTCAGATTCCACATTTGTGCCCCAGGTTCACCTCATTCGGGCCAACCAGATCCCTGCCTGCGCGTCTTCTTAATATTTAATCCTAATAATGCAGACACATGTATGGATCTATTTATCCACAAAAGCTGCCGTATAAATGTTTAACCAGAAAAGCACGGGGCACCTCAGATCAGCCGGCGGACAAGCTTTTCCAGGGGCGCAAGGACAGGCAGGCTGTGTCGCTCTGGGGAGAAGGTATGTATCGAGAAAAATGTCCCTGGTTCCCAAAATGTCCAGGTCAGGTCTCGGGGGTGGGGGGTTAGCAAAATGTTGTTTTCTTCAGTTGGCGATGTTGGCTTCTCTCTGCAGCTCCGGGGGGTGGGGGGGTGATGGTGGTGGCAGCGCAGATTCTTTACCTGTCCCATGGTGTCCCTATGCACTGGTGACAGCCCACCAGGGGCTGGTTCTAGGGAGGAGAGGCGCCTGTCCGGGCTGGGGCATGCGGGCAGCCTCCGAAAACCATGGTGGAGCAAGTGCCTTGCGGTAGAATTATCGCACCGTAAAGGGGAAGTGATGCCGTCAGGGAATGGCCACAGAGCTCATGAATATTCCGGGCACTTGTACCCACAGCCAGCACCGGGCCTGGCTCCTGATTCATCAATATTACAAATCGGCACCGTGGCGAGCAAGCTGTCAGCAATTTTAATATTTGCCTCCAGCCCGAGGAATTACAGTGGAAATATTTCCCAGGGACGAACACAGGGCAATACCTTCTTCTGCCGTCACAGAGCCTGGGAGTGGGGCTCGGAAGCTCTGGGTTCAAGACCCAGGTGCCCCAAGCAAGTTTTATGTAAGCTTGGGCAAGGGCTGAGGCCTCCCAGGCCCTTCCCCGCTGTCCCCTCACTGCCCCAGGGAGATACGAAGAAATTTCGTGATCACCGACTCTGTGCCAGCAACCACACTGCAGCAATTTTGCAGGAGAGAGATGGTTGGGCCTCATTTTACAGATGAGGAAAACTGAGGGTCAGAGTGGGCAGAGTGGTTACCTACCAGGGGGGTGTCGATGCCAGGTCTGGAGCCCAGTTTGAATTGGAAGCGTGCAGGAAGGATGGCTAAGCTCGGGCTTTGGAATTCTCTCGAGGCCTCAAAGAAGAGCATTCAGAATCCTGGGATAAGCATTGCTCACATCAGCACAGCCCGTTGTGGGCTGCGGAGACCTTTCACCTCCTCTGTGCCTACTTCACATCCTCACGGGGGAAGGAGAATGCTGTCCAGGCTGCAGGTGGAAAGACTGAGGCTCAGAGAAGTGAACTGCCTTGTCCAGAGCCCCACAGCTTGGAAGTGGCAAGGTTGTGGTTGAAGGTCATAGTCGAAGGTCTTTAGCAAAGTAAGGAGGGCAGTAGCTATGCACCCATTTTACAGGTCAGAGACGGGAGATCATGGGCAAAAAGCTGAAGGGCGTACTTCTCTGCAGAAAGTCAGAGATTTTTTGGAAGGGGGAAGGAAAGATGAGCCCATTCCCGTAGTCTCTCTCTTGATGTCTAGTATTTTAGCTAAAAATAAAGTGAGGGAGGATCCTCCCTCTCTCCCTCCCTCCCTTCTTCCTTCCTTCCTGCCTGCCTGCCTCCTCCCTCCCCCCTCCTCCTCCCCATCCTCTCTCCTCCTCTTCCTTTTTCTCTTTCTCTCTTTCCTGACTCTGTTTTAGGGCATCAGGAAATGAGAACCTCTCGTGGGTATTTCAGGCAGGCCGAGTTGCCATACGGGGTACCTGATGCCTAGGAGCTGGGAGGAGGTCAGAGAGCGGCTGCGGTGTTCGGGAAAGCAGGGTGTGCGGCCACCGCGGACCGTTACGCATGGTCTCAGCACCGAAGAGGATACTGGCCAGAGGCTGCCCAGAAGATGCTGGGACAAAAGCCCTCATGTTTCGCTTCGGCCAAAGTCCATGTCTTTGCTCACTGCTGGTGGAACCGCACCCTTCCCTCCCTCCTGCTTTCCACGGGAGTGGCGGGAGGGGTGGGGGGGACTGAACTGGAACTCCGTTGGCAAGGACGTCGGAACGCCGTCTCCAGGTTTCCAGTCCCCCTGACACAGGGGAACATGTGGAGGGGAGCCGAGATGCCGGCACCTGGCTCGCCGTCCGGGGGTCGCTCCCCCTCCTCAGCGGTTTCCCCGCTATGCTTGGGGTCCCCAAGGAATGAGCGGTCTACCAAAAGGGGGTGCAATAGGAGGCCCACAGAAGGACTTGAGGCTCCCTTCCCGCTTTCAAGCTGAGCCACTGCGCTCATTTTGCGTATTGGGTTTTCTTTGAACAAATCCGCCCCATGCACAAAGTTTGACTCGCACCGTGTCACAGCGCACCGCTGCCAGAGAAAGAAACCTTTTCTGACCCTCGTGAAAACGGTAAGGAAGACTTGATTCAGGAGCGAGGGTAGCGGAGAGAGAGGAAGACTAAGTGCAACGGGAACACGTTGGGATTTTCAGCCAAGGAGCAGGGTAGGGGTAAGGGGTGGCGGGTGGACAGTTACTAAGAGAAGACATCAAGGGGGGGGGGGGATGGTCCTTGCTGTTGACCTAACAGGATTCTTGCCGAAGGCAGGGCCAGGGTGGTCTGATATGAAGGCTGGAGGAGTCTGTCTAAAATGACTTAGCAGGATGCTAACTAGGCTGGGCTCTGCAGGCCAGCAGGAACGGGGGCCAAGGTCAAAGTCTAGTTCGAGAAGCGGGCTCGGAGGAGCCCAAGCGGAGCGTGGTTGAGTCGAGACGCTTTGTCAAGAGGCAAGCGTGTCTTCGTGAAGAGACCCTCTGCTGGGGTGATGGCAACACGAAGGGTCAGAAAGGACCTTGCCTTGTCGTCCATCTTTCTGGATCCCGAGCGCAGATCTTGCTCCTTCTCCGGCCCACAGCCTTCAAGCCTAGCAGCTCATGCAAATCGCTGCCTGAGGGCAGAGTGGAGCCAACGAACCAAATTTCTGCGTCTGCTCAGCTGGGATCTACGGTTCTGTGGGTTTGTATGATTCGATGGTTTTTAGTATTCTTTGATTCTTCAGCGATCCATCCCCCTCAACTTCTGTAGTGCTTTGATTTTGCGTTTCTTTGATTTTTAGACGCCATGATCCTGGGATGTGGGCTTTCTGGCTGAGGCATGCCAAGAATGAAGGTTTTTGAGTCAAGGCGTCCAAGTCCCTCTGGTGAGGCACTGGTCCATCCCGAGGTGAGGCGCCACGGGCCGGAGTGGGATGGCGGAGACGCGGTGTCCTGTCCCAGGTCCAAACCGGAGCAGCCTCACGGGCCATCAGGTCTGAGGGACCAGTGTGTGGCCAGGAGAGGGATGCCAGGTGGTTAAGAGTGGGAGGTGAGCGGGGCGCCTGGGGGGCTCAGGCAGCTGAGCGTCCGACTTCAGCTCAGGTCATGATCTCATAGTTCTCAAGTTCGAGCCCTGCATCGGGCTCTGTGCTGACAGCTCAGAGCCTGGAGCCTGCTTCCGATTCTGTGTCTCCCTCTCTCTCTGCCCCTCCCTCACTCACACTCTGTCTCTCTCTGTCTCTCTCTCTCTCTCTCTCTCTCTCTCTCAAAAATAAATAAACATTAGAAAAAGAGAGGAATATGAGCAATGATGGAAATGAAGCAAACATCACCTGTTTGATAGGAGCGGAAAAAGATGCTTGAAACCATTGGGTCTGGGCAGATCCTCTGAGAAACCATTTCTGTCCTCTTTCCCCCCAAAATCAACCTGCGACAGCATCCCTTGCTCCCTACCAGGAATCTAGACAAAGCGATCTGCGTATTCCATGTTGGTTAATGCTTCTATTTGCATTCAGACGGGGGCCTTCTAGACATAACACAGTAATAATGACAGATGGATTAGTCAGGATAAGGTGGGCTGCTGTACTGAAAAGCCCAGGGGCACCTGGGTGGCTCCGGCGGTTGGCCGACCAACTCTTGATTTCGGCTCAGGTGAGTTCAAGGCCCGCGTCGGGCTCTGCACTGGCAGCATGGAGCCTGCTTGGAATTCTCTCTCTCCCTCTCTCTCTGCCCTT
Organism: Cryptoprocta ferox; assembly: GCA_028646485.1. Taxonomy (NCBI): domain Eukaryota; kingdom Metazoa; phylum Chordata; class Mammalia; order Carnivora; family Eupleridae; genus Cryptoprocta; species Cryptoprocta ferox. The sequence continues at coordinate 23,460,245 of CM053566.1, read as the reverse complement.
CTCCTGCTCTCTCTTTCTCTCTCAAAATAAATAAATAAAAACATTTAAAAAATATAAAAGCCCAGGGGCGCCTGGGTGGCTCTGTCAGTTAAGCGTCCAACTTCGGCTCAGGTCATGATCTCGCGGTTCGTGGGTTCGAGCCCCGCGTCAGGCTCTGTGCTGACAGCTCAGAGCCTGGAGCCTGCTTCTGATTCTGTGTCTCCCTCTCTCTCTGCCCCTCCCCTGCTCGCACTCTGTCTCTGTCTCTCTCAAAAATAAATAAATATTAAAAAAAAAGAAGAGCCCAAACCTATAAGCAAACTTTATTGATCACCCCTGTAACGTCCACTGTGGGTCTGGGCCACTGTGCTCCACGCGGTGCCTCAGGGATCCAGACTCCTTACGTCTCTGCTTCTGCGTTTCCACGTGAGGTCCCCTCCTGAACTACGTCAGCTCGGAAGGGATGCTCGTCACCTCCACTCACAGAACCAGTCGAATGATCCCACCCGCCTGCAAGGGGGCCGGGAAGGGTAGTTTCCTGTGCGTCCTGGGAGGGTGACTAAGGAACAGCATTTGGTGAGCGCCTGATAGCATGTGACCATTACTCTACATTAATTTACTGAAATCATGAAAGATCCTTATAAGATGAGGAACCTGAGGCCCAGAGATGTTCAGTAAGTTGCTTGAAATGGCACAGATAATGACAGATCTAGAATTTAAACCCAGCTGTGCACGCGTCCCCAATCTGTGCCCTTTACTGCTCATGTGGCCGACCCTTGGGGCCCAGAGGAGCCGCTGGGGTGACTGCCTTCCTCCTCAGGTGACAGCAGACATGCCACACTCAGCCTGGTCTGCCTGTGGCGGCCGCGCCTGGATCCATGAGCAGAAACCCCATCCGCTGACTCGGAAATCCCACACCGTGGATGTGACACCTCGCAAAAGACAATCAGTGGCTCCTGACAATTTTTTCATTTAGGCATGAAATATGGAAAGCATATTTCGATCTTTGATTTTCTTCCATTTCCCATCTGTTCTTCATTAGGAGTTCAAACTTAATAACCTTCTAGAGTCGGTATCAAATTCAGAAGCTGACGCTTCTTGGTGAGGTTTTTTTGGTTGCAAGAGGGTGTGTTTTGTTTTTATCCCCGCGCCCCCCAGCTCCTGCTGCTCTGTCTGTAAGTCCGTCTGTTTATCTCACCCTCCTGGATTTGATCCTCCTCATCCAAAAGGTCAAACTCACTGGTGAGTTGAACCGTGAGATCACCCGGTGCATAATTTCTCGAGCACTTGATTGGTCCACTGACTCCTCGGTTTTTCTCTTACTTGTGCTGAAAGTCCCGCCATTCAAGGATCTGCTCTTTAGCTTAAGAAGACCCCTTTCTCGGGGTGCCTGGGTGGCTCACCCTGTTAAAGCATCCGACTCTTGGTTTTGGCTCAGGTCATGATCTCGCAGCTTCCTGGATTTGAGCCCCACCTCCAGCTCTGTGCTGGCAGTGTGCAGCCTGCTTGGGATTCTCTCTCCCTCCCTCTCTCTCTCTCTGCCTTTCCCCACTCATGCTGTCTCTGTCTTTCTCAAATAAATAAACTTAAAAAAAATTAAAAAAAAACATTTGAAAACAAGGACCCTTTTCTGTCTCAAGGTCCCTGAGACAGGTAACCGTGCCCCAACAGTGTCCCTTCCCAGTGGCGGGGGGCAGTCTTGAAGACCGCAGATTTCAGAGGAGATGGAAGGAACCCAGGGGCCCAGGGGACCCAGAGAAGTGATACAGTTGTAGCAAGAGCGTTGACTTGGGGTTGAGTCTCAATATACCAACCAGCAAACCCCAGATATGGGCCTAACAAGCCATCTGACCTCTTTGACCCTTTGTTTCTTCATCTGTAAAGTGGGGATGTATCAGATATTTCTTCCAGGGTCATCAGTGCAAATCAACAGAGATGCCACACGCAACTTCCATTCACACGGTGCTTTATGGCGTAATAGGGACAATATTTTGAAACGTTAACTGAAGTTCTCTCTCTGTCTCCTCTCTTTTTAAAATTCTGTGCATTTATGCATGTTCTGTGGCCAAGCCAGGCCATGCAACATTCATTGCCTTTGGGAAAGGATGACTCAACAGAACGCAGATAAGGAAGGAATTGAATTCTTGGCTTTTGAATTTTACAAGCCGGCCAAGGACTGGGCGTATGACAAAGGATTTGGAAAGATGTAAAAGGGAAGCAATCCTGTATCTGAAACCAGAAGAGACTCCCTGGGCTGTGGAACCAAGTCAGGTGGGGAGCGAAGGGAGCATAGGGCTTGAGGTCAGGAGGGAAGTAGGGTCTCTGTCAGGTACCATGGGCCACACATGAGCAAGGGCATCTCTGCAGACGCCGGTGGGGCAATTACACTGCCAGGAACCAGGTGACCTGCATTCCTGACACTCCATGGGTGGCCGATCTCCAAGATGGCGCCCAGGGAGTCTCACCTCCTGGAATTCATCCCCTCCGGCAGCCTCCTCCTTCATTCGGTCAGGACTATTGTGCAGGACAGCTGACTTGTGAGGTGAGGTCATCTTCCACCTCATTCCACCTCATCTCTTGGATCCCTGGCTTTGAGGGAAGCCATGATGGGAGGACCCCGAGCCACTCTGTGGAGAAAGACAGGAGGCTCCCACCAACAGTCATGGCCAACATATCAGCCACATGTGTGGGCCCCCTTGGAAACAGAGACTCCACCCCCAGTCAGGCCTTCAGATGAGGCTGCAGGCCCAGCTTATTATATCTGACCACACCCTCATGAGAGCCTGGGGCTGACCCACCCAGCTCACGAATTTCCAACATATGGAAACCACATGACCTAATCAATGTTGATTATCATTTAAACAATTTTTTAATGTTTATTTATTTTTGAGAGAGAGAGAGAGAGAGAGAGAGTTCAAGGGGGGAAGGGCAGAGAGAGAGGGAGACACAGAATCGGAAGCAGGCTCCAGGCTCTGAGCTGTCAGCACAGAGCCCAACTCGGGCCTCGAACTCACGAACCGTGAGATCATGACTTGAGCCACCCAGGCACCCCTATGCTTGTTATCATTTTAAGCCACTACATGTGGGGGTAATTCGTTAGGCAGTAATCCACCACTGATGCCTTCAAGCTGGCATAACCCAGTCTCTTGGGAAACTTTAGACACGATTCCAGAGAAAGGGGCAGAGAAGCCTCATCGGACCGGGCTTGCATCTCTGCCACCTCGCACGACACAGTCTTGGATGGAAATTATACTCAGCTGCAGAAAAGTGAACTTGTATTTCTAGACTGCCTGAGTTCCCAGGTTTGCCTGTTTTTCTGTGATCCATTCCAAGGGGTTTCTGTGGGTGTTTTCAGGACAGTGGGAGTCGGGGAAGCCAGGACAAGAGACACTAGACGTTTGGGACAAGGCTGCTGTTTTCTGCAAATGGGCAAATAGGGCGATGAAGAGACAGAATCCCCCCAGGTCTGGGACTTGGGGACCCCTCAGCCTGTGCATGTGTCTCCTCGGGGCTCCCTCTTGCTCCTTGCTGCACCCCTTCCTATGGGCACGTACGTGCTCTGCCTGACACCTGAGCCCCTTCAGTTTGTCTTGTTAGAAAACCCGTGTGTTAAAGAGACCAATAAAGAAAGAGGGAAAGATAAATTGCCTGAAGCTTCAGGGCCCAGGAGGCAAGGGGAGAGCAGGTGATGGAAAAAGGCCTGCGATTACAGGGCAGGGGGTGGCCCCGGGAGTCAGAGTAGGCAACAACCTCCACTTGGAGATGTCAACATACTTGAGAATCCTCTTCCTTTGGTGAATTGAGTTACCAAAATGTTATTTTGTCCCTCTGTTTGCACACAGAGAAGAATCTGGAAGAGAGGTTAAGAGCACAGTTTCTGGGGTCAGGCAAAGCTCAGCTCTGTCCCTTTATAGCTGCTGTCTGACCTCGGGCAAATCTCTGAACCTCCCTGACCCTCAGTTTCCTCATCTAGACAGAGGGATACTGATAAGCCTACAACAATGGCCTGCCATCTTCCCCTGCCTTTGTATTCATGTCCTTTGCCGTGTGATTTTTATATCTCCTCCCATCTCGAGATGTTTTTTTCCCCCATACCTCTTGATTCTGGGCTGTTTGACTGACTTTGGTTGATAGAAGGTGGTATGCCACTCCCGAGCCTAGGTTCCAAGGAGGCTGGTTCACTCTGTTCTCTGACCCCCATAAGGAGAAGCTCAGACAAGTCTGCTGGTGAATGAGATGCCACATGGACCAGACACGGGCTGTCCCCTCTAAGATCATTCTAAAACACTGAGCACCCGGGTGAGCATAGATGCATCAGCGAGCCAGCCAATATCTGCCAGAAAAGTGACTCATCAACTCATGGGTAGCAATGGGTAAATGCATATAAGCCACTAGCTCTTGGGATGCTTTGTTACGCAGGCACAGCTAACAGATACACCTCTGTCTTAAGGAGCTGCCACGGGGAGAAAGCACGACAGCCGAAATAGCTGACATTGGCTGAGGATTGACAAGCGTGATCTCAAAGCCGTGTAGACAGAAGAACTGTAGAAGGCTGTGTTCCAGACGGTGTCTGAGGCTATGGAGAGTGTGAGCCGTGGGGACATCAGGAGGCAGCATCTCTGGGTACGGGGAATGGAATTGGGTCAAGAAAGGGATAAGGCATCACCTGGGGTGCTTCACACTCTCCCCTCACCAGTGTGGCCCCTGGACCAGCTTCATCGGCACCCCACTGAACCCCTGTTGAAAATGCAGATTCGTAGGCCCCGCCCTTCTGAAATCAGGCCACCGGCCTAGTGACCTCAGAGTCCACGTTTTACCAAGATCTCCAGGGGGTTTGAAATTTGACATGACATGGGGCGTCCGGGTGGCTCAGTCAGTTAAGCATCCCAACTTCGGCTCAGGTCATGATCTCGCGGTTCGTGAGTTAGAGCCCCGCATCTGGCTCTGTGCTGACAGCTAGCTCAGAGCCTGGAGCCTGCTTCAGATTCTGTGTCTCCCTCTCTCTCGGCCCGTCCCCCACTCACGCTCTGTCTCTCTCTCCCTCAAAATAAATACACATTAAAATAAATTAAAAAAAAAAAGAAATTTGATCAATGTTCAGGTTTGTCTAGAACATTCCTTTTTAAGCCACCTGTGCCGAGGGGCCAGTATATTTTCCTTAATTTCCTGTTTCATTGCAGAATGACGTTTTGGCAAAATACGGTAAAGAACAAGTTTTTAGAAATAGTAAATAAAAGATTAAAATGTGTACAAAATCCGCCTCTGCTTTGTTATCATTTACGTTCAATAGGCATAAAATGGCTCTCTGTCAAAACGACTACAAAAGTTTCTAAATCCTTACTCTCTTTCTCCGGACCTCCCTTACACAAGTGACACAGGGGGTTGCCGCCCCTCACGGGACATGGACCACACCTTGGGTCACTGGAGTTAATCGTACTAAAGATGTGGACACAGTATGCTGATGGGTAACTGTGGGCTAGACACTGGCAGGTGGTAAGGACTCGTGAGTCTATGGACCTTAGAATCCTCCCAACAAGCTGTGGGGAGAGTACCTGTTTTTTAAAAAAAAATTTAATGTTTATTTATTAAAAATTTTTAAAAATGTTTATTTATATTTAAGAGAGAGAGACAGAGCACGAATGGGGAGAAGGGCAGAGAGAGAGAGAAGGAGAAAGAATTGGAAGCAGGCTCCAGGCTCTGAGCTGTCAGCACAGAGCTCAACGCGGGGCTCGAACTCACGAACAGTGAGATCATGACGTGAGCCGAAGTTGGACGCTTAACCGACTGAATCACCCAGGTGCCCCTAATGTTTATTTTTGAGAGAGAAAGAGAGAGAGGGAGACCACGCGTAAGCAAGGAATAGGCAGAGAGAGAGGGAGACAGAGGATCTCCACTCAGAGCAGAGCTCCATGTGGGGCTCGCACTCGCGAACCGTGAGATCATGAACCCTGAGATCATGACCTGAGCAGAATTCGGACGCTTAACCGACGCAGCCACCCAGGTGCCCCGCGAGTACATGCTTTTAACATCACTTTCCAGATGGGGCCTTTGAGGCCCAGAGAGGCTAAATGACTTGCCCAAGGTCACACAGCATATAAGCTGGGTAAGCAGAGCCCTCCTGTTTAGCCACTGCAGGGCGGGAGGAGGAAGAGGAAGGCACCGCCAAGGAGAGGTACAAGGACGTTGTCCCTTGCGCCCTGGGTGAGTGACAGCTGTCAAAAAGCCGGGCGCGGGGGCACTCGCTGTTTTGGAGCCCGCCGGGCTGCCTGCCAGACCCGGGCTCGGAGAATCGCCCTCTCACGGCGCAGGCTGCGGGGAAGGAACCGAGCCCCAGGCCCGCCGGCCGGCAAGGGGTGGGGGCCAAGTCGCTCTCGGACGCGTCTCTGTCTTGCTCTCTCTTTCCCCGGAGCCCTGGGGGCCGGCGAGGGGCCGGCCGAGGAGGGGTCTGGCAGGCTGGGTGATAGCTAGTTATCGACAGGTTGATGACAGCCACAGAAGACTGCCCGAGGACATTGAGGCGGGAGCTGCTTCTGAGGCCCGCTGGTCCTGCCGAGCTGGCTGCCAGCATCTCTGCCCAGGGCCCGGCGCTTCCCTTCACCATCTCATTAATCCTGATTTACAGAAAAAGGCAGCAGGCAGGGGCCCTCTTAACAGGCCGAGCAGGCGACTGATTTGCCTTCACTGAAGACAATAGTGCCCACGAGACCCGGCGTTGCTGAATTATTCAAATCAGCCGTGGCAGGGAAATCTGAGGACACAGAGTGGCGGGGGGGTCCCTGGCCCCCGGACAGCCCTCCACGCCTGCCCCCGGGGCTGGGTGGTGCCCCACGGCGTGGGGTGGCCGACACAGGTCCCCTTGCCAGAGACGCGAGCGGCTCCAGGCCCCCCCGGCCCCCCCATCGCTGGACGGAAGCTGGAATTGGTGTTGATGGCTGCTAAGCGCCTTGGAGCTCTAGTAATGGCTCCAAAATGACATTTCCCACCTGCTGGTCCCGGGGGGGATATTCTAACAAGGACTTCGGGATGAACATGGGGTGGGGGCGGGGAGGATGAAGGCGGGAGGGGTGGCTGTTCTGCTAAGGTGTGTGTGTGTCTGTGTGTGTCTGTGTGTATTTCAAAGAAGCAGAGGACACGGATGGGGTGAGCCCTGGCTTGGCAAACCGTAGTTTCTCCTCCTGGGGAAAAAAAACAAAAAGACCACAAACAGGCAGTTACACTAGTCGTAGAATTTTGTGGAGATTCAGGAGCAAAGATGCTCACCCTCGGCGCGGATACGGGGTGAGGATGGAGCGTGCCACAGCGTGGAGGCCTCCCAGAGGCGAGGCCGCCTCCGGAGAGCAGGAGAAGTAAACTGAGGCCCAGAGAGGGGCAGGGCCTTGCCCAAGGTCATTGGCTAGTTTGTGGCCAAACTGAGATGATAAGTTCTGGTGTCCCACCTGCAGTCAGGGGCTCTTTGTTGATAATAATTTCCACCCTTAAAAACAAAGAAATAAAAAAAAATAATATCCATCCTTTACAGAGCGTGGACAGTGTGTTGGCCTCCGCGCTAAGGGCTTCGTCCCGTAGGATTATGTCTGTTAAGCGCATGATAATCCCGTGAGGCTGATGCAGTAGTATTCCCATCCTACTGATGAGGAAACTGAGGCACACGGAGTTTCACCCGCCAGGCAGGCTAGGAAGAGACAGATGGGAGACTGGGAAGGTGGTCTGTCTGAGGTTGGGTCCTTAACTGCTGTGCCTCAGTGGGAGTGAGAGGCTCCCGGATCCAGCCCGCTCTGAGATGTGCCTCCTCACCAAGGCTGCGCATGGGACCGGTATCCTCTCCTTGTGGTGGCTTCCCTGGGTTAGCAGTGCCACCTGCCTGTCGTCCGCCGTGGGGAGGGGCCGAGAAAGTCCGACTTGGCAGCATCCGAAAGGGTCTGCCCTGAGCCCAGGGGAACCTAGAGAGGAGAGGGTCCCTGAAGGGTGGAAGGAGCTCTGGGCACAAAATCCATGTCGTTGGGAAGACGGTGGTTTCTTCTGACCCCGAAGCAGGACACCCTTCTCAAGCAGCTGCAGAAGCTGCGGACGGGGCGAGGGGGGGCTACCCACCACCCATGTGTGTTGGTGGGAGAAGGTCTAGGAGGGTGGGTGTGTGAGTAACAGCTCCTGCTTTTCTGCATCCGTCAGATAACAACAACAATGGTGACAATAACAGTACCAACAGCGGGAGGAATAGCGACCTTCATCGAGAGTTCGCCCCACGCTAAAACCCTGTCTTGAAATGCAGAAGTTCATTTAATCCCCAAGACCATTTTACAAGGGGGCGCCTGGGTGGCTCAGTGCGTTAAGCGTCCGACTCTTGATTTCAGCTCAGGTCATGGTCTCACAGTTGGTGAGATCGAGCCCCGCCCTCGCGTGGGGCTCTGCGCTGACAGCGCGGAGCCTGCTTGGGGTTCTGCCCCTCTCCCTGTCTCTCTATCTCTCTCCTGCTTGTGCTCTCTCTTTCTCTCAAAATAAATAGATAAACTTAAAAAAAAAAAGGATATTTTACAAGGTCAGCAGCAAGAGGTCGGTATCGTGTCCATTTTACAAGGAAAGAAACTGAGGCTCAGAAACGAAGCCGCTGCTGGGTTGCAAAGGGGCTAGGGTTTGAACCCAGGGCTTGTACCACAAACACGTGGCCTCTAGGGTAGGCTGCACATGCCAGCTGGAAGCCCCTCCCACCTGAGTGGATGCCCTTTCTGCCTGCCCACGGGGTCCCCATTAGTGGCCCGCTCATGGGCCCCCATCGGCGTCTTGGAGTCCCCTGAGGGACGCTTCATGGCTTTGAAGCAGCTCAAATATGCCTTTGCAAACCCTCTTTCCTCGGAGAAACCTGCTTTTCCTGGGGAATGTCAGCTCGCTCCCGCCCTCGCCCTCGAGAGGTCTCTCTCATTTGTGAGGTGCAGCACCGGGGCCTCCCAGGATCCCACCCCTCGTCTCCCCCCTCTGCGGAAAAGCCAAACCGAGAGAGATTTATCTCCTGGGTCAGGTAAAGGTGACTAAATGCAAACTGGCCTATTCCTTTCTGCAAACAGTTCCCCGGGGAGGGCTCCTACAAGGAGGGGAAGAGCCGATCGATCAGGGAAATGATTCGGGGTGACTTACAGCGGAGGCTTAAAGGAAAGAGCCCTCATGTTTTTACAGCCTCCCGCGACTCGTGCAGCCGTTAAAACTCCGTAGGGGAGTGGGCATCAGGGGGGTGGAGCACTGCCTCCTTTACCAGGCAGGCAAAGGCGCGAGTTCTGCAAAGCAGGCTGTGTTCTTCATTCATCTACCGGGCATCCATTGAGCGCCTACTGTGTGCCTGCTAAGCACTTCTCACCAGCACTAAGCTCCCCAACTCTCAGAGACCTTCCTTACAATCTGGGGAAACAGTGTGTCTGGGACACTGGGGTCGCTCTTGGGATCTCCAAATTCACCAACGGCCTCTTCCATTGTCTCCTCTCCCTCGTTTCATTAAGGTACAAGTTTTGTGCTGGGGAGGGTAACGTGGTCTGGCGGTAGTCTGCCAACGTTTTTCTGCAAAGAGGCGGACGATGGGCATTTCAGGTTTTGTGGGCTATGTGATCCTAACTACGCACTCAGCTGTTGTGGCACAAAGACAGTACGTAAATAAATGGGCAGGGCTGGGTTCCAATAAAACTTTGTTTGCGAACACAGGGCACGGGCCGGATTCATAGGCCCATCATTTTGCTGTTCCCCTGGAACAGAGAATCAGTGACCTGGCTTTGGAGTCACACAGACCTCAGGTCTCCCCACGGCCACTTCTACTGTCTGGCTGTGTGACCTTGGGTCGGCCGCCGCCTCTCTCTGAGCTCTGTTTCCCTTCGGCAAACCAGGATGATGAGAGTACCTGCCTCATGGGCTGTTGCTCGAATGAAATGAGTAATGCAGCAGGCGGCTCATAGCTAGTGCGCGGACTGGTAGCTGTTACTGTATAATTAATGACTTTAAACCTTCTGAGAAAAGCCCCCCTCCCTCCCTCGTTCTGGGGTGGGGGCAGCCGGTGTGCTGCTGTGCTGATATTTGGTGGCTCATTATGCTGATAAGATTTCCATTCTTTTCAAGTTAGCACACTTGCATTTTAATGATTTGAAAAGGATGCAGAGTGTGTCTCCTTAGGGACAGAACTGGCTGGCTGCCTTTTCTCAGGGCGATGGTCAGTGAGCCTGCAGAGGCCCCCCAAGTCCCTGGGAGTCCAGCCTCTGGGACCCCCCCCCTTCCCTGGCTCCGGAAGGACTGGCTGGGTGGGTGGGTCCGGCGGCCGGGTGATCCTCTGGCTGAGGGCTGATCACAAGCGGCCAATTAATCTATTACTTGCAGATACATTTTCCATTAGCCGTGGTGGAATCACTGACTTTGAAGCAATTAGTCAGCGTAATGAACTTGAATCTGGGCAAACAGGAGGGAGAGCTTAACCCCTTGGTTCCCGGAGGAGGCTGTGATGGTGGGGGAGCAGGGAGACTCTTTGGGCAAAAGGGAGGCACTGGGAGGGTGAAAGGTCGGGTCCCCAGGTAGTAGGAGGTGGTGGCCTGGAGCCTAAGGGCTCGAGCTTAGAGCGGGGAAAGGTGGCTTCCCTAGTCTTGCAGACATCAGTGAATCATTTTAACCTCTGTTTCCTTATCTGCACGATGGAGGGGGTCCATCACAATCCCACTGCCTCGTATCGTTGTGAGGACCCAAGGAGACAAGCTGTACGTAGCCCTGTGTCACCCCTGCCCCCTGCCCTGGCAAACTCCCGGTGCACGCTGGTCTCCCCACGGCCCTCCCCTACCTCACGGGGGGACACGAGGAGACAAACAAGGGACTTCTTGACTTAAGACTGAAAAGAAGAGAAACTTCTTGCTAAAATTACCTTAGCTCAGATCCGTGATCAAATGTGTCACGGAAGTGAGGATTCCAACAGGTGTCTTTGCTGCGGGCAAAAGGAACTGATCCCAGTTTCCCAGAACTATGGGAATGAAACCGTTTCTCCCGTCTCAGAGCGTCTCCCAGGACGGGTAGTTTTGTTTGTAAAAATAATGGGGAAATGACACATCCGCCAAATGTTACCCAGGGTCCGTCCATTGCCACCTGCACCCTCATCTACCCGCCCCCTCCCCCCAGCCCTCCTGGTCTATACAATCAACCTTCTTTGTCCTCTGATCTGGACAGGCCATGGGGGAAGTGACCAGAGCGGGGCAGATCCCGGGAGCCTCTTGAAGGTGGAATCAGCAGGAGCTGTCCAAGGTGACAGGTGAGCGACAGGGAACGGCAGACGTTGCGTGATTGGAGAAACTGAGCCCGGGCCCACCCAGCGGGGGGGGGTGGGGGGGTGGTGGAAATCCCCTCCCTCGCTTGTGCTACCGGAAGTCATCCTGCAAGCCCGCCTGGGTGAACCTGCCGCCTGTCTTGGCCTGAGTTTGCCCCATCCCGAGAAGTCTGAGTCCTCTCTCGTCCCCTAGACACGGGCAGACAGCCGGGTCCCGGGAGGATTGGATACTCTGTGGGAGCAGCGGGGACAGGCCGTTCATCAGCGTCCCGGTGCCTGGGAAGCCGTTCTGCACCTTCCTGTGGCCGACACCCCCTGCCTGGGCGTGTGCGTGGTGTGTGCATTAGCAGGTAAACTACCCCCCATAATGGAGATGGATGGAGGCCCAATCTTGTAATAGAGAACCTTTCATTAAGGAAACCGCTGCCTTTGGATGATCTGAAGGCGCTAATGGACCAGCCCCAGCTTGGGACTTAATTATATTACTGCTAACGAGCTGTAGCTCGCAGCTCGCTGGGACATCTCACCACCGGGCGACTGCTTGGCAATCGGGCACTTTCCTCCCCGCTTGGGGCCTCGGGTGACACTGTCAGAGATTGTAGGGGACGGATGTGGTGGCCGGGAGCATGAGGGCCACGTCCTGAGAAGAGTCTCTGTCTCTTCCTGCAGCGGGAGAGAGGAAGGTTAGACACGCGGGAGCACTTTCTGGAAGGGGAGGCTTGGAAAATGCTTACGGAAGGGCCCTGAGTCTTAGCAATGCCCACGTCCGTCTACAGGACCCGTCCCGGGGTGGGGCTGGGATCAGAAAGGTCCGGGCAGGTGGGAGGGAGGGAGGCAGGGGTACGAATCTCTTCTGCGCAGCGGCGTCTACGACATATTAGGACTCGGTGCCCTCCCCGCCGGTTGCCTGGCGGATTCCTGCAGGCCTCAGGTGATCTCCCGCTCCGCAGGGAGCCCAGTCTAGACCGCACTCCTGAGGTAGGAAGCCTCCCTCCCTGTCTCTCCCCAGCACATCGCCCTGTTTTTATCCTTCCTAGCTCATCACCCTCTGTAATTATCTTGTTTATTAATGCATTTACTTGTTTACTGTCTGGCTCCTGTGTTCCCGTCACCTCTGGGCCAGCAGGGGTCTTCGTCTGTCTTTCTTGCCTCTGTATCCCCCCGTGCTTGGAACTGTGTCTCCTATGTTGTTGGTGCTCAATAAATATTTGTGGAATGAATGAATGAATGAATGAATGAACAGATGAGCCTCTGAGTGTTTATAAGATGCACACATAGCTCAGAGGAGCACAGAGCACTGCTTCCCAAGTTTTCTTTCTTTATGCATAACATTTAGCATTTGAACGATTTCTTAAAATAATTTTTAAATGTTTATTCATTTTTTGACAGAGTGTGAGCAGGGGAGGGGCAGAGAGAGAGGGAGACACAGAATCCGAAGCAGGCTCCAGGCTCTGAGCTGTCAGCACAGAGCCCAAAGCGGGGCTCGAAATCATAAACTGCGAGATCATGACCTGAGCTGAAGCCTGACACTTAACCAACGACCGAGCCACCCAGGCGCCCCTGCTTTTAACCCTTTCTAAGCTTACATCTCAGCGGCATTAAGCACATTTACAATGTTGTGCAACTGTCAGTCTCCAGAGCTTTTTCCTCTCCCCAAATGGAAACTCTGTCCCCATTACATGCTAACTCCGCACCCCGCAGTCCCCGCCCCCAGCCCCTGGGACCCTCGGTTCTACTTCTCTCTCTATGACTCAGCCTGTGCTAGGAACCTCATGTAAGCAGAATCATACGCTATTTGTCCTTCTGTGCCTGGCTTATGTCACTGAGCATCGGGTCCTCAAGGTTCCTCCGCGCTGTCTCAGGTGTCAGAATCCCCTTCCTTTTTCTGGCTGGATGATAATCCATCGCATGCTGGGCCACACTGCTTTGTCCGTTCATCCGCTGCACGGTGCATTTTGAGGGAGGACGGAGAGGTGGTGCAAGGTGGGAAATCAGGTATTTCTGCTTCTTCGCAAACTGCGAAAGTAAGAGCGGTTTCCCATCCCAGCCTCCCCCGCCGTCCGGTGGGGTGTGCTCTAGCGAAACCGATTTGCTTCTCGCCTCCGTGCCTTTGCCTGTGCCGTTCCCTCTGTTCCACGTGCCCCTTTCCACTGCCCCTTGTTGGCCTGGACAAGACTCGTGTCGTAGACGTCAGGGCCAGTGAAAGCAGGGACCTCCTCTGTTGCATTCGCCTCTGTATTTCCAGCCTGTTAGACACACCGCGTGCATGTGAATCATTCATTCAAAACCACACGCCTCCCAAGGGGCCTCCTTGATTGCGTCCTTTGTTCTGCGGCGACTTTTGGCTGTTTTAGTTGCCGCGCTAATTGAATGAGGCTACATCTATTTGTGCTGCTAGACTGTGTGCTCTTTGAGGACGGAGCCCGTGTCGTTCTCATCTCTGCACCCCTCCCGTGGCATTTAACGGCCCCAAAGTGCCTACCTACTGGATAATGATGCAAGTTGTACACAGACGTCAGCTAGTACAATTCCCTGCCCCCGCTCCCTGTCCCATCCCAGTTACCTGGCTGCCGCCAGGCTGGACTTCCTCTCAGCGGGGACTGGAAGACCACAGGACATTTGCCCGAGCTTATGCTCTGTCAGTGACTGGCTGTGCAGTGACACGGTGCAGAAGTCTCGCTTTAAAAGTACCATACAGCCTCTTACAAGTTAGTGCAGCTCAGACCTTCATTAGCTTACCCCCGAGCCTCCAACACCCTGCCGACGGCTAACCTAAAGGATTCTTGTGTTCCTTTTACAGGACAGGAAACTGAGGCTCAGAGATGGGCGTGCCTTTGCTAAATTGCACCGCGCTAGATGGCAACAGGCTATACCCACACTCAGATTTCCTGCCTCTTGGGTCTTGACTGGGTCTCTTTCTCTCTTCCATTCTGGGCGAACTGCTTTTATAAAATGCTTACGATTTGTCCCAAGAATAACAACGGAAACAATACAAACGGCAGCTAACTTTTGCTGAGACGCTGCTTCTCGACTCGCACGGTGCTCGGAATCTTGACCGTTATGAAGTAAGCTCTCGGCATGGGCGGCTTCCCGAATGTCCGCTTTGGAAGAAATCGAAACGAATTGGGATTTGCCTCATGTGTCTTTCCGAGCAGAGTGACATACAGGAGGTGGGGACGAAGAGACTATGCTTGGTCCCTGGCCCTGATTCGAGTCGTCACATCCTTCCCTCTGGGACTCTATTATCCTCATCTGTAAAATGGGCGGTTGGGTGAAATTTACACCCTCAGGGCTGACATGCTGTCACGGCATCAGGCGTTTGCCTCCCCCTCCTTGAGCGTGACTCTGTCCTCATGAGGACTGATCCCGGAGCCAGTGTGGGGACTCTGCTTCCCTCCCTAGAAACCTCGGACCATCAGCCGAGCGAGGAAACACTAAGCAACACAAGAAAGCCACACGCGCCACATTCTTCAATGGCAGCAATTTTCCGTGTAATTAAGTTTATTCATCATGTATATTAAGGGGAAAATGGAGACGCATGATCATCACAGCCCATTTGCCAATGACATCCATCTCTCAAGCGTCGCTTCTGTTTTCCCCAGGACCAACTGTCATGATAGATACAGGGCCCGGGAGAGCCATCTGGCGTGAGGTGCACTGGGAACTCCGCTCCCCGCAGGGCCTGGGCCTCGTCCACCGGGGGGAGACCCTTCTGCAGAACCCGGCCCTGCCCTCAAGGGGCTCACAGCCCGGGAGTCGGGGGTAACGTTGGCGTCGGTTAACGTTGAGCAATGCCTTCAGGTTGCCTTCTTCCAACGGAGCGCTGGCAATTATTACTCGGGGAGGATGAGGAAAGGCAGTGCCGATGGCTTTCTCTCCTCCAAGGCACAGGTAAGCCTTCGCCGGACTCCTTGCGCATAAAGGGGATTCGCTTACCAAATGTTTTCAACAAATATCTGAGTCCCTATCCAAGGGCCAGACACCACTGCTGGCGTCCGGGGCCAAACGAGCCTTGGCTTCCTGAACTTACGTGATGAATGTCTTGGAATAAAAGAATAATTGAGTGAGCAAGTACACGCGAACACTCCATTCATTCCATGAACGCGAGCGCCGACCGAGGAAAGCACTGTGCTCATCACCACTGATTAGCATGGGGTCCAAACAGCGTGTTCTTTGCCCCCACAGGGCTTGTATTTCTAGCGGGGAAGGAAGGCATAAATCAAAGAATTGCACCAACGAGTGACTCATTACAAACTGGGATAAAGTGCTTTGAGGGAGAGAGATGTGGTTTTCAAAAGAGTGGGAGTGGGGCTTGCTCTGGGCTGAGGGAGGGATTCAGGGAACCAGGAGGGAGAGATGCTTAAGCTAAAGCTTGGAGTAGGAGTTTTGCAACAGGTAGGAGAAAAGTGTGGAGTGGGGTACGGTGGAAGCAGGAGGCTCGGTCTGCGAGGATGCCCCGGGCTGTCAGCATCTGAAGACCCAAAGCAACATGATTTAAACAATAAGGACAGCTTAGTGTCTTGTGGTAGCAAGAAGTCCAGAGGGAGGGTAATTCAGGGGCTCAGTGACATCACCAAAGACCCAAATTCTTTCTCTTTGTTCACTCTGCTTTCCTAAGTGTGGGCTTTTGGTCTTAATGTTATTTCCTCATGGTCACAAAATGGCTGCTGTGGTGCATCCTCACGCAACAGCATTCAAAGGTAGCTGAGAGGCTTTCCATTCCTCTGACTCTTTTAATTGTTTTTTTTTAATGTTTATTTATCTCTGAGAGAAAGAGAGAGAGAGAGAGAGAGAGAGAGAGAGAGAGAGAGAAGCAGAGAGAGAGAGGGAGACACAGAATCCGAAGCAGGCTCCAGGCTCCGAGCTGTCAGCACAGGACCCGACAAGGAGCTTGAACCCGCGAACCCTGAGATCATGACCTGAGCTAAAATTGGACAGTTAACTGACTGAGCCACCCAGGCGCCCGTCCTCTGACTCTTCTAAAAGGGAGACAAAGTCTTTTCCAGATTCCTCCCAGGAGGCTTCTCGTAGGTCAGAATTGCATGGATACATTGGTGCCACTGGGA
Organism: Cryptoprocta ferox; assembly: GCA_028646485.1. NCBI lineage: Eukaryota > Metazoa > Chordata > Mammalia > Carnivora > Eupleridae > Cryptoprocta > Cryptoprocta ferox. Next base: position 23,443,925 of record CM053566.1, on the reverse strand, counting down.
TTGAGGGGATGCTGTGGGCTAAACAGGAACACCCTGGCCAGGAAGCCAGGGGAACCCGAGCTGGAGTCCCCGGTTCTGAAGTCAATTTGCTGTGTGAGCTTGGATGAGTCTCTTTCCTTCTCTGGCTCCTCCGCTCCTGATCTGAAACACTGGAGGATCCCAATGGTCTTTCCGAGTGTGAGGTTTTAGGATTCTAAATGGACCCTTGTTATTACATATTGTCTTACATTCCTTTTTTAATTTGAGAGATAGAGAGAAGTGTGAGTGACAAAGGCAGAGAGAGAGAGCGACAAAGGCAGAGAGAGAGAGCGAGCGAGAATCCCAAGCAGGCTCCATGCTCAGCACAGAGCCTGACACAGGGCTCAATCCCACGACTCTGGGGTCATGACCTGAGCCAAAGAAATCAAGAGTCGGGGGCTCAGCTGACTGAGCCACCCAGGAGCCCCATTGCACTGTCTTACGACTTTGTTGTTCTGGGTCCCTTGGGGGTGATGGGGCCATGTGATGAGTTCTGGGCCAAGAGTTGAGGGCACATTCCTTTCTAGGCTGGGGCATTTAATGGCTGGTTCGAGACTCTCGGGATTTTTCTTTCTCTCGAGTCCCGCCCCAGGTGGCATTTAAGATGGGGACGGGGCCCTGTCAACCCGAGTCCCTGACTGACCGTAACGAGAGCCCCCTGCCTTGTGCCAGCATGAGATGAACTTGTGAAGATTTGGGGGGTTACTTGTTACCACGGCGTAACCTCCCCTGTCCTGACTGATGATGATGACGACGGTGACGGAGGGGACGCAGAAGGTGAATTGGCTGTGGGTCCGGCGCTGTGTTAAGCCCTTTGCTTCCGTCTTTCTGTTCGATCCCCGCAGCCCCGGGCACGATCATCATCCTTATTTTCAGGGCCGGACACTGGAGTCTCAGACGGGGAACGTCGGTAGCTCAAGGTCACAGAAGTGGGAACGGGCAGAGCCCAGGTGGGACGCAGGTGTGCCTGACTCTGAGGAATTAATCGCAGCCCTATCCGGATTGATGAGGCCGAGCGGCGCTTTCGCTCAGGACTAAAGAATGAACTTGAAGAGCAGTGCACGTGTGCGCCCGTGTGTCAGGCTGGCTCTGGCCCGGACTTCGCTGTGGAGAGGCACTGGCGGAGGGCAGCATGGAGGAGGCCCCCAGCGCGGCCCAGGTCTCCGTCTGCGCCCCCCCCCTCCGCTCCCCTGCTTACAGCTTCCTCTGCCCCAAGCCCCCCCGAGGGCCCTGAGCTGGCTCTGTCTTCTAAGAGACCTAATTAAGCCCTGGTGAGGGGCTCGGGAGCCCGGCTCCAGGCAGGCGGAGGGGGATGGGTGGCGGGGCAGCCCTGGGTCCTGGGTCAGGTGGCAGAGGGACAATGATAATACTACCCACCACGCACCTTGCGAGCCCTCAGCGGGAGCCGGAGACGGAGGCTGCCATCCTCACCGCTTTGAAGATGATCCTTCGCCTGGCTCTGGGCTGTAATGAGCATTTGTGGAGGGAGCGTCACTTCACTGCTAAGACCTCCCTGAGAGATGCGACCCTCTCCTCCCTGCCCCCTCCACGCCCAGCTGCCGCACCAGGAGCTTTGAGGGAGGCAGCCCATCTGGAAGAGCCTGAGCCTTGGCCTCAGGTCAACTACTTGCCCCATTTTCCAGATAGGGAGACTGAGGCCTCGACAGGCCGCGTTCAAGGCTGGTCAGAGCCTGGACGCGAGCGGTCTGCTATAGGCGGGTGGGCCCTGGTCCCTCTCAGGGCCCATTATCAGTGATGTCGGAGGCGGGGGATGGAGCCTGGGGAGAGGCAGGTCTTCCCCAGGGGTCACTCTGGGGCTGTGCTGGCCCCGGGCTGCCGGACGGCACTGGGTCACGGCGGGCCTCCGTCCTGCTGACGAAGCAGCCTCGGCGAGGGGCCCTGGAGCCCAGCCCCAAGGCTCCGACTCCCCGACCTGCTCCGGGCAGCCACCGCCTCGGGGAAACCAGCCTTATTAGTGCAGCCGCCTGCAGGCCCTGGGTGCAGCCGGGGGCGGAAGAGGCCTCATTTAGCCCAGTGCTGGACCTTGCACGCACCGGCCACGCGTGCTCCGCGAGGGGCTCACAGCAGCGCAGGGATGCGGCCACACACGAACCCCGGGCCCTGGGTGGACGCAGTCACGGGGATGAGTGTGCACGGCGAAGCTCAGACGCTCAGGCGGGCCGATGTACACGTGGGCACACAAGAGTGCACGCAGACACACAGCTCCAGCAGCGCAGCCCCATGCGCACGGCTCCGGGGCACACTCACAGGCTCACGTCCATCCCTGCGCCCACTTCTCTGCCCAGGTGGCCGTGTACACAGCAGTGCGGAGACAGAGGCATGAATAGGGACGTGACCCAGGAGTGCAGGCGTGCGCTCTTCCACACACCCGGCTATTCCCAGACGCGCCCACTCCCGTAGATGAGGGACACACATGTCGTCATGGACACTGGCCCACACATGCGGGCGATGCTCTTCTGTCTCTGTTATTTCTTTAAAAAAATTTTTTTTAATGTTTATTTATTTTGAGAGAGAGAGAGAGGGAGAGCAGGAGAGAGAATTCCAAGCAGGCTCTGCACACTCAGCGCAGAGTCCCACTCCAGGCTGAGATCAGGACAGGAGCGGAAATCAAGAGTCAGACGCCACCCAGGAGCCCCCGTCCGTCGTTATTTCTGAGTCGGGTGCTAAGCTTTGCCATTTGAAGGCACTGCCTCAGAACAAGACCTCATTTGTTGCAGGTTCTTGTGGGCCAGGCTTTATCCCCGTCTCCCAGATGAGGAAACTGAGTTTCAGATGGGGCAAGGGACTCCCCCGGGGTCAGCCAGCTAGAAAGTGGCAGAGGGGCAGTTACGCCCTGACGGCCTGATCACGTCCTGACATGGGCGGAGGCTGGGGGACGCGGGCAGGCCTGCTTCGGCCCCCTGGGTCCCGGCTGTGTGATCTTGGGTGGGTGTCCCTCCTCCTGGAGGAGGCTCATCGGGGTGGGGGGAGGGCCGCCGCGGCTCCCGGATGCGCGGGGCAGGTGGCGCGCGGGAAACCTGTCTGTGACCGCGGTGCGGTTGGGCGGAGGGAGGTGGCGCCAAGACACACGAGGCAGACGGCCATCTGGAAGCCAGGGGGACAGGCCTGGGACGGACAGGCCGCGCCGCCCCCGGAGGGGACCACCCCTCCCGACCGCGTGGTCCTGGGCTTGGTCCTCGGGGCCGCGGCCCGGGCGTGGGACTCGGCCACGGCAGACCCGGGGCCCCGCGGCCTGGCGTCGTCCCCGTGCGCTGGGGGGTCTCGGCGAGGGGCAGCGGACCAGGAGGACCGCACCGCGCCTGCCGTGGGGCCCGCAGAGCCGGGATCCCGAGGGCGGGCGCTGGCGCAGCCGACAGCCAGGCCCACCGGACAGTGACTTAGAGCGGATATAACAGCCCTCGTATTCTTTTAGTGGGGCCTCAAAGCGCTATTAAACAGGATATTGAGATAAGGCGGTGGGAGCAGGAAAGGTTAGACACTATTTATTCAGGTTTTCATGGGGCACTAAAATATCCTCCCAGCTGCCGCTCGCCCCTCCCTCTTCCCTCTTCCTTCCTCCCTCCTCCCCTCCTGCCTCCTCCCTCTTTCCCTACCTTCCCCTCTCTCCTCCTCCTCCTCCTTCTTTCCCCTTCCCCCTTCCTTCCCCTTCTCCTCCCTCCCTCCTCCCCTTTCCTTCCCCCCACCCCTCCCTCCTCTCCTCCCTCCTCCCTCCTCCCAGGCCCACAGCTGGCTCTCCCAGCACACAGGGCGCCCAGCTGTCTCCCTGGGAGGTGGCCTGGGCCTGGGGAGAGCCTGGTTCTGGGCCTCAGGGCCCTCGTCTGAATCCCCCCGCAACATGCAGCCTGCAGACCCACAGGTGAACAGGGCCGTGGGCCCGGACAGTGTTGGGGACAAAGGTGGGGTCCTGCGCCCTCTGGCTTCACTACCTGCCTGTCTCCCGGAACCCAGCTGGGGCAGGAGGGGCGAGGGACTGCTCACAGCATGCTGGTCACGTTCCTCCAGCTGCAGGGGACCCCACGGACACCCAGCCCTTTCTCTCCCGGTGTCGGAATCCTGGCCAGGCGGCTCCCCCCGCCTCCATCTGTGCGCGCATCTCTGTGACGGAAGCTCATCACCTCTTACCTGTTGCCGTGAGGTGCAAGTTGCCCTTTTGACCAGTTTTCCCCAAGGGGGCCCCCAAATTCTGGATTTTAAAATCTGGAGAAAACCTTCCTCTTTCCTCCCCCTTGAGCTCCCCGGGGGAGAGAAGTGTCCAGGAAAGAGTGATGGGGCATCAGTTCCAGGAAGGCAGGGCCTGTGTGATTTCTACGCGTTGCTGTATCCCCAGTGCGTAGCAGAGCGCCCGGCGCCCGGTAGGGCCACCTCGAGCGTCTGGGGGAGGGAGGAGCAGGAAGGAAAATCCAGGCTTGGCGTCACCCTGTGCAGAGTAGCTGCATTAACTCACTCCAAACCACGCCCCCACCCTGGGAGGTTGGAACTACCCTCAGGCCCATTTTACAGATGCAGAAACTGAGGCCCAAGGGGGGCAGGGGGAGAAAGGTCCCTACAGCTAGTATGGAAAGAGCAGGGACTCAGCGCCCATGATTTTAATCTGTACAAGGTGAGCAAGCTGGTGGGGAAGGCGATAATGTAACGCGTGGCATGTGCTTATGGGTCAGACGCAAAGTGCTTTGAGAGATCAGCTAGCCTCGGTTCACGATGCCCATGGGGAGGCAGGGACTGTGACTCCCATGCTGCCCGCCCACAGATGAGCAGGACGAGGCCCCGAGGGAATGTGGGTGCTATTGATAAGGAGGCCACAGGCTCAGATTTCAACATTATTTCATGCCTCCCCGCCCCCCACCCCCCGCTTCTTTGGAAAGACCCCGGGGAGTTTCACAGAGATGCTGGTTATAAAGTCGGTTTTATTTTTAATATAACTTATTGTCAAATTGGCTGACATACAGTGTGTACAGTGAGCTCTTGGCTTTGGGGGTAGATTCCCGTGGTTCATCGCTTCCATACAACACCCAGAGCTCATCCCAACAAGTGCCCTCCTCGATGCCCATCACCCATTTCCCCCTCTCCCCCAACCCCCATCCACCTGCAGTTTGCTCTCTGTATTTAAGAGTCTTTTGTGGTTTGCCTGCCTCCCTCTCTGTCTCTAACGCTTTTTTCCCCTTCCCTTCCCCCAGGGACTTCTGGGAAGTTTCTTAAGTTCCACATGTGAGTGGATAGAGTCGGGTTTTGAAGAATGCAAAAGATTCACTCCCCGCCTCCCTCTGTCCCTCCTCCCTCTTCTCATCCTGGGCCTCCCTCCCTCCCTCCTTCTGTCTTTCCTTCCTTCCACACTTGAGTGTCTCCTGTGTGTCTCCTATGGACACAAGTCTGCTCCCTGCCCCACTGGAGCGCCAATTTTCGCCCCCAACAACCCTGGCTTCATCCCCATTTAACAGATAGGGCAACTGAGGCTTCGTTCCCTGACTTGGGCCAAGCCGCCCAGCTGGTCCGAGATGAATGAAGGACTGGAACCAAGCCTCCTGGCCTCTGGCTCAGCGCTCTGCCCCCGGGGGTGATTCCGGGATGCGAGGTGGGGGCCCCAGAAGGGATGAGGGCCCCGAGCAGGAGCGCGCAGAGTGGGCTCCCGTGAGGCATTGACGGTCCTGAGGGGAGACCCGCCGTGGGGGTTGGGGCAAGGTCATCTCTGCATTTGGAGGGGCCTAGGGGATGGGGTCAGCCAGCCGTGTGCCTGATCGTGAGGTCCCCACGGCAGGCTCCTTTCCAGGCGATGGATTCTCCTGCTCTGTCTCCACGCCCTCCCTCCACGGAGGGAATTTGCCAACGGGTTGTAATGGCCAACAGGGCAGGTGGATCTGAGTTCGATCCCTGGTTCTGCCTCTTCCCAGCCGTGTGATCCTGGCCAAGCGACCTCACACCTCGGATGTCTCATCAATAAAGTGGGCACGATTGCCTCACCTCTCCAGGGTTGTCGGAGATCTGGGACAAAGGAAGCAGGCGTGCTATGTAGACGGTGGAGATGAGGCCTGAGGTGAGGTGCTCGCCATTACCTGTTTCTGTGTCTGTCTTTACGGAAGAACTCAGCATCCCGAGAGCGGATTATCTGATGCATCCCTGTAAACGGTGGACGCTCCATCAAAGGCACGATCCGTTGGGTGGATTATAGATTTTTGTCTGTTTTGTTTTGGTGTAGTCCTTTCGCAGATGCGCAGTGGACTGTGAGCTTCCCTAGACCCCAGGGATGCTTCAAGGATGACAATAATTATGATTATTACTAATAACTATGACAGCAGCTCATTTTATTGAGCACTTTCTGTATACTTGGCTCATCTGGTCTTCTCATCCACCTGCTGGGTCAGGTACTGGTACCGTCCTTACCTTTCGGACGGGGAAAGGAGAGCTCAGAGAGGTTGTGTTACTTGTCTGAGGTCACACAGCACATAAGTAGGGGAGTTAGGACCAGAGCCCGGGTCTGGGTTTTTCTGACCCCCAAACCAGGCCACCCCAATGACTGGGGGACCCCGTGTCCAAAGGTGTCTTTCCTTGAGCCTGGGCCGAAGACAGAACAACGTGGCATCTGTCACCAGTCGGGCACTCACATCCACTAATAATACAGTCAATTGCTCCTTTCAAATTACAGTAAACGTTTCCCCCCCTTGAACAAATCATTTACCGCAACTGCAGAAAGAGTGTCCTGTTTACACGCAGAGCCAAAGGAATTCCAATCTGAGTCTAATTATTGATGCTGCAGCGTCTATGGCCTTGGGAAAGGCCTGCCTAATTGCACCAATTAATACCTGCCACTCGTGTGGGCTCTGTCGGGTCTGAGGTTTGGTTTCCTTCCCCCACGGGGACGCAGATGCGGACGAGGTGGGCCTGGGCAGCCACCGTGGGCACACGCCCTGGGGGCCACAGGCTGGGTGCAGCAGGCTCTTTTTTTCAGGACAGTGTCATTTTTGGTCGGGCAGCTTTAATGGGGGCCACGCAGGCGCCCCGTCAGCCCCCTGGCAGGGGGTGCCTCCTGCCGGAGGGTGAGGGGCAGCTGGGGGATGGCAATTCCAGATTCCAGACTCTGTCCTGCTTCTGACCGGTGCTGAGATCCTGGGCAGCTCAGGTGTCCAGCCCGAGCCTCAGTTTCCCCATGCAGAAAACGGGTCTTACACCTGTCTGAGTGTTCCTGTGAGGATTTAATGGATCAAATTAACACGTGCAATTGCTGTGTGAGCTCGAAGGTGTTGGACAGGCTGAAGGAATTTTTTAAAATCCAGAGAGCTGGGTTGTAGTCATGGGCTGTGGGACAGCGCCTTTGCCTTCCTGGGCCTCAGGTCCCCCAGCAAAATGGGAATGAGTCGATCTGTCCTGCCGGATGCCTTTGGGAACCTTGCCGATGGTACCCTAGCCCATGAATATGGAGGCTGTGATTGTCCCGTGGTGATGGTAGGGGAGAAACTGTACTGGGGACTGGTTGGGGGGCGGCTGGGGTGCTGGGTGGGAGTGGAATGGCAGGGGACATGTCACAGGTTTCAAATGAAACTGACCTGGCTTTGAATTTCACCCCCAACCCGTCTGAGTCATGTGGTTTTTGGTAAAATTAATTACAACAATTGCTCTGTGATTGCAAATGTATCAGTTTCTGCGCGACACACTCCGCAATCCGAGGCTCAGAGAGGCTGGGTAAGTTTCCTGAGGTCACACAGCCGGGGATGGTCAGAGTCGGGATTGAGATCCAGCTCTCTGTGCTTTCAGAGCTGATGCCTGCAGCTGCTACACCTACTGCCTCTGGTGCCTCAGTTTCTCCATCTGAATGAGGGGCCAGTGTTACCGTCTTCCAAGGAAAGATGTTGCCAGGATTGGGCAGGACCAGTTACGTGAGCTGTGAGGCCCGTGGAGGGGATTGTTGCCGTGTGTCGGGTGGAGAGCCCCGCGGCCCACAGGAGCCATGAACCCCATCACAAATGTGTGTGTGGGTCGGGCCCTTGTCCCCACCTCTCGCTTGCCCTAACTCCATGAGGCCTGGTGGGAGTTTGGCTGCTGGTTTCCCGAGAGAGGGGGACGGGTGGCCTTGGTGTCAGCTTGTGTTCCCAGCCCTCTTAGCTGAAGATTCCCTATCTTTGGTTTTCCGAGAAGCCCCCCGGGGCTTGCGGTCCCACCTGAGCACACGTGGGGCTGTGTTTTCTGATGTGACACACTGTCACCAGGCATTATGTGTCATCAGTCCCGCAAAGCCGTGACACCAGTGCCTGATGCCACACGATCCACAAAAACGCTGTGGGTCCCCTGGGAGGTCGCGGGCCTTGACAGGAGCCCTGCGGTCCCCCCCACCCCCCGCCTTCCGCGTGGAGCCTCTCTGCCGCTTGTTGGCAGAACCTGCGAGGCCCCGAGGGGGTGGGGCTCTGCCAGCGGGGCCTCAGCTCACAGGGGGATGAGCTTGATGTCCTGGGGCCTGACACATGCCTTGTGTGACGTCCCCAAATTAAAAGAAACAAAGCTCCCTAGTCAAAGGCAGTCTGGGCCTGGTGGGGAGACGTGGCAGGGCTTCTGAGCGCGGTGATGGACTGATTCCCCCTAATTACCGCTGGTTTAATATTTATAGGGTTGACGCCAGAGGGCTGCAAGGGAGGTATTCAGCTTGAGAGGCTGCTGGGGGGCGGGGGGCTCTGGTAGAGGGTGCGGAGCAGGCCAGAGTCCGCCCGCTTCAGGGTTCTGGTCGGCCCGACCCAGCTGGTCTGCCCCTGGTGCAGTGCTGGGCACTGGGCTCAAACCCTGACAGCCTGGAGGTCCTCATGCCCAGTGGTTCAAGGTGGGGGCTCCAAGAGAGGACTTCTTCCCGGCTGTGTGCCCTTGGGCAACTGACTACGCCTGTCTGAGCCTCAGCTCCTTTGGAAAATGGTGGTCATGATACGCCTCCCTCCTGTGGTGGCTGTGGAAATCCAATAAGGTAAAACACGCAAGATGTTTAATACAGTGCCTGGCACACAGGTGTGCTCAAAAAATAGGAAGCCAGGGGTGCCTGGGTGGCTCAGTCGGTTGAGCGTCCGACTTCGGCTCAGGTCATGATCTTGCAGCTCGTGAGTTCGAGCCCCACATCGGGTTCACTGCTGTCAGCGTGTCAGCACAGAGCCCGCTTCGGATCCTCTGTCCCCCTCTCTCTGCGCCTCCCCCACTTGTGCCCTCCCCCAAATAATTAAAAAAAATATTGAATATTGAATAAATATTCAAAAAAATAGTAGCCACTTTTATGACTTTATAGACATTACTTTGAGGGGTTGAAGTCTACTGTATTAGTTAGCTATGGACTCAGCGATGCTGTGTAACAAAACAGCCCCAAACCTGGTGGCTTAGAAGAATCATCTACTCTCACAGATCTCTGGGATGGCTGATGATGGTTCTCTGCGTGGCTCTCTCCCCCTGTCGGGACCATTGCTGGCCTGTGCGTGTCATGCTCTTGGCAATGGCGTGTGAGATTATTGCTCACCCTTTCGCCTAACCTTCCTGTGAAATGGAAATGATTATTTCCATTTTCCTGAAGGGGAGGCTGAGCTGTAGAGATAGGAAACCGTTAATGGTGGAGCTAAGATCTGAACATTTCCAAGACCGTGTTCTTCTCCAGGTTCTAAGTTGTCCAGGCTCTCATAACTAATGAGCAAGTGACAAACTGAGGATTGGAACACAGGTTTTTTTTTTTTTTTTTTTTTTTTTGGAGGGACACAGAGACAGGGTAAGTAGGGGAGGGGCAGAGAGAGAGAGAGAGAGAGAGAGAGAGAGAGAGAATCCCAAGCAGGCTTCACGCTACCAGAGTGGAGCCCGATGCGGGGCTTGAACCCATGAAACTGGGAGATCATGACCTGAGCCGAATCCAAGAGTCGGATGTTTAACCAGCTGAGCCGCCCGGGTGCCCCCGGAACACAGGTCTTTTTAATTTCATGCCAGGACTCTTACACCTGACGTTTCCTCTGCCTACCCTGCTTTCGTTCTGTCTCTCTCTTCCTCTCTCGGTCTTTCCAGAACCAGGCTCTATGTCCATCAAAGCAATAGGTGTTCAGTAAACTATAATAAATAACAGGCAGTGCGAACGAAGGTGGCCTTGTCCCCATGTTAAGGATGGGGAGACAGGGCTGCAGAGAAGCGGTGTCTCTTGCCTGGGTCACAGAGCCGGAAACGTTTCGTAGAACCAACACCCGAGAACCAAGAGCCAGTACTTGCACTCTGGGCTGCCTGGCATCAAACCTGGAGGTTTTGTGTTTTTGCCACGCGGAGGTGTTGAGAAGGATTGTCGCTGTGTGTTGGGTGAGGGTGTGTCAGCTTCTGGCCTCCCTCTCTTCTCCTGCTCCCCACACCCCCGGCTGCTCACCTGATGAGCTGATACCTTTCCGCCCTGGGGCGTCTGCACCCAGCAGGCTGCCCTGCGCCCACACCTTTCCCTCCTCAAGGACAACATCGCTTCTGGGCTTGCTGAGAAACGGGAGCTCATCTCATGGGCGCGTGTGTGTGCGCCCCCTTGCTGTGTGGGGCGGAGGGAGGTAGCTCTCGAAGCCTCTTCTCCTGACCCCTCGGGCTCACCGGGGTGGACTCCCTCTGACTTCCGGAGCCTCAGTTTCCTCATCTGCGAAATGGGGGCGTGTCGCGCGCACTCGGAGGCTGCTGTCAGTATCAAACGCGCGCTTCCATCGGTCTTAGCTCAGGACCTGGCAAAAAGTACGCGCTCGATAACCGTAAGCTATTGTTACTGTCAGTTCGGCCCTGCCGTACTTTTTTCACTTTGAAGGGGAAAAAAAAGCCGAAAATTATGGAAGCCAGCCGATTTAGGATCCTGAGCCATCATTCTACAGACTCCAGGAGAGCAGGGGAGGAAGGGGGAGAGATTCTGCAGGGTTCCAGCTATCGTCAAGGAGGGGTGAGCAGGGGCGGGCACACGGTGGTGGCAGTGTTCTGCCCGGTGCCCTAATTTTATAGCCCAAAGGCTTGGAAGGGCCCCCAGGTGCCGCCGTGTCCACACGGCTGAGGCCGCTCTCAGACTGGAAGTTTCTCAGCTTCTTCTCTGCCCTACCCCCCCAAAGGCTCAGACGTCTCGGGGGGCTACCGTGAGGCTCTGTGGGGTGTCCCAGGGAGCACAGCAACCTCTCCCCGCGTGGGGAGAGCGCGAGAGAGCTGCCAAAGCAATTCTCGGCGAAATCCCTGGGGATTCGTGTCAAGGACAAAATAGTGTGTCCCATGGGTAAATATAGTTAACACAGCTGCAAAACAGAATTTATTTCTTGTTTGAGATATCATTTTTAAAGTATGGCATAGGGAATGCTTTAAAAATGAAATTATAGCCGGCCATAAAAAACCTCATAGGCACTGTATTCAAATTACGCTACAGTAATAGGCCAGGTTCATAAATAAACATCTCTGGTTAACCCTTTCCTGAACCGTGTGGTCAGACCCCCTGGGAGCCAGCTGGCAGAGGGGGTTTTCAACCCCAGAGGGAGGAGGCGGGATCACCTTCCGCGTGCCCCTCCCTTAGCCCCCCCACCACCCTGCATCCCAGACTTCTCCAGCTGGTCTCCCCATTCAAGTGTTAAATATTCACAGAGGATTCTGCCCAAGTGTAGGCGCTGGGGCGTGTCTACTGGGTTTGCAGAAATGCGCCACACAGACTCCTGAGCGGGGTATTTTAGGGTCCGGGTTAGGTATGTCCCTACCAAAGCTCCACCTCCTCTTCAGAATTATATTGTATCGTATATATTATATTATATTATATTATATTATATTATATTATATTACTATTCTCTTTCTCATTACATTCAACACAGTGGTTCTTTTTAAAAGTTTTTTTAATGTTTATTTATTTTGAGAGAGAGAGAAACAGAGCATGCATGAGTTGGGGAGGAGCAGAGAGAGAGGGAGACACAGGATTGGAAGCAGGCTCCAGGCTCTGAGCTGTCAGCACGGAGCCCGACGCGGGGCTTGAACCCACAAATGTTGAGATCATGACCTGCAGGGCAGTGGATATACGGCCATGTCTGGGGGCAGTTTTGGTTGATGAAATTGGGAAGAACTACTGGCCTCTGGTGCATGAGGTCCGGGACGCCCCTCAGCTGAACCCTACAAGGCACAGGGCGCCCCCCCCTCCAAAGAATGTCCCAGGCCCTGGGGCGCCTGGGTGGCTCCATTGGTTAAGCATCCATCTCTTGGTTTCTGTTCAGGTTATGATCTCACGGTTTGTGGGTTCAAGCCCTGAGTAGGACTCTGCGCTGGCGGCGTGAAGCCTGCTTGGGAGTCTCTCTCTCTCCGTCTCTGTCTGCCCCTCCCCTACTCGAGCTGTCTCTGTCTCTCTCAAAATAAATAAATAAACTTAAGAAAAAAAAGAACGGTCCGGCCCCAAATGTCATAGTGGTGAGACTGAGAAACCCAGCTTTGCTGTAATTCCTGATTCCGTCTAGGGATTTGCTACCATGTTGAAGGAACGGATGGACCCTCTCCTGATCCCTTCTTTCCCTGATGGGCTCTGACCTATCCTTTTGTTCTTAGCTCAGAGATTGCTTTCTCGGGACGCCTCCCAGGGGAGCCCCTACTCCAAGGTTACTGACCCACCCCCTCCCCATTAGACATTCCCATGATACTTCTTGTTCTCATCCTTGGATTTCCTTATTCATCGTTCACATCTGCGGTCAAATGTCACCGCCTCAAAGCAGCCATAGGGCTGCCTTTGCTAAAGTGACCTCCCTCTTGTCAGTGTCTCATTCACCTGCTCATTACCATCACAGCTTGTATGTTACAGGCTGGGACTTGGCCACCACGGGTCCGGAGTGCCCCGCGTAGCCCCTGGAACACCCTCTGAATGCATCAGCGGGGGTCAGAGGACGGGAAAGCCGCTCCTGCCCGAGACCTCTCCTCTCCTTCCTTGGAATCCTCCCGAAACTCCTTTCTTGGGAAGGACACGGTCCTGGGACTGAGAAGCCTCTCGTTTCCCCTCTGTGCTCTTCGGTAACTTGCTGGGAGAGCCTGGCAAGTCACTGCTCCCCTTTCTCTGCAAAATGAAGGCGCTGCAGTCCATCCCTGCTTTGTAACTGGGTGGGGGGGTGTGTGTGTGATGTCAGAATCACCCCCAGGAGCTCTCCTAAGAGACAAAGCCCTACTCCAGACCTGCAGAGCCCCGTTCTCTGTGAGAGCTGCGCCCTGCTCTGTGCTTTGGGGAAAACTCCCTGGGTCATCCGGATTCAGGGCATGATTAAGGAGCCAGGAAACAGAGCCGGGGAGGGCAGGGCGGGGGTGGGGGCGACCCTCTGGAGCCCCTTCCAGCCCCGGCATCTGACATCTCCATGATTTTGAGATGCCCAGCCTGGGCCATTTATCTGAACGACTCGCTTCCCAGGCTCCCCTGGCACTTTTGCTAATTTAATAGCATTTAATTTAATTTTGAAATGATTTTTGTAAAAAAGGCTGTTGCTGCAAAAGCCCCAACCACCTCATCCCTCTTTCTCACTAAGGCTGAAAATACATTTTGTGGCTGGAGCCAGGCTTCTGGCCACAGATGTCCCTTGGCGGGCCCACAGCCTTTTGCTAAAAATGCTGAGTTTGCTCTCCGCCCATTGGGCATAATTACCTTTCTCCTCTCCAGAGCCCCCTGCGTGTTCTAACCTGAGGAGGAAAGAAAGGGCTGGAAAACCAGACCAAGTTAGAGCCTGACTCATGAGCTCTTGTCTCAGACAAAGAGATCAGCATAACCCACACATGCACACACACACAAGCGTGCACATACACACATGCACGCGCACGGACACCTTTATTCACATTCTTTAGAGCTGAGTGGCCACAGTGGGGGGCTACATTTAACTCTGGATTCCCTTGAACTTTCCAGATTTTCTTTTTGCATGAACTCTTTCTGACTTTCTTGGACTTTCTCCCAGGGATATGCCACGTCCATTTCTTTGTTCCTTTTAATTATTTTCTGTTCTGTTATGTAAACCCAATGTTATGTGCATTCGATCCTTATAACTCATCTTAGATTCATCTATTCGTGGGTTAATTAATTTTTATCGAGCATCTCCCATGTTGCCAAGGTGAAGACAGACACAGTGGTGAGCCACAGCCTTGACCTTATCCTCAGGAAGGAAAGAGCTTGCCTAGGAGGAGAGACAAATGAAGTGGGGGAGGTTCTTGGGGGGGGGTAAAGATGGGGAAGGAATGTGGAGAACAGGGGATGGGCAGGTAACCCTGGAAGTCTTGGGGGAAGTACCTCCAAGAGAATAATTACATTCTTTGTCAGAATGGACAGGATTACGTCAAAAGACAGAATGGGGAAGGTGAATGAGTCTTGCTTCTTCTCCCTCCTGGGGAAGATATTGTTAGGTTCTCCCCAAATCAGTTTGCTCTTCTCCCAGCCTCCCTTGCAGTCAACATCTGAAAGTCTTCTTGGCCGGAAGACCAAGCGCGATCAAATGTGAGTGGAGTGATGTACGTCACACCCAGACCCTCCCAGCCATGACCCTTCACGCTCTTTCCTTTCCCACTGATGGAACTCAGACCATGTGAGCTAGAGGTCCTGCATGAGGATGGAGCGAGCCACGATATGGCAAGGACCTGGGTCTCTACTATCTCTTGGAGGGAAGTCGCCCTGCAGAGTTGCCTGGCTGCAACTGACTTCCCTGGACTTTGCAAGAGCTAGAAATAGACACCCGCCATGGTCAAGCCATCGCATGCTCTTGGGTTTGTTATGTCACGTCTGCAAATTGAATTTTGTTGGGACACAGTCTCTGGATGCTTTCATGCTGTGGCAGCACAGTTGAGTAGTTGGGATAGAGACTGTGTGGTCTGTAAAGTCTAAGATATCTACTATCTGGACCTTTATAGAAAGTGTTTGCAGACCCTGGCCTTAATGAATACACCAAGCATCTGGCCAGAGCCAGAAGCGGTCTAGATTCCTCTCTTGCTCCCCAATCTGGGTTTCTTTGAAGAAACCAGTCCTGGCAACTGTAGCTTTCTGCACTGACTTAGTTCTGGTTTCCTCCACCACTTTGGCTCCTTTTCTTGGGAGCAACTAGGTTTTGTGCATTGGACACAGAGACAGAAAGAATGGTTAAGGGTGATCATTCTTCAGCCTTCACAGCTATTAGCTCTGACCTTCAGAATCATCTAGACTAACTCCCTGAATGTTCAGAGAGAGGGCAGTAGACTTTCCCAGGGTCACCCAGCCAGCGAGTGGCTGAGAGCTCTTGCAGAGGAGGCTGGGGGGCCAATGAACTGCTTCCCTGATGAAAACAGCTAATGTTTATTGAGCACTTGCTATGGGCTAGGCACACACTGACGTGTTCCGCAACCCCCAGGGTGTATACTGCTACTTTTGTCATCACTCCCATTTTCCAGAGGGAGAAACTGAGGCACAGAGGGAGCTTAACTTAACCAACGTCCACTCTGTTGGTGAAGCTAAGATTTGAACACAGCAGTGTGGGTTCAGAGTCCATATTCTTGTCCATGGCGCCATATTGGATCTGTGATCCTTGCCTTCATTGAGTCTTGCAACTTTCCCCTAATCGGCAGTGATGGGAAGAAAAGACTGAGGTGTACGGAGTGGTTCTTCCCTAGCCCTTTCCCTCCTGTCCCACCTCCCTCTGGTCCTCAAAGCCTAGAACGGTTCATCAATTTTGTTTGCATATCCAACTTGAGACACTGTCATTTCATTAACTCGAGTGAGGGGCTCTTCATACAAGACTGAGCTTCCATAATTCTCTTTAAAGTTATGGAGAAATGTATGCTTAATTATATTTGCATATGAAAAATAGGGTCTAATTAGTTTGATTGATTATTATTTTAACCCTAATGGCATTTTGAGTATCTGTCCCAACTAATAGCAAGTGTATCGCTAATAAATCATTGAATTTTTACGGCATGGTCTATTGAGCTGGCTTATGAAATATATTTTATTAATATCCCGGAATGTATTGAAACTGATACAAGTCAAACATCAGCTCATTTATTAAACTGTTTAAATGTCAGTTTTATACAAGAGTAATAATACAGGAAATATGTTCATTCAGGAGACATCAGTAGGCCACGGGTCCTCAAAATATTAGTTATCTTGGAAAAATATATTATGGAAATAAAAGTCCAATTATGTCATTTATTGCATTAAGTAAATCTATATTGACTAACATAAATGTTGCACATTAGCAGATGCACTTTCTTTGAAACTTTTTAATTCTCCCGGATTGCGCGCAAGGGCTAGAGGAGTCTGGATCTCTAGGGCAAGGGGGGGGGGTCACTTGAAGGATGGGGTTGGTTCTCACTGTGGTCTGAGGCTGTGCTTGCACGAAAGGTCTCCGCGTTATCCTTCCTTGAGGGTTTTGTTCTAGGACATTCCCAAGGACGGGAGTTTGGATCACTGCTTTCCCGGGAACGTGATGTCATCCTTCTTTCATTTGTTCCTCTGATGAGGACTTCTGGGTGCACACACCATGTGTCATGTGCGGCACCATGGGGACACTGTGGTGTGCCAGAAGGGTGGGGACCCTGCTTCCGTGGAGGTGACATTGGAGTGGGGGCAAAATGAAAAGGAAAAGCCTCTTTCTCTGCCTCAACAGCACATAGCGACCAAAGGAGGAAACAGTATTGTGTTTCTATCGCTCACAGCACCTCGGACACCCCACGTGTGGTTTTTTCCCACCCCAACCAGTTTTCTCTCTGGACACCAACTGGGAGTCCTCTCATTCAGCTCTAATAAGAACTACGTGGGGCGGGTGTGGACCCCACTGGTGAAGGGCTCAGTCCCACAAGACCGGCCCCCGCTTCCAACAACCATCCTAAGCCACCTGCGCTTCTGATTGACTGGCCGTACATCTGGGTTTCCCATGATCCCCCTTCCTCACATTCGATAATTTGCTAGAACAGCTCACAGAACGCAAGAAAGCACTTTACTTACATTATCTGTTTGTGATAAAGGATACAACTCACGAACAGCCAAGCGGAGGAGATGCATGGGACCAGGTATGGGAGGTGGGGTGCAGAGCGCCCATTCCCTCTCTGGGCTCGCCACCCTCCTAGCACCTCCTTGCTGGTGGCCTGAACACCCCACTAACGAGTGGAAGGTCTCGGAACCCCACTCTTGAGGGTTTTTCATGGAAGGCTTCATTACTTAGGCACAATTGATTAAATCATTGACCACGGGCGATTGAACTCAGTCTCCAGCCCCTCTCTCCTTCTCAGAGGCTGGGGGAGTGGGACCAAAAGTTCCAACCTTCTAATCACGTGATTGATTCCCCTGGCAACCAGCCCCCCACCCCCTCCTCTGGGGCTTTACAAAAGTCACCTCATTAGCATAAACTCAGGTAGGGTTGAGAGGGACTTATGAATAACAAAAGAGACTCCCGTGGATCACAAAATTCCAAGGTTTTTAGGAGCCCTGTGCCAGGAGCTGGGAAAAAGACCAATATATATATTTCTTGTTATATCACATCACAGGGGGAGACCATGGGCGAAAGAAAAAATGAGATAATTTCAAGCGGTGATCCACGCTCCGAAGGGAATAATGCAAGCATTGTGTGTGTGGGGGGGAATGCCCTGGCCGGGGCTCCTTGAGATCGGCGGGGTTCCTTTAGATTGGAAAGTCGGGGGACAATGGCAAGAGGGCGATAGGCAGGTCAAAACAGCCTGGGGCAGTGACTTCCAGGTGGAAGGAACAGCAGGTGCCAAGGCTCAAGGTTAGAGTAAACTTGAGTTGTTCAAAGGACAGACTG
Source organism: Cryptoprocta ferox (assembly GCA_028646485.1). Lineage (NCBI taxonomy): Eukaryota > Metazoa > Chordata > Mammalia > Carnivora > Eupleridae > Cryptoprocta > Cryptoprocta ferox. Next base: position 23,426,175 of record CM053566.1, on the reverse strand, counting down.
CAGGTTGGTGGGGCTGGAGCGGGGTGCTGGGGAGGTGGGGGTGGACAGGTGGGAATCCCCAGCTAACAAAGGGCCTCCAGTCCAAGAAAAGGAGTATGAATCTGATTCATGGAGTGACGCATACCATGGGGTGTTTAGACTGGGGGTGGGGGGGTGATGGTCAGATTTATATTTTGCCCAGGTCACCAGGGTGCTGGCGGGGACTGCAGCCGGCTGGGCTGGCCCTGGGGACACAGGCAGGAGGCGAGTGCAGTCATTAAGGGCAGGACAGGGGGGAGGAAAGAAGTCGAAGCTTCTGGATGTCTGTAGAGGTCGAGCTGACAGGCTACCCTGATGGATTAGATACCGAGAGACGGGGAGAGAGGAACCAAGGACGCTTCTAGTGTTTGATCTGAGCATCTGGGTACCATTTTCAGCGCTAGGGAGGAGGTCAAGGGAAGGAATGGTTTGAGTAGCAACGTCAAGAGTGCATTTATGATCACATCAGGATTGGAGGGGACACAGCATGAATCATCGGGTCCGGTGGCGGTTCCCCCAAATTAGGCTGGATCAGGATCACCAAGCCTGCTCGTTACCATCAAGAGTCCTGGACCTTGTCCCCAGAGATGCAGATTCTTCAGGTCTGGGGTGGGATGCAGCCATGAGGGTTTTTTTTTTTTTTTGTTTTTTTTTTTTTTTTTTTTTGCTAACCCCTGGTGATTCCAATCTAGTCCCCTCACTTTGCAGATGGGGAAACTGAGGCCGGCGGAGGAGACAGGATATGCAAATTGGTGGCATGAACTATGATGCAAACCTGGGAATCCTGGTTCTTAGATCTTGGCTCTTCCTAGGGCTGGGGCTGTTTTTGTCCCTATGAAAAGAGCCCCAAGGCATATTCGAGTGCTCCGGGTTGGCAAAGCCCAGACATTCCAGCTCATCAGGAGATAGGTGAGGTGTAGGAAGTTTGGGAGTTAGGGAGAGGGAGGAGGGAATGGTTTAGATCTTACCATCTTGCTGTGCAACCTTGGGTAGTTCACATAACCTCTCTGATCCTTGGCTTCTCCGAGTATAATTGGACATAAGAATGATGCCTTCTTCATAGGTTGTTATTAAGGACCAAATGAGATGACACACTGCGCCTGACACACGGTAAACCTTAAAAAGACCTTAGCTGTAATCCGAACACAAATTCTATGAATCCCCGGTGGTGACCTGGAGAGGCAGCCAGAGAAGTAGTAACTAAGTGCACAGATTTGGGGATCAGACAAACCTGGGTTCAAATCCCACTTCTTTGCTCTGGGAGCCTGGGCAGACATTCTACTCTCTGAGCCTCTGTTTCCTCAGCTGTAAAACAAGAGGGCAGGAATTGTAATTCTCACGTGGAGGGCCGGTTTGTGGATTTGGGAAAAAGGTACATGCGATTTCTGGCTCAGAGCCTGGCGTTTAAGGACTGGGAGTTATTGGAGTTATGACGGCAGTCTCAATTCACTGACCCCAATCCCAGGCAATTGCATTCCCCTCTGAAGCGGCCACCTGCCGCCTGGGGCGTACCAGCGGGTGGTCACAGAGGAGAGTCTGGGGTCTCCTTCTGTGCTCTGTGACCTTGAGCGAGCCCCTCTCCCTCTCTGGCCCCTGTTGCCTCGTGTGAAATGAGCAGGCTGGTCTAGTTAATCTCCAAGGTCTTTTTCACAGCCTTTAAAAAAAATCGATGATTGTAAAGGTCTGTGATTAGTGAGAAACCATCTGCCCCAGGCAAAGACCAGACCCTCCCCAACCTTGGAGGGGGGGGGGGATAAAACAATAAGCAGCCGGCTTAGCAAATTGCCACCTCATAGGCCTTAAAAACGAATATCTGCTTTTGTATCAGCCTTGATTGAAATTCTTATGCTATGGAGGCCGTCCCTGCCATCAATGCCTTAATTAGAAATTAGGACAGTCACATTGGCATAAATTAAATCAGACTAAAGATGATTAACAAAGTAATGCAAGAAATCATTAAATTAAACCATTGTGCCAAGTCCTCTGCTGATCTATCACAAATTTGGGCTGCTAATGAGGTCTTAATTAGTAAGTTAGGTCGAAATAATTCATGTCATTCACTGCAAAGACAGCCCTCTTTCTTTCTTCCCCCCCCCCCCTTTCTGAATCCAGCCCCCAGTGCAAATTTGTCATGGGCTGCGGAAGGGGGTGGTTGGATGCCGTCAAGAAAGAACAGCATTCCTCGGATTATCAAAACCAGCTTGGCGCCCAACGTGTGTTGGGAAGCCCGTTCTGACGTCAGATTAGCCTGAAGGGCATAAAGCGCTGAGGCTTCTTGGATGAAGCATGGCAGGAGGAGAAGAAACGGTCCCGAAGGTTGGCCCCTCATGACAGAGATGGGGAAACTGAGGCCCCATCGAGGGAAGCGTCCCAGAGTGGGTTTGAGGCAGAGCAGGGGTGTTCTTCTTTTCATGGCTTGCGGATGTCTCTTTGTCCAGAAGGTGCAGGAAGCAGGTCCTGGGATGCTGGGGTGGTTAGCGCTGTGGAATTCAGTAGGCAGGATCCCTGCCCCGGCCGGGGGGAGCCTGGCGCCTTCGTGGTCCGCCAAAGCACCCCTCCAGGGCCCACTTTCAAGAATAACGGCAACTGTTGGAACAGCTAGCATTTACTGGGCACGCACTACGTGCGAGTGTCTGTGCTCAGTGCTTTCCACGATGCTCCCCAATTCACTTGCGAAAGGTAGTAGATACTCTTGGGTTCCCCCATGTTACCGACCAGGGAGCTGAGGCTCAGAGAGGTGACTAAGTTTGCTCTAGGTCACACAGCCAGGGAGAGGCAGAGCTGGAATTTGACTCTGATGTACCAGTGCAGGAATGCTTAACCGCTTGACTTTCCTGCCTCCATAAATAACCATCAAATGGCAGGGCGGCTGGCTGGGGAGCGCCTGGGCAGGTGGTAGCAGCTGTTGGAAGGGTGAGCGGGAAGAACAAGACGGCCGTACAGAGGATTTGGCGGGGGGAGGGGGCTTTTGGAAGGAAGACCTGTGGCTTTGGGGTCAGGCAGGTCTGAGGTTGGACGCCCTATTCCACAAACTCCTAGTAGCCCTGTGTTCTTAAGCCAATGGCTTCCCCCATCTGAGCCTCGGTTTCCTCATCTATAATACGGGTACAACTAATGCCTAACACGAGGCATTTGTGCGATTTCAGCGCGATCACTGAGAAATGTGCCTTGCCCACAGGAAGTGTTCAATAAATGTTCTCTTCTCTCACCTTCTCAATGGTCGTCTGGGGATTCAGCGAGCTTTTGTAGAACTCAGTGGCTTAAACCAAGAATGATTCATTTATTTATATATATATTTACTTTAAAATTTCATTTATTTATTTTGAGAGAGAGAGAGAGAGAGCTGTGAATAGGAGAGGAGCACAGAGAGGGAGAGAGAGAATCCCAAGCAGGCCCTGTGCTGTCAGCACGGCGCCGGAGGCGGGGCTCGAACTCAGGAACCATGAGGTCATGACCTGAGCCAAAGCAAGAGTCAGGTTTAACCGACGGTATCTATTTATTTATTTATTTATTTATTTATTTATTTATTTAAAGTAGGCTTTACTCCCAGCGTGGAGCCCAAAGCGGGGCTTGAACTCATGACCCTGAGATCCAGACGTGAGCTGAGATCGAGTTGGACGCTGAGCTGACTGAGCCACCCAGGCCCCCAGAAATGGCTTCTACAACTCAGGATCCCGCAAGCTGGCCATTTGGGCTGGGCTCTACTGGGAGGTTTTTCCGAGGGTCCAGGCTGGGCTCACACAGGAGCCAGCGGCCGTTGGCTGCCAGGCAGCGGGGAGGCTCCATTGCGGGCTGGTTGGCTGCTGGCTAGGGTGCCGCAGGTGATGGAGCCAGGAGTCTCTCCTTTTCCAGAAGGCGACTTTGAGCTCGCACCCTTGGTGGTGAAAGGGCTGTCCAGCAAGAGGGGGCTATTATCCTACGGCCCAAGCTTTTCTCAAGCTTCTCCCTGCATCACGTTTCGTCAAGTCTCCTTGGTTGCTGTAGACCGAATTGACGTCCCTCCTCCCTCCTCAGATGTCCAGGTCTGAATCCCAGGATTTTATGAACAAGTTCCCTTATTTGCAAACGGGACTTTGCAGATGGGATTAAGTTCAGGCTCTTGAGATGGGGAGGCTTATCCGAAATCACAGGAGGATGCAACCTCATCACGAGGGTCTTTACAAGGAAGCGGAGGGTCACGTGGTGTCAGAAGCCGAGATTAGAGCCACAGCCTGTGAGGGCCCACACGCCAAGGAACATGCGGGGCCGCCGGAAGCGGAAACGGGCAAAGACGTGGAGTCTCCCTTCAGGACCTCCAGCGGCATCAGCCTCGCCAACCCTCCGGCTTCTGCCCTTAAGGTTTGCCTCGGACGCCTGACATCTGAGAAATACGTAAGAGAATAGACTGTGTCGTTTTAAGCCCCTGAGCGTGCGGTAATAACCTTCAGCAGCCGTGGGAAGCTAAACGCGGTGCCCAAAGCAGTCACGTGGCCAAGCCCAGACTCCAGGGTGGGAAATAGGCCCCCTCTCTTGATGGGAGCGGTCAAGGCCCTTCGGAAACGTGTGCATATGGGGATGGAAAAAATTTTTGGTCATATTTTGCAGTCCATGTGAGTGTATCATTTCACCCCAGTGATTATCAAAGAATAATATGAGCACGGATATGAGATATATTATTAATAATATAATAAATATAACAGTCACAATTATAATGTATATTATATTTTAAAATTTATTTAATGTTTATTTTTGAGAGGGAGACAGAGCATGAGTGGGGGAGGGGCAGAGAGAGGGGGAGACAGAGAATCCGAAGCAGGCTCCGGGCTCTGAGCTGTCAGCACAGAGCCCAGTGCGGGGCTCGAACCCACGAACCGTGAGATCATGACCTGAGCCGAAGTCGGACGCTTAACTGACTGAGCCACCCAGGCACCCCATATTATTTTTTATTATTAAATTTTTTTAAATGTTTATTTGTTTTGAGAGAGAGAGAGAGAGCATGGGAAGGGCAGAGAGAGAGGGAGAGAGAGAGAGAATCACAAGCAGGCTCCACACTGTCAGCACAGAGGCCGATGCGGGGCTTGAACTGCTCATGACCTGAGCCGAAATCAAGAGTCGGACGCTTAACCAACTAAGCCACCCAGGGGCCCCTATGATGTATATTCAGTGAGCACTTCCTAGAAGTCAAGCGGTGTCAAGCACCTGGCATACCTTATTTTTCTTCTTCTTTTTTCAGCAGTGGTAAAATATGCACTGCATAAAACATTTCCACCACGTTTCGGTGTGCAGTGTGGGGGCATTAAGTCCATTCGCTGTGTTGTCTGTTTCCAGAAGTTCTTCATCATTCCAGACAGAACTCTGACTGCTAAGCAGCGACTCCCCATTCCTTCCCCCCTCCGTTCCTGGAATCTTTATTCTACTTTCTGTGTCTCTGAGTTTGCGCATTGCAGGCACATACAGAAACAGAATCATACACTGTTGGTCCTTCTGTGTCTGGCTGATGTCACTTAGCATGAAGCCTTAAGGGCCCTGCATGCTGTAGTTAGCACGCGTCAGGATTGAATCCTCACAGCAGCCCCGGTCGCCACTGACGCCCAGAGAGGTGTGGTGACTCGTGCAAGGTCACGCAGCTGCCTAGTGGGCAGGTCCCGGCCGGGCGCTCATCTCCTGGACTCCCTGGGGGATGTTTTACTTCGTCTCGTCTCTCACAGCAGGTGCCGGGCAACCTGGCCTCAGTCCCCACAGCCCAGTCTTAGCTCAGTGGAGGTGCCTCCCCTCCTCCCCACCATGCTGCCCAGAGTCATCCGTTTATTCCGCACAGTCAGGATGGCTCCCCGCCCAGCCAGGGCCGAAACAATCACTTCGCCATTGATTCTGCATCAATTAATTAAAAAATCCATCCAACCACTCCACAGTGTGATGGACTCGGAGGATTCAGAAGGGAATAAATAAATGGATCCTGGGGGGGGGGTGGGGGGGAAGTGAAGTCCTGGGGAAGGGAGCAGGTGGGGAGGATCAGGTCTGGGGTGCATAAATTGTAGGAGACCCTTTACAGGGGGCAGGGGCCCGGACCTGGTGGTTGTATTCAGAGGTGTATTTTTCTTTTTAAAGTAGGGTTCATGCCCAGCGTGGAGCCCAACGCAGGGGTTGAACTCACAACCTTGAGATCAAGAACCGAGCTGAGATCGAGTCTGATGCTTAACCAACTGAGCCACCCGGGCACCCCATTAATAGTATTCTTTTTTTTTTTTTAAATGTTTATTTATTTATTTTGACAGAGGGAGAGGGGGGAGAGAGAGAGAGGGAGAGAGAGAATCCCAAGCAGGCTTGGCGATGTGGTTACGGAGTCCAGTGTGGGGCTGCATCCCATGAACTAGGAGATCGCCACCTGAGTCAAAATCAAGAGTTGGACACTTAACCGACGGAGCCACCCAGGCGCCCTGTTAGTAGTATTCTTAATAATAGTTACATCTTAGGGGTGGCTGGGTGGCTCGGTTAGGCGTCCGATTTTGGCTCAGGTCATGATCATCATGATCTCGCAGTCTGTGAGTTCGAGCCCTGTGTCAGGCCCTGTGCTGACAGCTCGGAGCCCGGAACCTGCTTCGGATTCTGTGTCTCCCTCTCTCTCTGCCCCTCCCCCACTCATGCTCTGTCTCAGTCTGTCTCTCAAAATTAAATAAATGTTAAAAAAATAATAGTTACATTTTATTGATGTGCACTTCACAAATACCCCACATGCGTTATCCCATTAATAACCCCTCACAGCAGCTCTGTGAACTGGATGAGTCTCAGAGAGGTCGAACGACTTGTCTGCGGCCACACAGCTAGAATGTCAGAGAGAATCTTGTTTCTTGATCCTTTTGTCCCGTTCTCTTGGTGAGTACTTTCTGACTTGCCCAGTGTGGGACTCTGAGGGAAAGGGGCTTGGGTCAGGGTTTTGTGCCTTGGAGGGAGTCAGGGGAATTGTCTTTGAGGAGGTAGGCTTGGGCCCAGGACCCCTGGGATGTTATTTCAAGCTGGAGGGGACTTCACCAGATCATTGGCTTCGATGGCTTTCAAACTGTTTTGAGCCTTGCAGACCCCGGTGTTGAACGTGAAGTCTCGTGTAGATTTATTAAAGGAAAACCCCACAACAAAGCTGCTTGAATAGTAAAAACAATACGACAAATAGGTGGCCCTGTGGAGTTGAAGCCGACGCGCACCGGTTCACTAGGATGGATTGTTAAATATTCAGAAATTTGTAAGCCGGTTGTTAAACCGGTGAAAGCAGCCACGATGGAAACAGTCGCTCCATGGAAGTTGGCCAGCGCCATGAATCAGGGCCCCCCACCCCGATGCCCCCAGAGCTGGCTCACCGGCTCGCCACCGACAATGACCAGACACTGTGCCACGCACTGCATCCAAACAATTACACTGCTGAAATTTAAACCGCACTGTATTAATATCCTCACCTCTCACATGGGGACACTGAGGCTTGGAGACGTATAAGGTAGCCACTTGCACAAAGCTACCAGCCGGTAAATGTTAGTGCCTGCCTCAGTCAAAGTCTCACATGCTGTCCGACGTACAGAGGAGTGGTTTTTAAAAACCGTGGAGTCCGTGGGGGCACCCGGGGGGCTCAGTCAGATAAGCGTCCAACTTTGGCTCCGATCGTGATCACAGTTCATGGGTTCAAGCCCTGCGTCGGGCTCTGTGCTGACAGCTCAGAGCCTGGAGCCTGCTTCTGATTCTGTCTCCCCCTCTCTCTCTGCCCCTCCGCCACTCACGCTCTATCTCTGTCCTCTCTCAAAAATAAATAAACATTAAAAAAATAATAATAAAGTTTTCATTAAAAAAATCACTGAGTCCCAGAGAGTGGAGCGTACCTGCTTGGGGTCACACAGGGCGCCAGCGAGCTGGGCGGACAGTGTCCAGTCCCCCAGCCCGCAACTCAGTCTGGGTGAGCAGGCAGCAGGTGTGGATGTTTCAGGTGGGAACGTGGATCAACAGTGACGGGGTGTCTGTCGTATTTTCTACTCCTTCGCAGCCGTATCCTTGGGGTATCACCGCCCTTGTGCTTCTTAATCAGGGGAGTGAATTCCCACCCTGCGCCGGAACAGTCAGCCGCCCCCCCCTCCCTGGCAGGGTGGACAGCAGGTGTCCTCAGCTCGCAGGGAGGTGAGGCAAGCAGATGCCTTGCCTTTCTGCCTCTAGTCAACACCTGGCTGCTCTCTGGCCCCTCCGTCCGGGCCAGGGCAGGGAGGGGGCCATTGTCCCAGCAGGACATGCACGTCCGTGGCGCAAAGTCAGGAGTGGGATCCAGGGAGGGCCCGGCTGGGCCTTGCCTCTCTCATCTGTCTCCTTATTTCTTATATATGTATTTAAAGTTTATTTATGTATCTTGAGAGAGAGAGCATGTGAGCAGGGGAGGGGCAGAGAGAGGAGGAGAGAGAGAATCCCAAGCAGGCTCCATGTGCTGTCAGCACAGAGCGCGATGTGGGGCTCGAACCCACTGACCTGAGCCGAAATCAACCTGAGCTTAACCAACAGAACGACGCAGGTGCCCCTGTCTTGTTATTTCCACAGCTTTGTGAACAGGGGCGGACACCGGGCGAGGGCCCAGGGGGTCCTCGGACGCTGGAGGTCCAGGCGAGGCGTGCTCATAGTGGTGGGAACGATCTCGGGTCCCATTTTGCAATCGGCCACACTGGGAAAGCCTCACCTCACTCCAGGAGCCAGCCTGTGAGATGGTTACAGTTCTAGGGATGGGTCTGAGATCTTGCCCAAGAGGCAGAGGCTTTAAGCCTCTGGCCAGGAAATCCTTCGCCTGCTTCCTGCTGGAGCAAGTGCCCTCCCCTGGGGCACAGCTCACATCCCTCAAGGAGGTGCGGGATACTGCAAATAGAATGACTTGGCCCCCACCAGATCTCCTCAAAGGATGAGCCTCGTTTTACAGACGGGGAAACCAAGGCTCAGAGAGGGCAAGCGGCTTGCCCAAGTTCACGCAGCCAGGAAGTAGCTGAACCCTGGATGGAGTTTCAAAACGTAGACAACCTGTTTTCGTTATCCAGAGCAGTGCGACCTAATAGAAATGGAGTGTGCGCCCACAGGTGTGAGCCACGCATGCCAGTTTAGATTTTCTAGTAGCCACATTAGAAGAGGTAAAAAGGAACGGGTGAAATTAATTTTAATAACATATTTTATTTAACCTGTGTATCAAAAGTATCATTGCAATCTGGGAGCAATAGGAATGATGCCTAATGAGGTTTTTCACCTTTGTTTTTATTCTAAGGGCATTTTATACGCATGCTTAACGGCACAGTTTAGTTCAGATAAGCCGTGTTTCAAGTGCTTGAGGGCCACCTGCAGTTCATGGCCACCGTGCGGGACAGCAGGGGTGCAGAGAGAGGCAGAGGCTTGGAAGTCAGAGCCAGTTTTCTTATTCTCTGTCCCTCAATTTCCCCCTTCACTTAGGGTACACATTACACCTGTGCCTTTAGCTAAGCCGTCGTATTATAATAACACTATTGGTTCTTAGGTGCCAGACCCTGGGCTCTTTGTCCCCCTTGTGCAGATGAGAAAACTGAGCCCAGAGAGGAGAAGTTACTGCCCCAAATCACACAGCTGGGACAAGTCACAGCCAGATACAAACCCAGGGCTTGACTCTACACCTGGCTTCTTGACCAGCAAGCCTGGGCAGTGACTGACTTCCTCTCTTAGCCTGGCTCTCCTGATTGGCCCTGATGCTCTCACTCCCGGGCAGCTCTGAGCCACGGAGGAGCTGCCTGATTTCCCAGCCGTGCCTGTCAGAGGTGGGTGGGCCTTGGGGCGCCTGGGTGGCGCAGTCTGTTGAGCATCCAACTTCGGCTCAGGTCACGATCTCTCGGTTTGTGGGTTTGAGCCCCATGTTGGGCTCTGTGCTGACAGCTCAGAGCCTGGAGCCTGCTTCAGATTCATGTCTCCTTCTCTCTCTGCCCCTCCCCAGCTTGTGCTCTCTCTCTCTCTCTCACAAATAAATAAACGGAAAAAAAAAAAAAGAAGTGGGTGGGCCTGTGCTGGCTCCCTACTGTGGCTTCTTCGGGGTCCCCAAGGCCCATTGGTCTTGTAAAGGCAGAGTCATAGTCTGCACCACGTCCTAGAAGCACTTTAGAGATTGATGTGTTTGAAAGTCACACAACCTGCTTTTGCACTTCTTGGTTGTATGGCCTCCAGCAAGTTACCTCCCCTCTGTGCGCCTCAGTCTCCTGGAGTCTGACAGTGGTCTCCGCCCACCCCTTGTCATGGGATTGAACTAGACACCGAGCAGAGAGCATGTTTCCTGATATATGAAGCCTGCCAAGGAGTGGCTGGTTTCTCCCTCTTCCCATTTTGTGGATGAGGAAACTGAGGCCCAGACTGGCTAAGAGGCTCAGCTGTGTCCCCAGGGAAGGAATGACAACATCGGGACAATATTGAGGAATTCCAAGCCCACATACCTTATTTCCACAAGACTCCCCAGCTGGATGTCTGGGAGGAAAGTTGAGCCCCCTTGTGCTTGATCTCCAGGCCACCATTTTATCTCTTTGTCAACTTTCTCTCTCCGGCCTCAGCTCAGGCTTTGGGTCTGAAAACCCCTGATTCTGGCTCTCATGGAGGATATTAAGTGAGATGGGTCTCCTGTCACAAAAAGATTTATCTGGGGCTCAGAGTAAGTAAGAGGCAGAGCCGGGCACTCAAAGAAGCCACAACTCTATTTCCCTCCAGTGGGGCTGTGGATGGGTCAGACCATGTGCCAGGTCTTATGTTTGTTGTGTCTTTATTTTAATCTCCTCCACACCAGCAGTTTTAAATGAGAAGAGTGATATCCCATGCACCCATCAAAGTGCTAACTGAGCTCCAACTATGCATAAGGTCTTGAGGCAGATGTGTTTATTGTATGTGTGTGACAGACACTGGGGTTCACCCAACAGGCATGTCCCAAAAGCCTACATCCATCCACCCATCCATCCATCCAGTTATCCATTCATCCATCCAGTTATCCATCCACTCATCCATCCATCCATCCATCCACTCATCCGTCCATCCATCCATCCATCCATCCACTCATCCATCCATCCATTCATCCACTCATCCATCCATCCATCCATCCATCCATCCATCCATCCATCCATCCACTCATCCATCCATCCATCCATCCATCCATCCATCCATCCATTCATCCACTCATTCACTTATTCATCCAATCAGCATCTGAGGCTCCCACCTGCAAAGCTCACTGTCTGTATGGGGGACAAGCATCACACCATGAACTGATTAGTACTGTGCTGGTTCTTACCAGAGACATGTACAAAGAGCCTTGTAAATGAAGGGGTGAAGCAAAAGTTTCTCAGCCAAGGGGGCATCTGACTTGGGCTCTGAGGGATGATTAGGAGTTCTCTAGGCAGAGAAAGGCATTGTAGGAAGTGGTGGGAATACCATGAGAGATGTAGGGGAGGCAGTGTATATCCAGAGGTATCTTGGGGTACATGGGGTATCTTTGGGGGTGTCTGTGTATGTATGCGGGGGGTGGTGCTGGTGGTAATGAGATGCAGAGCTGAAAAGGTAGTTCGTGGCAAACTATCAAGAACCATGCTCGGGTGATTAAATTTGGCTTAGTTAGCACTGGGGTGGGGGCAGCAGAGATTTTTATATAAGGGAGGAAATATCAGACCCATGCATTTAAAAAAATGTTGGGTGGATTGGAGATCATGCCGCCTTCAAGGTCTTATAGAGAATTGAGTGTATGAGGTAGGGGGCATCTCTGCCCCCAGAAAACATAGCTCGCTGGGAGTCTAGCAGCGGTGAGACTTAGTTTCAGTCCTGCCTCTTCCAGGCAGGCCTCCCTGATCACTTCTTCTCCAGTTGTTATGGTCGGCCGGTAAGAGCAGTAACGTGTTACCCACAGCTAAGTTCAAATTTTAGATCCTTATTTGAGCAGCTCTGGCTCTTGAGAAAACCCTTCATCCTTAGGAGTCTTACTTTCCTTCTCTGAGAAAGGGGGATGATACTAATTATATTAGCCAGGTAGGACTCTTCTGAAAAGCAAATGAGATCACAGATGGGGAGGTGCCTGCTGCTGGGTCTCCTCCCTGACAAGAGGGGTCAGGAAATGAGTCCTCTGAGCCGTTCTCAGATGGCTCAAATCAAACACTCTGGAAGTTTCTGGCCCCTCGCTCCCTCCCTTCCGGAGACGTCCGCTCTGACACTGTTAGTTTTATTTCTAGAAGCGGCGGATCAGGGACAAAGCGAACCCTCTTAGTGCTAGGACTGCTCATAAATTATGGGGAGATGAGAATATTTTAATACAAACCAAAGATTCTCCAGTACAAAGAACTGTTCTGAGAAGTGGCTTTCCCCCCGCCTTCTCTCCCTTTCTGTTCCCCTGATATTTGGAGCTGAGAAGTCTCCTCGGTGAATTTATAACGAGTGGAATATTTAAGGGTAGGGAGCCAGAGGTCTTTTCGGCGTTCTCGTTTCAAGGGAAGTCACCTCGGAGTGTCTGGTACGTGCCTGAGTGACATGAAAGGAAAGCTGTGTGCGGAGAAGGGGAGAATATGCCAAGAATTGTCAATTATGCAAAAAAAAAATTGCTTGTCCAAAAGAGTGATGTGTCTGGCTTTATTCCCCAGACGGAGTTCAGCGTTCTGGCCGAGGCCTTTGCCAGACTCTGAGATTTTTCTGG